>JAZKJV010001607.1:0-442341 GCA_037367405.1 Ottelia alismoides
TAAAGATGACATAGAATCGATAACGACGAGCGCCAAGATTTCAAGAGACAATTTATCGACTCTCCTTGGAGCCCAACCTCGCCAGACAATTTCTCCTTCCTAGATATTGGCCTGACGCACATCAATAAATAATTATGCATCTCTTTAACCCATGAATGGGACTTCTGCAAGACTAAATCTTGTCCAAACCTTTTCAACTCAAGGGTCTTCGTATTCCTCAACCATGATAAACTACACCTATTCAACATTATCTCATTAATGTGTGCTCGATGTGCTTAGCATATGCAGAATCACCTACTAACTTGTTGTAAAACCCAAACAAAGTCCCATACCGTGGAAAACAAAACTTTCCGGGTGGGATAAATAGTGAGGAAATTACTACTTGATAACCCGGCTTAAGCATTTTGGGAGTAGTTAATCGGGTCTGTATGGGCCCGATCCCAAGAGGTTGTTAGGGCCAGTAATGCTCCGTTAATGGACCGGGGACCTAAGCCCGTTCCGTTACAATGGGTATCAGAGCCGAACGCCCTCTGACAGTGGAAAGGGCTACCCGAGAGGTGGGGCCGCCCCTACAAGAGGTTGGAGGAAATGGCTACCCGGAGCGTGCAGCCGCCACTGTCACTGGGAAGAAGTAATGTGCCATGTCGCAACGAGGACGTTGCGAATATAAGTGGGGAAGGTTGTAAAACCCCAAACAAAGTCCCATACCGTGGAAAACAAACTTTCCGGGTGGGATAAATAGTGAGGAATTACTACTTGATAACCCGGCTTAAGCATTTTGGAGTAGTTAATCGGGTCTGTATGGGCCCGATCCCAAGAGGTTGTTAGGGCCAGTAATGCTCCGTTAATGGACCGGAGACCTAAGCCCGTTCCGTTACACTTATTCACAGAATGGTCGTTTACTAAGCTTGTTCCTGACATACTTAATATTTGATAACTATGACAGTAGTATAGATAAAATTTTGAAATCCCGATCTCCTGCTCGAATTCTACCTCCTATTGGCAGATGAACCAAGCGAATGTATGTTTGGTGGTTGACCTATAAAAGAGTGTTGTGCGAGGACTTTTTAGGTACCTCCTATCCCCCTCGATTATTGCAATGGATGCACACTACAAGAAAATTGAGTTGGGGTCATGGAATGTGGCTACGAAAACTTGTGGCCACGATAATTCCGTGGCCACTAGTTTCTCGTAGCTACAATTCCGTGGCCAAAGTCTTCATATAAGAGCTATGGCCATGATAAGTTCTGTGGTCACTTGTAGTGGCCACGACATATTCGTGGTTAGAGAACTCTCGCGATGAGACTTGTAGCTACGGCTACTGGCCACGACATGTTGTGGTCAGAGCCCAATTCTGTGACTACAAGCCTCACATCCGTGGGCATAGTTCTGTGGCCACAACTTGTTTTCCTTGTAGTGGCAATGTTCCTTATTGAGCATACAACAGAAACTTGGACCCTCAATCATCTTTTCTTACAAAATGGTTATCACTCTTTACGGTATTTAAACTTAGGGATTTTTACCCGGCAGACCCTATAATCTTTGTCAATTACCTCTATGACTTTGAAACATCCTAATTCCTCTCTTGACCCTATAAACTTGCTAACCCTTACCTCACAGACTCTGTGGTTAACCCCCATCCATTTGTCCATTAAAACTGACAGGATTCCGTTATATTTTTTCTTTTCTATTAGGGATTTTTGCATCGATAACCCCCTCCGCCCATACGCCCTGCCGCCTCCCGCTGCTCGAAGTCTCGCCGCCTCGCTTGCTCCCCCTGTCGCCTCCCTTGCTCGCACCCCCCCCCCCCACACCCCCCACCGCCTCCCGGCCCCCCCACCTGCTCGAAGCCCCCAGCTCCCACGTCGCTCGAAGGTCCCCCTGCTCCCATGCAGCTCGAAGCCCCCCTCTCTCCTCGGCTTTGCCTCCCCTTCTCCCTCCCGAAGCCCCGACCCCCTCCCAGCGCCTCCCCTGCTCACTCCCCGCACCTACAAGAAGCCCCTCCGGCCCCCGCCCAAAGACCCCTCGGCACCCGCACCTGCCCGAAGCCCCCCACCAGCCCCCGCCCGAAGGACCCCTCGGCCCCCGCTCGACTCGAAGCACCCCTGTCCCCCGCACATGCTCGAAGCCCCCATCGCTCCCCCACGCCGCTGGAAGCCCCCCCCCCCCCCCGCCCCCTACCCATCGCTTCCCCTGCTCGCCCCTCCCTTCCCTGCACCAGCGCCGCCCCCGAAGCCCTGCCCCCCGCCCTCGCCTCCCCTGTCCCCCCCCCCCTCCCCCTCCCGCACCAGCGCTACCCCCGAAGCGCCAACCCCCACCCATCGCCTCCCCTGTCCCCCCCCCCCCCCCCACCACCACCACCAGCGCCGCCCCTGAAGCCCCGGCCCGCCCATCGCATCCCCTTCTCCTCCTGTCCCCCTCCCCCTGGAAGCTGACCGCCTACATCCAGAGAAGCAGCGCCCCCCATTCCCCCTGCATCGTTCCTCCCCCGAGCAGCGGCCCCTCCTCAAAGCCTCTGGTCCTCCCCGAGCTCCGCCGCCGAGGAGTCTCGCGTCCACCTCACAGTTGCACTTGAGAGAAAGCTGTTAGATGAGGGAGGATAATTTTTTTATTTCTTGGTTAATTTAGTCGTCCGATCACGGATTGGTTAGATTAACTCATTTGTAACCCAAGTAAGTTAACTCTAGATTTGTAAATTAACGGTAGGGTTCGTGGGGTAAGACGGAGCAAGTTACAGGGTCGAGAGAGGAATTAGAATGTTTCAAAGGTCGTAGAGGTAATTGACAAAGATTATAGGATCTTTCGGGTAAAAATCCCTTAAACTTACTGCCAATAATTTAAGGATCTGCAAAGCCCACAACCTAGGACTCACCGTCAACAAGCTCCGATGAAAGGAATCATTGCTCTCCATATGCACTGCTTGGCCCCTTACCTTGGATGTCCTCCTTTTTGTTGTTTTTTCTTTTGAAGAACATTGTTGTAGTAGTTTGGTTTAGGAAGTAATTCCCGATTATACTAAATACCAGACCTTCTTTATGTTTTGTTGTGGAAATCTTTGGGCAGCCTCTTTCTTTATGTTTTGTTGTGGAACTTTTGTGTTGGTGGCCTTTCCATGCCCTTTCGATGGAATGAAGTGATCTTTTTCTAAGAGAAATATTTTAAACATGTTTGAGATTTTCATTTAAACACTAATCAAGCTAGACAAGTAATGCTTTGTTTTGAGTTCAGTTACTCTCAATAATTATAGTAAAAAAAATTTTAGCAAAATCAACGTGCTAGTAAAATGAGAAATACAAAAAATTCCATCAAGTCCGCATAGTACAGTCATCAAGTAGAAATCAACTTAGAGGATTGCATCAAAACGAATGTAATCGTGTCAGAGTACAAATATTAGTGGACATAACAATTAATACAACATGCTTTTGGTTCAATTAAATAAAACAACCAGCAATTTTATTGTATTACTTAGTCTCTCTGACTTTTCAAACAGACACAGAATATACAATATACAGGTATGTCTAATTTATCGTTCCTGCGATGCATTAATTGTATTGGTCTGTGCAGCAGCTACAAATTAATGAGAAAGACCAATACATCCTATAAATAATAAAAAATCGGAAAACGAGGTGGGTGATCACTGATCACACGAGGGACGTGAAGGGATTGGTGTCGGAGGCATGTTGATCAGGTTGTGCCTATCAGAAATCACATGTTGTCGGAGTTCAGATACATGCATACTTATACGTAGAGTCCATGTACACAGGGGCAGAACTAGTATACATTATGGAGGGATCATGCCCCCTATGATTATTATAAGTCACTTATATAATGGTATTAAGTTTTTAATACGGGCCCCTTCCTAATTGTATTATAATTAATTTTGTTAGAAAAATATTAATAGTTTCATTAAATGGTCAAGTGGATGAGTGGTAAGGTTTTTATTTTAAAGATCAGGGTTCGAATCTTATCTCTATCAATTTTTACTTTATTTTATATGGTTTATCCAATCACTTACAAAGTATTAAAATAATTTGATATAAATATGTATTCGAGTCAGGGGCAGAACTGGTATACATTATAACCCCCATGATTATTATACGTCACTTATACAATGTATTAAGTTTTTAATACGGCACATCCTTTAATTGTATTATAATTAATTTTGTTAGAATATGTTGTAGAATTATTAAATGGTTTAAGTGCTTGAGTGGTAAGGCTATTATTTTGGAGATCAGGGTTCGAATCTTATGTCCATCAATTTTATTTTCTTTTATATAGTTTATCCAATCACTTCCAAAGTATTAAAATAATTTGATATAAAATTGTATTCGAGTTTATTTATCTCTCCCATTATTTTTATTACTTTTTGTAAATAAAATAAATTTTATTATTTCCTTTTAACCATGAACTTTTTTGTTTCAAAATTTCACATCAATAATTTAGTCTTTTTAGGATGGATTTAGAGAGGCTTCAATTAGTATATTTATCCAATTTTAAAAATAGTCACGGAAAATACCAATCTATTTGAAATTCTAACATTAATAATAGATTTAAATTTTACGTTTATCAAGATTGAAAGAGATTTATTTTAAAAATATTAATTCCATTTAAAATGTCATTCAAATATACATTGATTTTTCTATTTTTTAATCATACATAATAGTTGTATACTCGACCCCTTCTTGATGAAATTTTTGATTCCGCCCCTGCATGTACGTATAGGTGTCGAGACCGCCCACATGGATCAACAGGTACCCACACACAATGTCCCATACCTTCCCCGTTACTTCTCTCTCCCTCACAACTGAAAACAAAATAATATTCACAATAACACAATCAACATCATCATACAGTGAACAAAAGCCGCGGCCCCAACCAGTCCATGTCCTCCACGTGGCCCTTTCACGAGCTCCCGTGGCACGTGTACATGATGCAGATGGCCTAACCATGGATACCTTATTTGCGTATACGCAAGCCCATGAGACACAGCAGCAACTTTTTTGAAGATCCTGTCCATTTTGGAAGTACTGGATTTGTGTGAATCCAGTTTGTTTTATTTATCTTAGGTCAACTAATTGGACAAGATTTGGTTATTGGGAAATATAACGGCCAATCACAGTCACAGCCCGTTCTTGACCAGTTGGTGTATCAATACATGTGATTTTGTTTGAAGACGTGAATGCACATGTTTATTATGTATTGAAGGAGGCTCCAAGTTAAATTACCTGGTAGAGGTTAGCCCAAGTTGATTTATCGTGGCACGGCGGATCTCGATCGCCATGGTCAAACCTAAGCTAACACCAGGGTGTGTCATGTTGCCCGCCTTTGCTCGATGACAATAGGCTTGTTGTGTGTGGAGAGGATTAGGTTAACTCGATGGGCGAAGGAAAATTCCTTCACTAAAACCTACTCCTTTCTTTATTGTAGCTTTAGTAAGCCTACAAGAAAATTACTTTATAACGATGTATATTTTGGAATATGTCGCTATTTTGTTCGTTGTTAAATACCATGTCAATAGATAGTAATCTTTGCAACATAATTTTTTGTACTTGGAATTAGCTGTCGTTCATTGCAGATTTCAAGTATAAAACTCATGTTTCGACAGATATATAATATTCAATATTACATATTTAACAACATAGGATATAATGATGGATTCCAGATTATGCGTCAATATAAGTACATTTTGTCGTAAGAGATGTTTTGACACTACAATAAAATGGGTATATAAAGACGGGTTTTTTAATAACCATCACTGTACATCCGCTGTAAAATTCATTATGAACTTATTTTTGATACTTGGATTTAGCGATAAATGCTATATATTTTGTTATCTTATTAGCGATGGTGCATATAGCAATGTTCATAAATTGTTTATTTTCAAAAACATTTGCTAATCGTCGCTAATTTTGTAATTCAAATTTTAGTAGCAATTAGTTAAAATTTAGACAATTAGTACTGGATATGCATTTCTATATAGACCATAACTAAAATTATAGCAATAAATATGACATTTCTTCGCTACCCGTAAGTGTAAAAAAAAATATCAGCATTATATATTTAAAAATAGACGATATGACGATGGATTAAAAAAAACAGCACTATAGATACATTTTGTTACAGTAAGATTTGGTTGCTGAAGAGGAATGACCATGGATACTCGAATTAAAAAAAAGATTCTAAATGAGTAAATATTATATTCATGATAGACATAGAGACAGGGAGAAAGATAGAACTAACGATGAGGATTTAACCCAAAACATCATAAAGGAAAGATGGTTATGAAAATTTGTTGAGATTAAAGAGAATTAGAAGCAAGGTAAGAAAAATGTTAAGAGAAAAGAGCAAACTGAGTGTCGTAAAAACTGAAAGTGTTTTACTAAGTAGATCTTTTTTTTCTGATCACACAATAATATCTAACAAGAATATAAAGAGTTGTAGTAGTGAGTATAGAACTTGTGCTCTAGCATGTAGGGTCTTTTGTAGTCTCAACAGAGCCTTGCATTTATGTAATAATTGCATGATAATGATCCATTTGGCCTTTAAACCTCTTTTAAAGCTCCTGTTTTCTTTTTAAGAATTCCTTTATTTTAGTTTTATAATTTTCCAAAAACCATATATTCTCAATCCGTGTATCCTATTTTTAAAACAAGATGTCCCCCGATGGAATCCATCTTACCCGAACGCAACATAAGTGAACTCTGTCACCCGATTTATCATATATAAACATGTGTGATTTCTTTGGAAAACTCGTCGAAATTATTTAAACCTGCCCGTTCAAACCCCACCTTATTGTTGTGAGTTCCGCATGTGTAATTACTTCTGGGTTGTGAAGATCAAGATATCTTTCCAAAGGTGATTTTTGATATAAAAAAAGATGCTTGAGATGAACTCCATCGCCTTTATCGATCCATCGAACGCGTCAACATCCTTCAATTCGTGTCTGAAGGGGTTCCCTACATCTCGTCTTTGAGAACGAGACACCGAGGATGGACATGGTGTCAACTTCACATGTAAAGGAATAGCCGGAGAGGGCATCCTCAGGTGCAACTTGGACATGAGAGGGACTTAACCTTATATTCTAAAGGAAAGAAATGGAGAGAGGTCAGTGTTAGGAAGAATCTCGGCCGAGAGAGGAAGAAAGTAGCAATACAACACACACCAAATATGCCTAGGCTAGCTGGTTCTATCATGCTACCTTTCTGCTTGAATCAGATGGAAATAGTTTGTGGTCCTCCCTAAATATTCTCTTTTTAAAAAATAGCTGGCTCTTCGATTCTATGTGCATTTCATCGTTCTATCTATAAAGCTTGCTTTACATTATTACGATTATTGCAAATCCGAGTAAAGAAGTTGAAATGATAGAAGATGACATGAGACCACTCGACCGAGCTGTAAGATGGAAAGGGAGAAAATAAAGTAAGATTGATCTATAAAGAGGTATAAAATAAAAAATATGATGACATGGAAGCACTTTAAGTTCAAGCAAGATGTCTAGTATTAGAAGTTGACTTTATTATTACTCCGGCAATTTTTGTTTAGCCAGGGATAGTTTGTATACATCTGTTATGTAATTCATGTTAATATATGAAAATAAATAATATCATGGGAGCCAGGAGCTACACCCGATGGTGTAGGTAACTATCTACGTCCGATCTTTTTTTCATATTTTTTATTTTTTTGAAGAAAATTTTAAGGGGATTTGCTTAATACATTGAGGGGATTGTGTGTTTAAAGTTTCATATAAAACAAACATTTCTAATGTGTTCATGTAGAAATGATCAATTTCAGCATCATGACACCGTTAAAATTTGATAGTCTTGATGAGGATGATAGAAGTCTTGAATTAAGTTGAATTTGAAATGACACCATGATGATATATAATGATGTAATTCCTCAAAGTTTCAATAAAAAACAAAAAATATTGAAAAAAGGAACTCTATGTCCTTCAAATCAAAAAGGTGTAGGCTTCCTTTTTCTTATTATCTTTGAGGTCCTAATCACAAAGAATAATATGTTTATTGTTTTGCCACTTGCAAGGAGTTATGTGGCAATAGTTAGGCGTTCCCTATCTCCTTCAAATCAGAGTGACGATTTGCTATTTTCATAATGATTAGCGAAATAATCACGAGGAATTCAGCATTGATGTATAATAATTGCTACGTTTATGTAATTAGTTGCAATTTCAAAAGATTTAGTGGAATTTTGTAGCAAATGATATCCACTTTTTACATTTAGAGGATTCTTTAGTGGACAGTGTCAAAAGGGATGGCACATCAAACAACTTAGATTAAGAGATCTTAGAGGAATTGTAACTGTGGGAATTCGAATAGTTAGAACTACTATTTGAAATGGTACATTTATGAAGAAGCTCTTGAAAGATTTTATTTTGATTTCACTTTATTTACAAGTCTTCTTATTCTTACTATTAACTAAAGCTATGTTTTCCCTCCCTTCATGACAATAGATGGACTTTTCGGTCAAGCGCGCTTATGCCCCGATCATACTCTCTCCCACATTGACTCCCCGCTTTCATTAAAAATAAATGATAAATCTATGTTAGTATTGTTATCATTAAAAAATACGTGTATCCATTTCATCTTTTAGACTCTAATCTTTTTGGAGTCAACCACTTGATCAACAACATGTGAAAGATCTAATCCCTTCTCATCTTGAATTCTTTCTTTGATTTATGTTGTGTCTCTCAATTTATAAAGTCTATTTCTAAAAAAAGCTAAGATTCTAACACAAGTTAGCTTATCAGCTAATTGTTTATTCATTCGAGTACGCATGTCTATAATCGATGATTGACCACATCAACCAACTAAAGATTGTTTTCAAAAGTGGATTGTTTTCAAAAGTCCCTAGTTAAGTTCCTTTAGATGACTTACATTATCAACAAGTCTACTAATATGCATTCATTCAATTAATCTTCCTTTTAGTTGAGTAATCTACCATTAAGTCAATTTTCATACTCTTAACAATGTTTTGGAATTGAAGTTATCATTAATATATTTGAATACTCAAACTAAATAATCTCAAAATCATTCGTCAAATTCATGTCCAATCAACTTACAAGAACTATTGATTAATTTGATATGTTGGTTACTATCAAATATTTTGAATGTTTATTCTTTAGAAGGGCACATCCTTTAATCATTCTAACGTTTCTGTTGGTCCATAACCAATGTTAAGATATATTTAAAGGACCCATAATTTAGTTGAATGCACTCACTTATCCTACACTCAAAATGCATTTCAAGTGATCTAAAGCATTTCAACTAATCATGCTTGCCTCATTTCCAATATTTTTGAGCTCCCCACTTCCAACATCTATCATTAAACACATACTCATTTAGGAAAGCATGTTATAGTCTTAAAATCAATTTATTGATCTAGCAAAGACTCTTCTAAAATTTGTACATCCAGCATGTTGATTTCTAGCTTAGGGTTTGAGGGAAAATTCTTATTTTGGAGATTGTCGAGAAACGGTCCATCTATACATGATTGATGTAACAATGGAATATACTATTGATGGATGATCGAAGAAGTGTATCTTAGAATGTGATTCTAGACTGTGGAATTTACCCACAAGAGTTTCTACAATAATCAATGCGCTCTTTTATGTTTTGATGATGAACTAGTTTTAAATTCAGTATTTTTATGGAATAGTTCAACCTCTCTTCTTATGTTGATTTCACATCAAGTTCATTGCATGCACTTCGCAAGAAATTAGCACATCAATACTGAGTTATTTTCATGCTTGTAGATAGATTGAATAATATAAGAGCACCAATATATTAAGTTTATTAAAGCACCAATTAGATCAGAGTTTAGCATGTCAAATTATCATCAAAGATAAATGCAGAACCAAGACCCAAACATGTCAAGTCTAGGAACAAAAAAGGGACTCAAGATCTCAGTTCCAAAGTTATACAAATATATCTTGTATCATTACGACATACACCTTGAAGAGTCTCTAGTCACTATAAGAAGCTGACCTATTTGGAACGAGAACAGAAGATGGTCGCAGAAAGATTGTCCCCTCTGAATAAAGATGGGACGGTCGGAACAACACCATCCCATCTATATTCTTCAAAGGTACGGTTAAGGTGATGCCCATCTCACTCGATGTAGTGGTTAGAGGAGATGGTCATCAAGTCTATCCTCTCCAATAGGGAGATCGTCTCCTCTAACTAAACAAATTAATGGATGAAAAGCAGGAGGTGAATGGGTCGAAGGGGACGATTTTGGTTGTCACATATACGCTTCTACCACCGTCGCATGAGGAGTTGGGTCGGTGGTGCAATCAAAATGGATGGAGGGCAGTGACCATCCCCTTGCTGATCGTCCCCTCTGAGTAACTTACTGGATGAAAAGTGGGGGTGAAAGGGTTTGAGGGGATGGCTATGACCATCTCTTGGTCGGTGGTGCGATTAGAAGGGACAATCTTGGTGTTGAGATGCTTTTGGCGAGGGTCAAATATATTCTCGCAAGGTGAGAACACCATCGTTGTGGCAACCGCTCGTGAATGGTGAATCAAACAACAATTAACCCATAGATAATGATAAAGAAATGCAAAATATGTGTAGAGTTAAAATTTATTATAACTCTACAAAAGATGAGTATAGGTGTAAGTATGTAGAGTGTCGAACTCAAGGAGCAAGCATGATAGATTGGACAATTAAATCCAAAATTCCCTTATTTTGTCTTTTTATTTTATTTTTGTGGATTTTTAATATTTTTATAGATTTTTAATTTATATATTTTGTGTTTTTTTATTTTTTTTAATTTTTAAATTTTATTTTATGTTTATATTTTATGATTTTTAGTTTCTTTTTCTTTTTTAATAAGTAATAGAGAAATATATATATATATACATATAGATATATGTAAACTAATATGTATAATATAAGTACTATATAAAATATATATAATAAGTATATATAAAACCAGGAAAATACCCTAAAGTACGGTCCTTTTATTTTTACGGGCTTTTAAATATTTATAAGGATTTATGAATATTAACTATAATTATAGGCAATATATATTACTAATATATATGGTTTGATGGGATGCTCTTGGCCATTTTCTCGCATTTTTTTTATTTTTTGAAAAAAAATCACCATATATATTCATCTATATATCCCTCCAATATGTCATTCAAATTTTGTCAGAAACAGAGACTCGTATGCCCTCCATCTAGAACAAGTCGATTATAGCAATGTTTAGGCTATTAAAATTACATGTTCTTGATGGAAGGCATAGGAGTCTCAGTTTCTAACGAAATTCGAATGACATATTGGAGGGATATATAGATTACTATACATGGTGATATTTTGCAAAAAAATAAAAAACAATTGTGGAAAATGGCCGAGGACAGCCTCATTTTTTCTATATATATAAGCTATATATAGTACTTTATTTTAAATACAACTATATACCGTCAAAAATTACAAAATAAAATGTTTTTTATTTTTATATTTTTCTTTGTTTTTTGTTAATTTTTGCTATTTTTTTATTTTTTAACTGATTAAAAATGTCAATATAGGGAATTATAATACTAGGTCAGATTGTTTTGGAATTTAAAAAAAGATAAATACCTCAAAATTTTCCAAAACTATTGTTAATATATAATGTATAATATAAACAAAATTCAGAAATAAAAACTTATATTTTGGGATTTTCAATTAATTTTTAATAATTTTAATAAGGTTTTTGAGTTTTTCAAGTTTTAGTGTTTTTCTGTAATTTTTAGTGAGTAATAAAGATACTCTAATTTTTTGGAAATTTTCAAAACATTTTTATAATTTTTATGTATTTTAAATACAAATATGAAATAAATGCTCTATTTTTTATTTTTAATAAATAGAAAAATAAAGAAAATTTCATGATAAAATTATAAGTGGTGGAAAAATATTTAAGGTATCTAACTTAATTCTTCTATTTTTTTTAATTATAAAAGATATTTAATATAAATAAAAAATAAATACAGTAATGGCAGGGACCTTTTTGCAATTTTCTAAAAGTATTTATTCATTCCAGAATACCCTACGCAAGTATAAGGGCATAAATGCAAAAGGCCTAGAATATTCAATATAAAATGCATGTGGGGATATTTTTGTAATTACAAAAAAAACACAGGTCCACTATGCATTTTTTTCTAAAAGTATTACAATAAATATTCAAACTAATGGACTAATATGAAATACAAAAATTGAGGGGGTTTAGGTGCAAAACATCAAGTCCCCTCACGTGTACAAGCACGTGAGGTAATGTGGACTGGACCTAAATGCAAATATCAAAAGCTTAGGGTTCAAATTATAAATTTTACAAAAATAAATGAACTGCAGATGAATGCTTCTGGACTAAACATAAAATAGAAAAATTAAGGGAAAGAATGTATAAAATACCCCTGTAGGCGACGATCAATGATGATGCACGTTTTACTTGGCCATGTAGACGGCTGAGATGACTCGATACCGATTCATGCTGGATGGCTGAGATTAGATCCATCAGATGGATCTGATAGCTAAGGGCTCCTTCATCCAACGATAGCTACTCCACCTGGCATCAGCACTCGATCGGATGGTTGTCGAGTCCCCTGGATGAACAGGGAAGAACAACTGAATGGAGTCGCTTCGATCGGATGAAGCTCATGACTACGACCACCTGGGAGTGTCCTAAGGGCCACAAAAAGACGCCCAAGCCCTTCCACATCTACCAGAGGTGCTAAAGAGGTCCGGGGCCCAATGCTGAGGTATTGGATGCTCTGCAAAGCTCAAGCACCTAGAATACATCTTCTAGGTCCAACTTTAGCCTAGATGGGCTCCTGAAAGCTCTGACATGCACAAAAAGAAAGAGGGATCAAGAGCAAACTACCTCGACCAGTTATGGGGTGAAATGGCAGCGAGATGAGGTGGGGAGATGAGGTCCGGTGAAGGTGGCTGAGGAGGACCTTGATATCCCGATCGAGAACCGATCAAGGTGAATGGAGTGGCTGGGGAGATGGAGAAATGAAGAGGAAAGGAGGTGGAGGCGACAAGAAAGGCGGAACAAGGCTGGATACAGCGGAAATAGTGGCCAGAGTAGAAGCTCTGACGAACTACAAAATCTGATTCTACGCTACGGCTTACGATTAAAACTTAAACTAAAAATGAGAAATGAAAGCTACACCTAAAAGCTACCTAGAAAGCAAGGAAAAAGGGCCAGCTCGCACCTGGAGACCAGGGAGTAGAGGACCATCACCGACGGAGGTCCGATAAGGTATGTGGATCACGCCTCCTACGCTCTCACGCACTGCAAATCAACGCAGAGCTTGTTGTCACCTCGCTCGATGCATCTGGCTAAAAGGATTGGAGGGTTTGAACGTAGGGAAACATATCACAATGATGTGGAGCGGAGGAGATGCTTATGTACATGGGAGGGTTTAAGCAAGGATGCAGTCAATGCAATGATTCATAGATCGAGGAAAGATGACGGCATGAAAGATCTATGATCGAGGAGCAAAGTCTTTGAAGGAATCGAGTCATGTTGGGCAGTGAATCAAGGGGAAATCAAGAAAGAAGGGGGATTCGATGGTCTGACAGGGCTAGGGTTGGAGTCAAAAGAGTTGACCAAGGGTCAATGAAAGACTCACCCTGATTGGGCCACATCCACCGCTAGAGGACAAAACAAGAAATAAAATAATAAAGAATTAAAAATAAAATAATAAACGAGTTAATTAAATAAAAATCAAAATATAAAAAATATTTATTATTTTATGTAGTATTTTATTGTAATTTTTATTTATCTTTACGAGTTAATTTATTAGGTGTTAATTTTTACATGTATAATTATAGGTATATTACCTATATATTATTTGTTTTATTTTTAATTTGTATTTTAGATTTTATTATTTTATAGACATAATTTATCTATTTATAAGTTATTTAAATACATATATACATATTTTTATTTTTTTTAAGTTATCTTCTTAAATAAATATATATTTATTATATATGTACTTTTAAGTATATTTCATCTATATATTAACGTATACTTGTAAATTTTAATAAATTTTTAATGGTTATTTATTTATTTTTATTATGGAAATGTAATTTAAATAATATTTACAAGCTTATGGAAATAAAAGAAATTGAAAAATGTAAAGAATAAATAAATTGATTATTTTATTCAGGTATATTGCACAATGAGGGTACAAAAGCCAATTTTTGCATCTTAAATCTAAATTAAATGAAACCACCTTCGTTAAATAGATAATTTGATTTTATGAACATTAAAGGTGAGTTTAATGAATTTTGAGCTTACAAGGAGACGATACATGTCTTGGAAGTTTCTTTACGGCTTTTTACTTTGTGTGTCTATGGTACACTGTGCATTATTTTTTAATGAACTAATTTTGTATTTTTTCCTTTTATTTTTTTTATAATATTATTATTCAAAATTTATTGATTTGAAGTGTACAAATAATAAAATAAAATGGGTCCCAAAATACATTTATTGGAGAATAGAAATTAGGATGTATTATGTGATTTTTGGCACTTATCTCCCCCGACTTTATTCCTTGTCGACCAACTCAATTCTTGACTTAGTCTCGGGGGTTTTGGGTCATTCAATATCTTTGGTATTTCATTCCTTTTTCCTTTTTTATTCTTTTATTTTGTCATTAAATACAACATTTTATATAGTACTTATAATATAAATAATGAGTGTTATTTTGTACAAATTAATGCTATTTACATGTGTTTAACTAGGGATTTAAGGTCAAAAATAAAGAATAAAGATGATGAAATGGAGATTCATCAGTTGTCAGATTGTCCCCTCTAAGTAAACATCTTAGTGGATGAAAAGTGGGTGGTGAATGGGTCAGAGGAGATGGCTTTGAACGTTTTCTATACACTTCTATCACCATCGCATGTTGATAGGAAAGTCGAGAGGGGAAACTATAGGGGATGATCGTCGCGACCATCTTAATTATTTTAGGGGACATGTATAACCGTCCCTTAAAGTGAGGTTGTGGGCGGACAAATCGGGTGGTCAAAACGATTGTCCTTAATGGTCTAGTTGAAATAAAACAAAAAAACTTTCCTTTACCCATTCCTGGAGCACCACCTCCCCGAAACCCCCCTCCTCTCCGACTCTCGTCGCAGCCCATCCACTCTAACCACCTCTCCATCCTCCGTTGTCAGTGCCGCCTATTTCGCTGCCACCTCTCTTGATAATCGGGAGCCATGCTGTCGCCCCATCGCTGCCGCCTATTTTGTTGTTGACTCTCTTGACCGTCGCGGGGCCACGTTATTACCCTATCGACGTCACTCCTCCCTCCCCTTCCCCCAATACAGGATCACCTCCCTCCCACACTCCTCCTCTCCGACCCCGACCGTGTCCCTCCTCTCCAACCTCTGCTAGTGCCCCTCCTCTCTAAGGACATCTTCCTCCCATGCTACAGCCCCTCCTCTCTCTCTCTTACGTTGCTGCAGAACCGCAACCTCTCAATTCCACTATTGAAGTGAAAATTTCCGGGGCCGGTCTTGTGCTCCACACATTGCAGGAACACAGTCGCTGAGGCGACTGACGAGAACCTCGATTCAGATAACAATTAACCCACAATAAACGATAAAGCACTGCAATATAAATGTAAAGTTAAAATTTATTATAACTCTACAATATGTATATATAGTGAAAGTATATGTAGAGTGTCGAACACAGGGAGCAGAATGGATAGATTGTAAATTTAATTCCAAAATTTGTTCTCTTTGTCTTTTTACTTTATTTTGGGTGGGTTTTAAATTTATGTATTTTTTATAGATTTTAGTTTTTATATATATTTTTATTTGTTTTAAATTTTATAATTTTTAATTCTTTTTATATTTTCTAATTTTTAACTTTCTTTTTCTTTTTAAAGATAATATATGTATATAGGTAATAATAGGTATAATATAAATACTGTATATAATAAATATATATATATATATATAAATATATGCAAAATCAATAAAATATCGTAAGGTATAGTCCTCTTTAGTTTTTAAGGTGTTAAACTATTTTATGGTTTTTTTAATAATAGTAGTAATAATTTAAGTAAATATGTCTATATATAAATATGGAAGATTTTATATTATAAGATATACCTATAAATTCTCAAAAATGATAAATAAAATATTTTTATCTCGTTTATATTTTCCTTTGTTTTAAATATTTTTCTTGAAATTTTCGCTGATTTTTTTCATATTTTTAATTGAATAAAAATGTCAAAATAGTGGCTTGTATTAATAGGTTGAATTATTTTGGAATTTAAAAATAGATAAAAGCTTTAAAAATTCTAAAACTATTTTTAATAAATAATAGATATGATAAACAATATTTAGAGATAGAAATAATTTTTTTTAATTTTTTAGAGAACTTTTTATAATTTTTATAAGTATTTTGGAGATTGTTAATTTTTAATGTTTTCCTTTTGTAATTTTGGTGATTTTTTATTTGTACTTATAAAATATTGTAATAAACAAATTATTCGAACTGATTTTTTTTTATTTTTTTGTATTTTTTAGTTCAAATAAAAAATAAATGCTCTAATTTTTATTTTTAATTAATATAAAAATAAAAAAAATGCCTCAACAAAAATATATGTGTTAGAAAAAATTAAGGCACCTAGCTTAATTTTTCTAGAATTTTTAAAGCATAAAAGACATTTAATGAAAAATAAAATAACAAAAAGGAAATGCAATACTGGCAAGGACTTGTTTGTAATTTCATGAAAGTACTTCAATTTCTGAACACCTTAAAGAACTCTAGGGTCAATCATGCAAAATTCTTAGATATATTCCATTAAAAATGCTAGCAAGGTTATAACTATAATTTACAAAAAACAGCATGTCCAACTTGCAAAATATCCAAAACTTATAACACTAGAATTAAAAAATATAAGACTGAAATGAAATACAAAACAAACGAGGGTCCCTCTACAAATGGCCTACACCCTCACATACACATGCACATGAGGTGACGTATCGAGGTACCTAAGTGCAAATAACAGGAAGTTTGGATCGTTAATATAGAATTTACAAAATTTATTGAACCACAGATGAAAGTTTATATACTAAAATAAAATACAAAAGTGGTAAGAGTGAAATATGCTAAATACCCCCACTAAGGTGCGAGCGGACAGCACTGATGTCTTCATTAATCCACTTGACGAGCTCTCAACGACGTATGACGCTTCGACTACGGGTGGCTGAGATTAGATCTCAGCGATTGGATCTACGGTCAAGGGTGCGTTCATCCAATGGCAGCTGGGACTCCTAGAGATGAAACTCGATTGGACAGTTGTGAACCTCCCTGGAAGAACAGGGAAAAATACAGCCCATGTTGAACTTCGATCCGCGATGCTCGATGACTTCGACCACTGGGGACGTCCCAAGGGCCGCAAAATGGATCTAGAAGCTCCCTGGAGCTACTAGAGGTGTTGAACAATTTCGAGACCAGTGATGGGGTCCTCAAATGGCTGGAGAAGCTCTAGCACCTGGTTTACCTACTTCGTTGACAAAATCACCTCGATTGAGGCTCCGGTCCTCCAGAACCTGCAAGGGAAGCACAAGCACTCAAAAAGGTCGCTTCTGGGGGTCTTATTGGGCGGAGATGGTGAAGGTGGAGTCGAGCGGAGGCCCTCCGGCGAGCGGCGGAGGTGGAGAGTCGATTCCTTGACCTGGGAAGGATCGAAGGGAATGGGGGTGCCTAGAGTATAGTAGAAATGAAGAAAAACAAATGGGGTGATAGGTGCGACGAAGAACGGTTGAGGCACAAGGGAACAGTGGCCAGAGCAGAGCTCTGACGTACTATGGGATTAAAATTACGCTACTGCAGTGAATCAAAACGTGAAATAAAAGCGAGAAATTAAAGCTAAAGCTACTGGCTACCTAATCTACGCATACACTATGTCTCAACCAACCATAGTGGGAGCTAGGTGGAGCTCAGCCAGGAGGAACTCCGGCGAACCCGAATCACCACTCTAGTGCCTCTTCCTCCGCGCCAAACGATCAGTGGAGATCGCTGCTGTCACCAACAACCTAGAACACCAGAAGATTCGGGGATTTTTAGGGTCAAAGGGGATCGAAATTCAAATGAAGGTCGGAGGGGGTATATGCACAAGGGGTCTTGGATTGAGGTGACATCTTGATCGATTGATCCTCAGATCGTTGTAAAGATCTGGCATGAAAGATCAGTGATCGAGGAAGAGAATCGGTGAAGGAATCATGCTAATACAGTGAAAGAATCAATGGGTTTAAATCAAGGAAGTCAAGGAAATAAGTCTGTCAGACGCAGACCTATGAGGGGCGGGGAGTTGACCGAGGGCAACTTTGACCCGTTCCTCATTGGTCCACATAGGACAGAAGAAGAAAAATAGAAAATAAAATATTTATTAAATCAATTTAAATTAATAAATTCTTTTCAATTTTTGGTAAAAACATGGAAAATATTTCTTATTTTATGTAGTATTTTATGGTGATTTTTATGTATTTTTACAAGTTAATTTATTATGAATTACTTTTTACAAGTATAAATATAGGTATATTTACTTACATAGTATGCATTCTATTTTAGATTTTATTATTTTATATACATACTGTATATATTTATAACTTAATTAAATACACAAATATATTTTTATTGTATTTTTCTAAAGTTGTATATAAACTTAATTAAATATGACTAATTTATTAAATAGGTATATGTATGTATAATTCATCTATGTATTAGATTACAATTATTCATTTTTATAAATTTTTTATTATTTTTATTTTAATTAATACATGTATTACAAATAACGTTTACAAAATTATAAAAATATAAAAATGTGAAAAATGTAAAGAATAAATAAATTGATTATTTTATATTGCACAATGAGGGTGCAAAACTAACTTCTGCATCCTAACTCTAAATTGAATGCAACCACTTCATTATATAGATAATTTATATTAAAATAATAAAGGTGAGTTTGGTGAATTTTGAGTTCATATGGAAAAGATACGTGTCTAAGAAGTTTTTATTTTAACTTTTTAATCTGAGTGTCTAGGTGATAGCACAAAAACCCGAGCGACTAAGGCAATCAGGTAACTGAAACGGTCGTTGCGACCTCAATCACTCGGATGTGTATCAAGAAAAATATCAGACCACTAAATACAAATAAAATCGATCAAAACAAGGCAAGCGGTCCTGCTATATGTTTAACCTGGTATAGCACCCAGGGTCGAACTCAAGGAGCACGGGTTGGCCAAAGGCCTACGAAGTAGTAAAAATGAAATAAAATCAAAGACAAAATATTTTTTAGTGATTTTTAATGATTTTTATATTTTGTTAGATTTTCAATATGTGAAGAAAACAAAAGAAACACAAAAACAATCACACTTTAGCTAATTATTTAATGCATCAAACATCAAGCAAAAATTCAAACAAAAATGTTTTTATGTTTTTTAGGTTTTTAGTGTTTTTGGTGAATTTTTGGAATTTTTATGATGTATATTTTATTTTCTAAAAATCAAACAGTAGCAAAAATGCAAGGTACTGTCCAGCCAGGCCCAAAATCCCTAGATAAAATATCTAAGGACCTCAAAAGGGCCTGGAGGTATTTTTCCTGTAAACTAGGTAAGACAAGGAAAATTTGAGTACCAAAATTATTGTTTTTAGGTTTTTAGGTGATTTAATAGAATTCTTATGGGTTTTTAGGTGTTTTTAAGTTTTTATGGTTTTTAAGCAGTGAAAAATAGCCAAAATTGGCTAGAAAATCAAGAAACACAAAATAAACAGTACCTAATTTTTATAGAATTTTAAGGGGGGTTTTTATATTTTTTTGGGGTTTTTAACTCTAGACAGCAGCAAAAATGATGATTTTTGAATTTTTAAAAATAGCAAATAAACTCAGAAATGTCCTCAAAAATTCTCAAAAATCCTACAACATGGCAGGAGCCATGTGCCAATTTTCATCGAATTTGGAGGTGATTTGATATTTTATTCAAAAATCACAAGAGGGTACTGTGCACAAGGACTGAAGTGCAAATACCCTAAGTTCTGGGGGTCCAGGTGCAAAATACCCAGCAAATCACGCGCGCAGCGCGTGCTTGGGGCACTCAGGGACCTATTTGTAAAGAAAACAAGTCCCGAGGACCTATTGGTAACTCGTACCAAAAGTCCATGGGGCTATGTTGCAAATATCCCACAAATAAACGCACATGCGAATATTAAACCATTCACAGGGGCATAGATGCAAATACTAAAAAGATTTTATTCATTTCAGAACCATCCAGAACTACAAGGGCGTATGATGCAAATAACCCAAGAATACACGTGACGAAGCACGTGGCTCACACAGGCAGGGGTATATAAGCAAATATCTAAAGTACGAGGTCCAATGTACAAATAACCCAACGTAAATAAAATACGAAAAATATTTACAGGACTAACACTAAATGCATAAAAGAAAAAGGGGGCCTAAGACAATTTACCCCTTATTAAATATCGGAGGCCGGATGAGTGATGTGTGGCTGATCTGACGGCTCTGGATGACGGCGCCTTTGTCTTCGAAAACGTGGGCCTGATCGAACGGCTGAGGGCTCTCCACGTGGCTATCGGACGGCTGTGGTGCGCTGGTGGACGAAACCCCCGAGTAACTAACGGCTGAGATTGATCCTCGGGAGATCTGGCGGTTGCTGCAGCTCCGTGGATGGACGGACACGATGTAATCTGGAGCGCCGAGGTCAATCTGACGGTCGGCAAGGATCATGGAAGAACTAGTCACCGACGACTTTCACCGGCCCTCTGTGCACGCGGTGGTCCTCGTCTGCTGCCTCTGGAGATCGGAGAAGCTCCGCGATGAAGCTCCACAGCTGATGGTAGGCTCCGATGACCCAGCCAAGCCCTGGAGGGCTCCGGCGAGGTCAGCGGAGCTAAAGCTCCTGGCCCGGATGACTCAAGCCCTCAGATGGGCTCGCTCTGACCTGCAAAAGGGCTCAGAAGACTCGCGGGTCGAGGGCAAAGTGCCTCGACCCCGTTAGTCGGCGTGGAGGTGACTGGTGCGTCGGGGCGACGGGCTCCGGTGAAGGCGAAAGACGGTGGAGCCCGGTTCCCAGCTCCTGTGCGAGCTGGGTTGTGTGAGTGGGTGCAGAACGTGCGGCGGAGGAAGGCGGAGGTGACGATGGATTCCGATGATCGAATGGGGGCGTGAGGTGGTCGGAATCGACAAGACACGGCGACGGCGAGATTTGGGGATAAATGGAAATTAGACTAAATAAGGGAGCTAAGGGACTACCTGGATGGTCGAGTAGACTGGGCTGGAGCTGGGGAAGCTCCCAGTCGTAGCCTCGAGGGACGTCTGGGCCCGAGGCTCGGAGCTCGCACCAATGGCGGAGCTACGGCGGAGCTATTCGCCGGATCAAAGGTCCGACCACTCTCTCCTCTCTGCGACACGGCCAACCTGGAGCTGTCACCTCGGGGGTGGCTGTGGAGGTCACGGGATGAAGAAATGGGGAGCCAAGGATGGAGGAATTCGGTGGCGGAGCTCGCTTAAGTAGGTTGGAGAGTCCGGGAAGACAGGCGCGGGTAGGGCGTGGAAGCGCGCGGATCCCGATGCAGGAGCTCCGGCGAGGGTGTCGGATGTGGGAGGTGTCAAACGGAGCCGGGGTTTGGGTGATTGGGAATCGGGTCGAGCGGGTATAAATCCGAGAAAAAGGTCCGGTACTCGAACCCGTAAAGAGTGGTCCTGGGGGGGTCAGTTGACCGGGCGGTCAACATCCCCCAGGGCCAATGGCTGAAGGCCACGTGGCTGAATCAAGAAGTGACAAATACATATAGCTAGGGGCCGAATCAGCAAAAACCCAAAACATGAAATATTTTTATTTTATTTTTTTTCTATTTTTTGGTGATTTTTAATTAATTTTTGGAAATAAAAATAAGGTATTTACACTATATAGCTATATATAGGTATGTGTACAATATGTAGGCTTTTGATTTTTAATTTTTAATTATTATTTTTGTATCCTTTTATTCCTATTTTATATTTTATTTATTTATAGAATAAAATGAGGAATAAAAGGGTATTTTTATTTGGTTTTTATTATTTATGTATATAGGTAAAATAAATAGATATATATATACATCTATATACATGGTATATGTACATTGTATTTTTGCATTTTTAATTTTTGTTATTTTTATTTGATTTTTGTTTTGATTCTTTTTATTTTATTTATTTACAATATGAAACATAGAATATTTACAAAAAGTTTAGAAAATAATTTTATTTATTTATAAGGTTGAATAAATATAGGAGTATGGTCTATGTACATGGTGAAAGGGCATTTTTGATCTTTTTGGTTTTTTTAACTTTTTGTTTTGTTTTTATATTAATAAATATGTACAAATATGTGCAAGCATATTTTTGGGTGAGGAAAATATGATTTTTATTTTATTTACATAAATATTTACACATGAGCCCCTATCTCCCTCTACTTTGGCTTTTATGCGGCCAGGCCCATGCTGAGCCCTCCCTTGGGTTAGGTTGCTCAATATTTATTCTAAATATTTCCCTCTTTTTCTTTTTGATCTTTATTCTTTTATTTTTGCACAAAAACATGCTAATTATTAATTTTTACACAATGCATGCTTTTGCTAATTACCCCTATTTACACATATCTACATGCATTTGCAAAGGTTTTTGTTGCTAAAATATAAGAATAAAGAGTGATGAATGGGTATTCATCACCCCCCTATACTTAACTTTGCTAGTCCCTTAGCAAACACTTATTTGAAAAAGAAGTGAAAAAGAAAGAAAGAAAAAGAAAAAGAGGATGTACATAGATCAAGGTTGATTATTAAACTTGCCTTTATTAAATTGAGGTATGGAGCTCAATCAGATCTTTGGATTATTAATGTGTCGGAACCTTATTTAGACTTAAGCTTAAAACCCAACAGCCTCTAAGTTCCACTACTCTATAATCAAGACTCCTCAATGCTCCAGATCAGAACAAGTCATCAATCACAAACCCTGAAGACCATGAATCTTTTCTTGTCCTGTGAATGTGAAGTCTAAGCTCTCCACCTCAGAAATGGCAACTTGACAACCCTCCCTAACAAGGTAACTCTATGACCTCAATCTGGCCACTCTTTCCTCGAGGAGCGGGGTATTCCCTTCTAAGTTCAAGTACAACCGGCTCAAGAAGAGGGGGAAGAAGAGAATGGGTCAAGGCCAGTGTAGCCAAGTACCCTCGGGAGCTTGACCAGTGTAGCCAAGTCTCCCTGCTGCAAGCTACAACAGGTGGATCATGAAACCAAGCTTTGCTTATTGCACTTATATACATACTCCGGTGGGATTATCATTTTCTCTCAGACCCACCACTTTTTTTTGGAGTTCTTTTCTTTTTGCACATTTTTTTTTCAAGTGCATATGTACAACATATACATGTGCAGCATATATACAAGGAGTTTTTCCTCTTGAGCCAGTAGACTATCCCTATTTTGAAGCTTTATTGCAACCCACAACTCCCGTCGTTAGACCTCATGGCAACCAAACCAAGTTGAGACGCACTTCCTTCACTATAAGAAGAAGAGAGGTTCCGCCTAGAAGTACTACCCTCATATGCTACCCCAAGTCAAGGAAGACTGCCTCCTCACCACCTCATCCGTAGAGAGCTCGGTGCATAGTGCTGGTGTCCAAGTAAAGCCATAATCAATATGAGTCATGTGTTGTTGTTAAGTGCTCTACTTAGGCTCATTGAGATGACATGTGATCATAGCCTAGTGGACTCAAAGAATTAAGTCACCATGGACCTGAAAAGCCTTAAACCTAAGCCCTATAAGGTTCCTCTTAGAAGTTAGGTGAATTAAGATCTTAATCAAGCTCCATTTCTCAATTTGATTCCAGGCTAGTTTAAATGTCAACTATCATCCAGAAAAACTATATACATATGTACAAAAAGATGCTTATTTACACACATTTTACAATCATGCAAAATTTTTGAAAAATGTTTTGAAATCATGGATGGATGATGCATGAAGTGCAAGTTTTGCAGAAAGATATTTACACACATTTACACAAGATTTTTGCAAACTTTTGATTTTCAAAACATTTTGGAAAAATTTTGTACTATATACATAATTTTGATACAAAAATATTTACACAAGCTTTACACAAAAGATTTTTGAAATCATTTTTACAAAAATAATTTGTACATTAGCTATGTATGTGCAAATAAAAGAAGGTTATGTACATGAAAAATTTTTAATTTTTGTGATTTTTAGCCATTTTTATTTATTAACACACTCACACAAAGTACGAGTTATGGCTAAAGTATATATGAAATATATACACACCCCCCTATACTTAGCTCGAACGATGTCCTCAGAGTCAAGAGCGATGAAGACGACATAACTCGTGCTATGTATAGGAAAGTGAAAAGAAAGGCTATACAAAAAGGAAATGAAAAGTCAAGAGGGTCTCAGGTCTCCCCCCTATACTTAGGATCAAGTGATCCTAAGTATAGCAGGCTGTACACGAAGGGAAAACCGAGTGGAGAATGTACAGGGTCTACCCCCCCCCCCCCCCACCCTATACTTAGGGTGAAATATCCCTAAGTATAGGCAGCGAAACAGGGGTGGACAGAAACAAAAGAAATACCCGAAATGTCTCACATCCCCCCTATACTTAGGGTAAAGTGCACCCTAAGTATAGCATAATCACAAGATGGAGAAAGGGATGTGGGACTAAAGAATGTGATGATATGGACATCTGGATCTATATACAACGGAAGATCAGTGAAACTCAGGCGTGAGATGCATTAGATGTGAGTCAACGACCACATCTCACGCAAAATGAATAGGGGCAGGATCAACGACCCGCAGCTCATAATCTAGAAATGGCTTGAGCCGCTGACCGTTCACTCGAAAGGTACTCTCATAAGACAACTCAGATATGTCGATGATACCATTGTCGTGTACCTTTCGAACCAGATAAGGTCCCTTCCATTTGCTCTGTAGCTTCCCTGGAAATAGGCATAGCCTCGCATCAAACAGCCATACTCTCTGTCCAATCTCAAAATGCTTGTGGCTGATATGAGAATCATGCCACTCCTTGACTTTCTCCTTATAATGTAGGCTGCTTGAGAAAGCTGCATCTCTAAGCTCCTCCAGGGCAGCTAGCTCTGCCCTCCTCTGGTCTCCCATACCATCTGGAT
Source organism: Ottelia alismoides (assembly GCA_037367405.1). Lineage (NCBI taxonomy): Eukaryota > Viridiplantae > Streptophyta > Magnoliopsida > Alismatales > Hydrocharitaceae > Ottelia > Ottelia alismoides. Next base: position 25,224 of record JAZKJV010001607.1, read on the forward strand.
CCATGATAATATCTGTGACTGCCCAAAGTGACTTGTGCCTCAGCTCAACAGGTAAATGGCATGGCTTGCCATACACGAGGCGAAAGGGAGATGTACCCAAAGGTGTCTTGAAAGACATCCTATATGCCCACAAGATCGAGTCCAAAAGTTGTGACCAATCCTTTCGGTCAGGGCGGACGACTTTCTGCAATATAGTCTTGATCTCCCTATTCGACACTTCGGCTAGACCATTCGTCTGTGGATGGTAAGGTGTAGCTACACGATGGTCTATGCCGAACTCGCTAGCAAGTGCCTTCACCTGGTCATTGATGAAGTGAGATCCCCCATCAGAAATCAGAACTCGTGGAACCCTAAACCGCGTGATGATGTGCTTCCTCAAAAATCTGCAAACAGTCCTCGCATCAGCGGCTCGGGCGGGGATAGCCTCCACCCAACGACTCACATAATCAACGGCCAACAGAATGTACTCAAATCCCTGACTCTTAGGGAATGGACCCATGAAATCGATGCCCCATGCGTCAAAAACCTCACAGAAGTGAATGGGTTGCATCGGCATCATATCACGCTGTCCACAGGTGCCCATCCTCTGACAGTCAGTACACATCTTCACGAACTCATCTGAGTCCTTGAAGAGGGTAGGCCACCACAAGCCGGATTGGAGCACTTTCTGTGCCGTTCTCCTCCCAGAATGATGTCCTCCTGCCTCAAGCTTGTGGCAGTAAGTGAGGACGCTATGGTGTTCCTCCTGAGGAATACACCGACGCCAGACGCTATCCCCTCCTTCGTGGTAAAGGATGGGATCCTCCCAGTGGTAGGACTTGGCCTTCGCAAGGAAGGTCTCAAGTCTCTGCCTGGGCCAATCTTGTGGGACTTTCCCAACAACGAGAAAGTTCACAATATCGGCATACCATGGGAGTGAGGCGATAGCAAGGATCGCCTCATCTGGGAAGGTATCTCTAATAGGGTCAATCTGCTCAGAATCCTCAGGCTGCTCTAGTCGGGAGAGATGATCCGCCACCACATTCTTGACTCCAGGCTTATCCTTAATCTCAATATCGAACTCCTGGAGTAGAAGGATCCATCTAGTCAGTCTGGCCTTGGCATCCTTCTTTGCCATGAGGTACCTGATGGCGGTGTGATCTGTAAACAAAGTCACTCTAGATCCAATGATATACGATCTGAACTTATCTAGGGCGAACACTACGGCTAGCATCTCCTTCTCTGTAACCGTGTAATTCCGCTAGGCGGAATCCAAAGTGCGGCTAGAATAGTGTATGGCAAATGGAACTCCATCCCTCCTCTGTCCCAGCACTGTCCCTACGGCAAAATCGGAGGCATCCGTCATGATCTCGAATGGAAGAGACCAATCAGGCGGCTGGAGGACAGGAGCCTCAATAACGCACTGCTGGAGAGTCGCGAACGACGAAAGACACTTGTTATCGACAAGGAACTTGATGTCTTTTGTCAAAAGGTCAGTCAACGGTCAGGCTATCCTGCTGAAATCCTGAATAAATCTCCTATAAAATCCAACGTGCCCCAGGAATGACCGTAGCTGCCTCAAATTGGACGGCGGTGCGAGTTTCCTAATGACATCAACCTTGGCCGGATCAACCTCCATGCCCCTGTTGGAGATGATATGGCCAAGCACCGTCCCTTGAGTCACCATGAAGTGACTCTTCTCCCACGATAGCACCAAATGATACTCAATACATCGCTGGAGTACTCGATCTAGGCAGTCAAGACAAGAATCGAATCTGTCACCGTAGATCGAGAAATCGTCCATGAAGACCTCCAAACACTCCCCTACCATGTCCGAGAAGATCGACAGCATGCATCTCTGAAAAGTCGCAGGGGCATTGCATAGCCCAAATGGCATGCGTCGAAAAGCATATGTGCCGAAGGGATAGGTAAAGGTGGTCTTCTCCTGATCCTCAGGAGCGATGGCCACTTGGTTGTAGCCCGAGTACCCATCCAGGAAGCAATAATGGCTCTTCCCTGCCAGTCTCTCAATGATCTGGTCAATAAAAGGCAGGGGGAAATGGTCCTTCTTGGTGGCTTGGTTGAGTCTCCTGTAGTCAACACAAACCCTCCAAGAGGTGGGTACCCGTGTAGCGATCTCCTCTCCCGACTCACTGATCACAGTCGTGATGCCCGTCTTCTTAGGCACCACAGGCAAGGGGCTGACCCACTTGGAGTCGGAAATGGGATAAATAAAATCTGCACTCCACCATTTCAATATTTCCTTCATCACGACCTCTCGTAGGTTGGGGTTCAGTCGCCGCTGGAACTCACGCGACGGCTTCGCCCCTTCCTCGAGATAGATATGGTGGGAGCACACTGATGGACTAATCTCATGGAGATCTGCTACGCTCCATCCGATCGCCTTGCGGTTCTTTTCAAGAACCCCCATCAAACGGGATTCCTGTTCTCCAGTCAACTCGACGGAGATGATGACTGGGTACATCTCTGGCTCGCCCGCAAGGAATCGATACTTCAGCGAAGTAGGGAGCGACTTCAGCTCTGGAATGCTGGGTGCTGGCAAATCTGGCTGCGGAAGAAACTGAGTGAATGCTGCTAAGTCTGCCAAATCTGCCTGGGAAAGTGAAAGCGTACTCTCGCAAACCGGATCGGGAGGAGGCTGCTCAACTGCACTGTCTCTGGTCTGCTCTGCATCTACCTCCTCCTCATCTGTAGGCTCAGGTGGAATCAGGTCTGGCATCTGATCATCACAATCAGCCCAATCAGACTCTGAATACGAGGGATCTGTATCAACCGCGGTGGCATCAGTACCACCGGAAAATAAGGTGGCCTCAGCACCACCATCACTAAACATCGTGCTGCGATCTAGGACCGGCTCTGCTGCCTCAATGGTATCCGGGACCAGGGCTGTGCTCTCCAGACTCTCCTCTGCTGTCATCTCTGCATCAACTGTATCTGAAAGTGAGAGGATGGTCTGTGTCTCAAGATCTGCCCAAGCTGCCTCATCATCTGTGATCACAAAATCACAGTCCTGGTGGATGTCTGGCTCTGCGTCTGTCAGCTGCTCGGAATCTGTACTCGCCTCTGAGCGGGCTCTCTCTCTAGCTCTGTAGTCCTCGACCGTCTCTATTTGTATACTCTCGCCTTGGACGCGAAAGTACACCTTCCCGCTATCATGATCAGTCACCGCCTTGGCTGTGGCCAAGAACGGACGATCGAGGATGATGGGGGTATCGGCCACTGACTCAGGGATCTCCATGTCCAACACTACGAAGTCCACGGGGAATTTCAGGCCCTGAATCGTGACGATAACGTCTCGTAATAACCCCTTCGGCCTCTTGACAGATCGATCAGCGAACTGAAGGACTGTCCTGCTCTGTCGAAGAGTGCCCAACTCGAAGCGGTCAAGAAGGGCTGCCGGAAGAAGGTTGATCGACGATCCGCTATCTAATGGAGTACGGTCGAACCTCTGCTCACTAATCTGGCATCTGACATACGGGGCCCCTGAATCTGGCCTCTTAGCTGGCAGGCGGTTCTGGATCGCGAAACACGTGGCTTTCGTCAGCACATGTATCTCTGAAGTGTGGTTCCTCCTCCTCCTCCTGACTGTAGTCCTCTCTCTCAAAGATCGCTGGAGAAGGGGGATGTGCTGCAAAGCCTCCTGGAGGGTCAGCTGGATGTGGAATCGATCGATCATGATCTGGCTGAACTCCTCGAGCTCCTTCTTTTTTGGATCATTTTTCTTCCCCTTCCCCATCTGAAGGGCTCTAGGGAAGGGGATCACAGGGTCCTTCTCAGATGAAGGACTAGGAAAAGGCCTAGACGGTTCGATGACCGGATCCACACATACATCATGCACCACAGTGGGACCAGAAGAAAGTAAACCTTTTCCTTTATTCACAACAGAGTTCTGAGATACAGGAATGCGAGGAAAGACAACATCTCTATCACGACTAACACTGGTGGCCTTAGTACCACCGTGGGCTGGCTCTGCTGCTGATGCTGGTAGACGTCTCGCGGCATCAGTACCGCGGGCTGGCTCGGCTGAACTGGTGGCGTCAGTACCACCTCCTAGATCTGGTGAAGCGGCGGCCTCAGTACCGCTGGTGGGATCAGCATCCTTGGTGGCTTCAGTGCCACCGTCATCATCTGGAGCGGCCTCAGTACCGCTCTCCTCCTCCTCATGTGGCGCCTCTGAAGTGTCCTCGTGGTGAAGCTCATATGAGGCGTCGCCGCCTGCTGGGTCCTACCGCTCCTAAGTGTGACAAAATCAGCATCAAATAGATCCGAAGATGTATCATCAAAGGGGTCACTAGGAGTGGCAAACTCAGTATGTACTACCTGCTCAGATTTCCTCTTGAGGTTGTTCGGGTTCGGCTCAATCTGGGCTGGAATGGCGGCCTTCCCTCTCACCAAGTCCCGCACCTCCTGGCGGAACTCGTCCATCTCCCGTCTGAATGTGGCCTGCTGGTCCGTGAGGAGGCGGGCGATGTCATCCAAAGCAGGGCTCTCGTGGGAACCCGACGGGTAGCCTCTCTGTGGGTGAGGCTGCTGGAACTGCTGCTGGTGCTGGTAAGAGGGGTATGAGGAAGGGTGCTGCTGCTGAACTGGGTGAGCCTGCTGCTCACGTCTCCACGACTGTCCCTGCTGCTGATAGGGAAGAGGACCGAAGGATGGCTGGTGCTGCTGATATGCTGGGGGCTGCTGCTGCGGCTGGTGGTGATCTCTCTGCTGGGAGTACTGCCCTCCCTGTCCTGACGGCTGCTGCTGGGGCTGGGTACCACCACTCCCCCACCTGAATCCGGGATGGTCTCGTCGGATCCCAGGCTGGGGGCGGTCATACCAAATCCCGTTGACATCCATCAACGGCTCGGCATCGTAGGGGGCTGGCGGGAGTACTGCCAGAGGCTGGTCCGGCTGGTAGACCACCATCTGCATCTCTGGAGATGGTGGGGACTGGTAGGTGGGCTGCGGCTGCTGGTACGGCTCCGCCTGTACAAGATGGACCTGTCTAGGCTGCACGTGGGTGCTGGAGCGCTGGGACGAGTTGCTGCTGCTGCCGGCGTCGCCTCGCGACTGAAGACGGGGCTGAGAAGCCGTCTGTGCCTCCTGGAGACACATGAGCTGTGTCTTCATGTCGCTTAGAACCTGTGCCATCTGCTCCATCTGCGTGATACTCTGGCACTGCTTCTTCTCGATCAGCTCTATGCGGTCCAGCTTCTCGCTGATAATGCCCATGTCCGCAGCTGACGACTCTGCCTGTGCTGCTGCGGCTGCGGACGAACTGGATGGACATGCATCTACCCGTGCTATCCGCTGGTACTGCACGGGTCCTGGCTGATGTGGCTGGGTTTTCTGAGTATACAACCTGGTCTGAGACATCACCATATAGTTCTCAGCCATCTCCTCGTAGATGGCCCAGACCTGGTCATGGTCCTTGGCAAAGTAGGACCCACCGCACGAAGCGTTCACCAGACCCTGAAGCTCTGGCGTCAACCCGCTGAAAAAGCTCTGAACTAGGTTTGGCTTGGAGATATCGTGGTGCGGCCATCGGTCTAGGAGCTCTCGAAACCTCTCCCATGCCTCGTGGAACTGCTCGTTGGGGAACATGGAGAAGTTGCTGATCAGGGCCCTCGCTGCATTCGTCCGCCCGAGTGGATAGTACTTGTTCAAGTACTCGGTGCGGAGCTGCTCCCAGGTATAGACAAACCTCCCAAGATGCTTCAGCCAGGTGGCTGCTCTATCTGCCAGTGAAAATGGGAAGGCTATCATCCTGATCGTGTCCTGGTCCACATGCCGGTCGTGGACAGTACTGCAGATCATCAGAAACTCCTGGAGGTGGAGGTGGGGCTCCTCAGTGGCAAGTCCGTGGAAGCAGGGTAGCATCTGCAGGGTGTTCGGGGGGAACTTGAAGTCCCCCACGATCGCCGGCACCACTACCCAGTGATGCATCAGAGTAGATCCGGGATTGTGTAAATCCCGCATCGGTCGTGGTGATCCTCCTGCCGCAGCGCCTCCCGCTGCGGCGGCTGCGGCCGCGGCTGCTGCTGCGGCTGCTGCTGCTCGTGCCTCTGCATCATCGGGCTCCTCGGGCTCTCTCTGCTGGTCTCGCTCTGCTCTGAGCCTCTCCAACTCTCTCCTCATCTCAATCATAAATGCTCCCTGATCGCAGAGCTGCTGCTGGACTGTCTCGAGTGATGCGATCAGGGTGGAGTTGATCGCTCCCTGGTCTAGTACAAAGTGCTCTGACTGACGGGAGTGATCGTCTGAACTGCCGGCTCCGGCCATGTCGACGTCTGCAAAATCAAACGAGCCCAACTCAGGTGCTGTCAAATGTATCAATCTCTCCTCGGGCTCGTGTCTCTCAGGTAGATCAGAAAGGGGGTCGAGGGGGAACAGGGTGGAGTCGTACTCGGGCTCGGAGAGCGGGTCTGAGCTCTCGCGAGCCAACCTAGATGATGAGGCAGACGTGCCCGAAAGCGGTGCAGCCAGAGGATGCCTAAGAGACCGTCTACCCATCATCTTGATCTGGCGAGTAAGGCGGATGAGATCTGGAAAAATTACGATCAGAAAACAAACCCCCGGTTCACCAACGCAACGCGAGCTGAAGACCGTGAAAGTTCGGTCAAATTATCTTGTCGATTTTATTTTGTTGAACACACAGAATATCAGAGCGCTTACGTGACCTGTTGGGATATCCGATGCTAACCCAACCGACTGGCCCGCACGGAAAAGTCGGTAATCAATCGGGACTAGCAACGGGGGGCTCTACCTAGGGTGCGGGTCACTCTCTCGCGCATCCAAACCAAACAATGAGGGGGTTGCTCTCCCCAAGACAAAGTTTTTAGGGTGAGCAGATTTTAAGATCAATAAGATTAGCAGTCCCAATTTTATGGTTTCACTTTTTTAATCTTTTTCAAAGCAAACAAAAGGCCTAACGAATTTTTCGGTTCTCCTGATTATTAAGTCCAAAACAGGGGGAGAAGACGAAAAAGCCGATGCACGATAAATCAATGATGCATGCCGAGTAAGAAATGCGTACCTTGCCTCCAGCACTCTACATGCAAGATGATCCGCGCATAAAAGTAAAGACAGAAATAAAACTATCTATATGATGCAGCGGGGAAAGCCGAGTCCTAGGTGAGCAAGTCTAGCGAAGAGCCGTCTAACCGGCCACCGACCTCCAAGCCAAAGAGTCCGGTCTTGGCCCGTCCCTCCTCTGTCCGACAAATCGGGGGTAGGAGTAAGCGCTTTACAGGACGGGCTGCGGCACGTAGGCTACGGAGGCAAATGAATCGGTTATTTTTATTATTGATTTTAAGTAGGTCCAATTATCGATCTATAGGAACAGATAATCAATTAGGTGTGTGGATCCTACTAGTTACGGCACATTCACCAGAAAATCCTAAGTCTAGGGGCTCGAGCAAAAACCGCGAAAAACCGGAAAAGGCAGAAATAAAAGAAAAAGAAAACCGTGAAAAAGCCGCAAAAAACCGCGAAGGTCCTAAGGGTCCCCCGAGCACACCGGTGCTCGGCGAAACAGACCCGCTACGGTCAAGTCACAAATGTCCAAGCAGTCCAAGTCCTGAGTCTTGTATTATTACAATAATACTGAACAAAAATAAATCTACCCTAATCCTCACCCACTCAGCTCTCTCTCACTCTCTCCTGCGGCTCCGCGAAGAAAGGAGCCGCCTCCGAATCCCGCGGTTGCGCCGGCTCTCGAGAATAGCCGCCTCGGTCCTCGGGCCCTCGCAAGAGAAAACAAGTGGTCAGAACCAGTCAAATAATATCAAAGAAAATAAAGGCAAATGAAAAATAAGGGTATATGTGCAAAAATGTAAAATAAAATAAACACACAAAATAAAACAAAAACAAAAAAAAAGAGAAAGAAAATAAAATCAAACAAAATATAGACAAAAAGCCGCGAAAAGCCGCGAGCTCCGAAGAGTCGCGAAAAGCCGCGAAAATAAAAACGAAAAGAACTACTAAGCCGTGCTCCCCGGCAACGGCGCCATTCTGATAGCACAAAAACCCGAGCGACTAAGGCAATCAGGTAACTGAAACGGTCGTTGCGACCTCAATCACTCGAATGTGTATCAAGAAAAATATCAGACCACTAAATACAAATAAAATCGATCAAAACAAGGCAAGCGGTCCTGCTATATGTTTAACCTGGTATAGCACCCAGGGTCGAACTCAAGGAGCACGGGTTGGCCAAAGGCCTACGAAGTAGTAAAAATGAAATAAAATCAAAGACAAAATATTTTTTAGTGATTTTTAATGATTTTTATATTTTGTTGGATTTTTAATATGTGAAGAAAACAAAAGAAACACAAAAACAATCACACTTTAGCTAATTATTTAATGCATCAAATATCAAGCAAAAATTCAAACAAAAATGTTTTTATGTTGTTTAGGTTTTTTAGTGTTTTTGGTGAATTTTTGGAATTTTTATGATGTATATTTTATTTTCTAAAAATCAAACAGTAGCAAAAATGCAAGGTACTGTCCAGCCAGGCCCAAAATCCCTAGATAAAATATCTAAGGACCTCAAAAGGGCCTGGAGGTATTTTTCCTGTAAACTAGGTAAGATAAGGAAAATTTGAGTACCAAAATTATTGTTTTTAGGTTTTTAGGTGATTTAATAGAATTCTTATGTGTTTTTAGGTGTTTTTAAGTTTTTATGGTTTTTAAGCAGTGAAAAATAGCCAAAATTGGCTAGAAAATCAAGAAACACAAAATAAACAGTACCTAATTTTTATAGAATTTTAAGGGGGGTTTTTATATTTTTTTGGGGTTTTTAACTCTAGAAAGTAGCAAAAATGATGATTTTTGAATTTTTAAAAATAGCAAATAAACTCAGAAATGTCCTCAAAAATTCTCAAAAATCCTACAACATGGCAGGAGCCATGTGTCAAATTTTCATCGAATTTGGAGGTGATTTGATATTTTATTCAAAAATCACAAGAGGGTACTGTGCACAAGGACTGAAGTGCAAATACCCTAAGTTCTGGGGGTCCAGGTGCAAAATACCCAGCAAATCACGCGCACAGCGCGTGCCTGGGGCACTGAGGGACCTATTTGTAAAGAAAACAAGTCCCGAGGACCTATTGGTAACTCGTACCAAAAGTCCAGGGGGCTATGTTGCAAATATCCCACAAATAAACGCACATGCGAATATTAAACCATTCACAGGGGCATAGATGCAAATACTAAAAAGATTTTATTCATTTCAGAACCATCCAGAACTACAAGGGCGTATGATGCAAATAACCCAAGAATACACGTGACGAAGCACGTGGCTCACACAGGCAGGGGTATATAAGCAAATATCTAAAGTACAAGGTCCAATGTGTAAATAACCCAGCGTAAATAAAATACGAAAAATATTTACAGGACTAGCACTAAATGCATAAAAGAAAAAGGGGGCCTAAGACAATTTACCCCTTATTAAATATCGGAGGCCGGATGAGTGACGCGTGGCTGATCTGACGGCTCTGGATGACGGCGCCTTTGTCTTCGAAAACGTGGGCCTGATCGAACGGCTGAGGGCTCTCCACGTGGCTATCGGACGGCTGTGGTGCGCTGGTGGACGAAACCCTCGAGTAACTAACGGCTGAGATTGATCCTCGGGAGATCTGGCGGTTGCTGCAGCTCCGTGGATGGACGGACACGATGTAATCTGGAGCGCCGAGGTCAATCTGACGGTCGGCGAGGATCCTGGAAGAACTAGTCACCGGCGACTTTCGCCGGCCCTCTGTGCACGCGGTGGTCCTCGTCTGATGCCTCTGGAGATCGGAGAAGCTCCGCGATGAAGCTCCGCAGCTGATGGTAGGCTCCGATGACCCAGCCAAGCCCTGGAGGGCTCCGGCGAGGTCGGCGGAGCTAAAGCTCCTGGCCCGGATGACTCAAGCCCTCAGATGGGCTCGCTCTGACCTGCAAAAGGGCTCAGAAGACTCGCGGGTCGAGGGCAAAGTGCCTCGACCCCGTTAGTCGGCGTAGAGGTGACTGGTGCGTCGGGGCGACGGGCTCCGGTGAAGGCGAAAGACGGTGGAGCCTGGTTCCCAGCTCCTGTGCGAGATGGGTTGTGTGAGTGGGTGCAGAACGTGCGGCGGAGGAAGGCGGAGGTGACGATGGATTCCGATGATCGAATGGGGGCGTGAGGTGGTCGGAATCGACAAGACACGGCGACGGCGAGATTTGGGGATAAATGGAAATTAGACTAAATAAGGGAGCTAAGGGACTACCTGGATGGTCGAGTAGACTGGGCTGGAGCTGGGGAAGCTCCCGGTCATAGCCTCGAGGGACGTCTGGGCCCGAGGCTCGGAGCTCGCACCAATGGCGGAGCTACGGCGGAGCTATTCGCCGGATCAGAGGTCCGACCACTCTCTCCTCTCTGCGACACGGCCAACCTGGAGCTGTCACCTCGGGGGTGGCTGTGGAGGTCACGGGATGAAGAAATGGGGAGCCAAGGATGGAGGAATTCGGTGGCGGAGCTCGCTTAAGTAGGTTGGAGAGTCCGGGAAGACAGGCGCGGGTAGGGCGTGGAAGCGCGCGGATCCCGATGCAGGAGCTCCGGCAAGGGTGTCGGATGTGGGAGGTGTCAAACGGAGCCGGGGTTTGGGTGATTGGGAATCGGGTCGAGCGGGTATAAATCTGAGAAAAAGGTCCGGTGCTCGAACCCGTGAAGAGTGGTCCTGGGGGGGTCAGTTGACCGGGCGGTCAACATCCCCCAGGGCCAATGGCTGAAGGCCACGTGGCTGAATCAAGAAGTGACAAATACATATAGCTAGGGGCCGAATCAGCAAAAACCCAAAACATGAAATATTTTTATTTTATTTTTTCCTATTTTTTGGTGTTTTTTAATTAATTTTTGGAAATAAAAATAAGGTATTTACACTATATAGCTATATATAGGTATATGTACAATATGTAGGCTTTTGATTTTTAATTTTTAATTATTATTTTTGTATCCTTTTATTCCTATTTTATATTTTATTTATTTATAGAAAAAAATGAGGAATAAAAGGGTATTTTTATTTGGTTTTTATTATTTATGTATATAGGTAAAATAAATAGATATATATACATCTATATACATGGTATATGTACAATGTATTTTTGCATTTTTAATTTTTGTTATTTTTATTTGATTTTTGTTTTGATTCTTTTTATTTTATTTATTTACAATATGTAACATAGAATATTTACAAAAAGTTTAGAAAATAATTTTATTTATTTATAAGGTTGAATAAATATAGGAGTATGGTCTATGTACATAGTGAAAGGGCATTTTTTATCTTTTTGGTTTTCTTAACTTTTTGTTTTGTTTTTATATTAATAAATATGTACAAATATGTGCAAGCATATTTTTGGGTGAGGAAAATATGATTTTTATTTTATTTACATAAATATTTACACATGAGCCCCTATCTCCCTCTACTTTGGCTTTTATGCGGTCAGGCCCATGTTGAGCCCTCCCTTGGGTTAGGTTGCTCAATATTTATTCTAAATATTTCCCTCTTTTTCTTTTTGATCTTTATTCTTTTATTTTTGCACAAAAACATGCTAATTATTAATTTTTACACAATGCATGCTTTTGCTAATTACCCCTATTTACACATATCTACATGTATTTGCAAAGGTTTTTGTAGCTAAAATATAAGAATAAAGAGTGATGAATGGGTATTCATCACTAGGGCACAATGTACATTTTTTAAGTGAAATAAAATTTGTATTTTTCTATGTGTTATTATCTACAAGTTGCAGGTAAAAATTTTATTGATTTGAGACATAAATAGTAAATATTAAAAATAGGTCCCAAATTGAATTATCAGGGAATTAAAAATTAGGGTTTGAGCTATTTTTGACCCTTATATCTCTGTACTTTATTCTTTATCGATCCAGTCATCATGATGCCTAGGTCTTGGGGTTTAAGGTCATTTGATACCTATGACATTTCATTTCTTTTTCTTTTCTTATCTTTATTCTTTTATTTTGGCAGTAAATGCATCACTTTATACAATATTTAAAACATAAATAATTGATGTTGTTTTGTACAAAATAATGATATATACATGCATTTAGCTATGGTGGAAAGGCCAACATAAAAGAATAAAAGTGATGAAATGGAGATTCATCAGCCACCTCACATTGCTGCCTCTCTCTGACATCCTCTCCCTTCTACGGTGTCGTTGTGGTCTCTCTCGTCATCACCCTGTCAACACTACCACCTACTTGATCTCCCACGTTGTCATTGCCACATCCTCCTTCTCCATCGGCTTTGCCTCCTGTGTTGGATTCGTCGAGGTAACTCTCATGAGGTCGATACGATTCTCTTCAAAATCAGCATATGTGTTACTTGTTGATGCATCCCATTTGTATTTTATTATTTTTAATTTGTATGCTAATTTTATGGAATTTTAATGATGGATTTTGTGGGTCACATAGAGGCATCAATTGTACCCTGAATTTAGTACTATAATGTAATTTCCCTCTTCGGTTTAGTACTATAAAGATAGACACATCTTTCTAGATACATCCAACTCAAAGTTAGAGTAAAACTTATAGACATGGATCAAGTTAGGATCTCACAAACTTGTAGAGATTTGACATGTATGTTCATGAATTTGTTTAACGAATAGTGGAATGATAATCCATTATTACAATTGTGCAACATAATAGATAAAACTTGGGTGGATAAAAGGTTTGATGATTTCTAGAGTTATAAGAAAGGAGTGGTATCTTTCTTGGATTGGACATTTCAGTTGGAAAGTGTAAATCCTAGGGTTGATGAAGATAGAATATCTTGTCCATGTGTGAGAGGTACAGATTTTAAATGTAACTATTGATAAAAAGTATACAATCATCCGATATTAAATGGATTTTGGTTAGATTATACTTTTGGATCGAACATGGTAAAGGTGCCAAGCCAATAACAATAGATGACGATATAATTAATGTTGAAGAAGGATCTTCGATGCAAACTAACAATGTCGATACAATTTATTTGAGATGACGGAAGATATTGATCATGTCGAACTCTTCTAATAAGTTTCAAGAGATATAATTGATGCAGAAGCTATGTTGTCTCCTGGGGTCGAGATGTCATGTCTGAAATTCTTGTTGGGAATGTCGGCATGCATTTACTTAGAGGCTCTTGTTGAGTTATATCCGACAAGGACGAAGATCTCATACACTATTATATTTTGATGTAATTATTTGAAATGTGGTTTTTTAATATAATTCATTATTCAGCGACAATCATCAGAAATCTCAATTCATCTCTTAGTTTGAAACACATGCTCAAACTTCGAAGGAAACTTCGAAGGAGATAGGTGATGACATATGGAATTCTAATGTTGGCATTCTTAGACACACGTCATACTCATATATTGTCTCGTACAATCGATACATTGGAAATGGTTACAGATTTAACACAAAATCTGCTAATGAAATGAAGACAACGCAGAAATGACTCACATGCACGCTGTATTAGAGAGGCACTGCCAACACTATCGGCAAATGGTGGTTCATTGGACCCGTTGGTACTGGTGAATCGGGAAGAAGGAGAGGTTCCTCACATTGTCAAGTTTTGAACCGTGTATGACCAAGCAAGACGCTACGTGTTCGGATCGTAGGTAACGATGCATGCGAGGAGAATTTGACGATATTCCAGAGCTACTTTGGCCAGGTGTGTTGTGTACAGATCCCCATTCACATGACTGATTGGCGTTTAGTTGATCAGTCTATCAAAGATCTAGAGGTAAATGGTTTTTTTACTTAGAAATATAAGCTTATTAAGTTGAATCTTGAATAAGGATGTGTGATTTCATGTTTAACTATTTCTTTGGGCTAGCTTTTCATGGGACTGTGATCCTACCACTGACGCAGAGATCCTAAGGCATGGCACTGAGTTACTTTGGAAATATTGGGGTCGCTTGAATGCTGGATTAAACAACGACCATTATACTAATTTTTCAATTTATTATGACTATATGAATTTACTTATTTTTTAATTTTTCATTATTTTGATTTCAAACCTCCATTAGAGACTCTTCTATAAAATTTTCCTCCAAATATCCTTGTTGACCACTCGAGAACATTGATATATATTTGGATGGGTGAAGAACATGCAGTATGAACTATGCTAATGCCAAAATATTTACCTTCTATTATTAATTATATGTTTGCTTTTTAAAAGAAATATTGAAGAAAAATACATCAAATCGCAGGAAGGGATTCAAGTTTACCCATAGAATGGTTAGGAAAAATATAAATCAGTTGTGTGATGACTTCATAAGTTCTTTTAACGCATAATATTTACATTTTAATAACTCGATATTATTCTTTACAACCTAACTAGAATTGTTTTTTATTTCTTAGGCTCAGAAGCTCAATCATGCAACGAATCGTATTGATGTTTTTGAGCAGTCAAAAAGTCGTGACATAGGAGGGGAGGTTCATTGGGTGGACCCTGCATACACCCCAATTCGTGTACATATTTGTTGTTGCGGTTATTATTGTATTTTATATGGTTTATTAAGTTTTCTTTGATGAACCTTTTCATGCTGAGATGATAAAACTCACAACCACCGGCTCCTTAGACAGTATTGGTGCAAGTCAAGCACCTCTTACTCCTAATGTGGTGGTCGCGGCGCTACCCTTCAAACCTAGTATAGAGTAGGCGGTATCCCATTTTCTTCCTGGAAGACCCAAAGGGAGAAGGAGTTGGAGAGTCAAGTGACAAGCATGAGCGGAGAGATTCAGGACTTGCATTAACAAATAGTAATTTTATCGCATTCATGCATGAACATCAAGCTGGTGGTTCATCTACTCAACCGAGTAATCAAGTGTAGAGGCTAGGTGAATATGATAAAGGGGATGAAGGAGGAGGAAGAGGAGGAGGAGGAGAAGAAGATAAAGATGGAGACACTACAAGAAACTACAGATAATGCAAGCATGAATGCGGTCACATTCTGCTCGTATTATGCTAGTCATGTTGTCATTTTTGCCATATGGAACTACATGTCTTCGCAAGTGGTGTGGTCGCATGTGTGGGGCCGTAAATGTGGTTACGGCTACATTGTGGTCATAATATTCTCATAAAATACAAACACTATGGTTCCTCAGGCTCGTAACTATTGCTGCCAACTTATTAAAAAATGCATAGAATGCGGCCACACAAGGAACTACATGTAATCGCATTTTCTGATTCTAGAACAAAAAAATTAGTTGACGTACCATTTTTCTCGATCCTTTCCCTCGTCCCTTGTGATTACCTATACATGCAGAAGCATATAAAAATTATACATGTACAAGAATACAATAATTCCATATAATTCACATTCACAACCAAGTACAACATTATATCAAAAGCATGTTCTCAACTTAAATCACAAGTATATCCACATTCAACTTTTATCCACATTCACATGCGCACAACAGAATATATCATAAGAATATTCCCAACTTAAAACCATATTGTTAATGATAAAAAGATATGAATACTAAACTAAAAGTTATAACTATACTACAATATTGTTTGCGAGTGTCAAATCTTTCACTTCTTCCATTTACGAAGGAAATCCTTTTCCCGTTATATTTTTGTCTCTCCTTTTGCCTCTTTTTTTCTGCTCTCTCTCCTTCGCATCGACATCCTCTCACAGATGACAATTCCATGACGAACTGACTATTGTGTCTCAACTCTAGGTTGTTGGGCATGATTTGATGGAACTCCTAAACTGCCTACGTCTAGAATGTTGGTGCTAATAATTTTGGTACATTAGCAATTATGTGATCTCTTTGATATACACAGCCGATGATCCACATCAAGATATATAGGCCTACTGCCTAATAAACATCCCTATGAGCATAATCTCTAAGGTCATAGTTGAATGTATGGTTCTTAAATTGAATGAAGCCGCTCCTCATCGCAATGCACCTCTATGAAGGGGAAATCTAACTTGGAATGCTTTGCCACCGTTTCAAAAGTTATGACAAGCGAGAAAAGGCGGAAGTGAAAACAACAGTATATAAAATTGACTTCAGAAAGGTGTTCGATACAATCCCCTGGTCCTTTATTGATTAAGCCCTCAAGACCTCATGATACCCTAAGATCTTCTATGCATGGATAAGAGGCATCCTACAACTTTAATTAATACACATATTCACCGTAGCCTGTGTATTAAACACTATTAATGTATATATTAAACACTATTAATGTAAGCCTGTGCATTAAATTTAAGCCTGCAGAAAAGGCATGCTAGTTAAAGTAAAAGAACATATTCACCAATGTGTATTAGTTAATACTCAGGTTAAACGGTGAATATGTTTTTTTAACTTTAACTAGCAAGTGGCTGGCCAAAACAGTTATCTTTTTTCTCCCTTTCCTATTGATGGAACTAATTTGGTTTTTGGCCATACAAGGATCCTCCGCATCATTGTGACCCTCTCCCCATCGTCCAACCCGCTCTCAATATTGTCGGTTGCCCGATCACCTCAATATTGTTTGTCGTTTGGGTTTTAAGTTTAAATAAATTACAAGAAAACCTAATAATACATCAATATCCAATTAGCGATCTCCTCATCTTTCAAATGTAATAAAGAGAGGAATGATCCTTTTTGTGTCTAAAATACAAGTTTATGAAAGCTCCCAAAACCCATTTATGTCACGTTAGACCGTTAAATTTAAAAGTTCAAGTCTCTCTTTGTTACATTTGAAAGATTAGAACCCAAAGTGGGAATTGCAGCATAGTTGAAGCTTTTTTTCTAATTTACACTTTAAGTTTCTTGCAAATGTAATTGCGTTTGCAAATGGATTTGACCTTTTTTTTCTTTAAAAAAACCCAAACAACATCGTACAGTCAAGTTATTGGGGACACAATAACAAGAGCACATACTAAGAGTTCATTTTTAAATTGTAACAAAGAGAGGCTTAAACTTTTAACTTCAAGGTTTAAGTCGACATAAAAGGGTCGAGCATGTTTATGAAATCTCGTATTTGAGACAAAAAAAGATAAATTCCTTTTGTTATTTATGAAAAGGAGATCCTTAATTGAGGATCGATGTATAGTTGAGACCCTTATAGTTGAGACTCTTTTCTGTAATTTACCTTATATTAATTGTTAGTGCTATGGCCGTAGAGGTCACAAGTGACTCACAACTCGTAGTCGTAGCATTCCAACTCTTCTACGTAACTATATAATAAATCTTAGTTGGTGCTTCGGCTTCTTCATCAAAGTTCTCTCCCTTAAACTGATCGTTGGCTCCATCAAGCTCTATTTTGATTGGCAAATTATACTTAAAAATACGAAAATTTAAGGCATTGAAGTTACTTATGAATTATTTCAAGAAATCAAGAGCTAATCAATTGTGCCTTAAACTGATAGAATATTGTTGACATAGTACTTGATTAATAGTAAATGATTTGAAATTAATTTAACAAGGTTTTTGCTAAAATAAAATAAATTATTTTATCAGTGTTAAATATTGAAAGTATTGATGTGGCGTAAAAAGAACAAATGAGTCATTCATGGATACAATAATGAGTGAAATATAAATGGAGTAAGTGAATATGATATACATTAGCAGTAAATTCTCTAGAGTAAATTACAAAAAAGTCCCTGAATTATGCACCTGATTTCAAGATCATATTTGAACTTCAAAGTAGCAATGGGTACCAAACTTTCAAATTTATCTCAATGTGGTCCATGACTATTGATATTTAAGATTAAAATGACAAAATAATCAACGAAATTTCTATGGTGAAGGAACACATTGAGACAAATTTGAAAGTTTGGGTACCACATTGTTACTTTTTAAAGTTCATGTATGACATTGAAATCATGTGTATAGTTCAGGAACTTCTTTTTGTAATTTACTCAATTCTCTATCATGTGACTTCTTCATTCTGACCAACTAAGGAGTTAAGCCCTTCCTTACGGGTTAACTCATTAAGTAATCCTCATTCCAAAAATAACCTCAATGTTACCAACAGAAGAGAACTGTGGCATACTTAGCATCAACTGGCACAGATCATCAATACACATAAATAAATGCAAGTAAATTTGACTTGGTTATTTTGTAAGGTCATTAGACATTCAGATGAGACATGAACTGCAAGCATTTCTAAGAATGTGGTTTGTTTTTTCTTTGCAAGGACATCTGTGAAATACACGAGGATATGTATGCAATAACAACATCCGGGCACCTGTGTAATAATCACAAGCCCTCGCTGTCATAATCAAACATTTATCCTCATGTTGTGCTAAACATCAACAGCTACAATACCAAATTTTAGTGCAATAATTGAAATCTGTTTTGTTCATCGAACGCTATTCAACTAAATACCTCTAGACAGATTATGTTTTACAAAACCACCTTCATCAAAACCCACTACTTTTCTCTATAATCAAAACAAACACAAAAAAAATCGATAAGATGAACTTTATTTAAAAAAAATGACCACGTAGACTAAGCACGATTCAATCTCAACATCAGAACATCGACCTCGGATGTTCATGTTAGGCCCTGTCTTTCGTACTCAGCAATCAGAGTCGCACCCCCCCCCCCCCCTCCCCCACCACCACCATGATGAACTGGTCAACACGCCACCATCCCCTCTACCTCCTTCAACAAGCCACCACTAGCGAACGAAATACCATGTAGAACAACGATAGCAACAGATCACAGATGCCAATCCGAGGAGCAAATGATGTACAGAAGAGCACCAAAATTCTCCCACTATATTAGGTGCCAACAAGAAGTATTCGGCAGGTACAATGACATAATCCAGTAGGCACCCAATGCTAACCATATGTCACCACTTCATAAATTCCGTCCCCACCCCCCAACCTTCTAAACCTATCTCATTCGCTCTGTGGCCCACCTAACTCGCATGACATCAGCATCAGCCTACTTGCAATATCTTTACAAGGCTCCTGATAAATCTATAGCACGAACTTCCTTCTAACATAGGTGCATGATGACGGATGTTGCAAGCACATACTCTAGCTGCCATGCCAACACCTCATATTCCTTAACTTCCAATAGGAGAATAGAAACCATAAAGAATGGCTTTATATATTAAGCGTGTTGGTTCCTCGAAGAAGAAACATAGGATTTATCATTTATTCAAGGAATGGGAAGGTCATGGAGTTTGGTAGGCAAAGGGGGAAGGGAAAAAACTGTCAACATCATCTCTAAACCTAAGTTCAGACTTCATCTAATCTAATCCTCAACTTAAAATAATAATGGGATAAGCTCCTTTTCCCTGTATGAAAGAAAAGGATGGATGCGAGAGTTGCTATCACAAGTTCTCGGTCACTTGTACCTAGATGGATCAAGTCGTGTGGTAGATGGCGCATTTCTACGCATTATGCAAGTTGTGAGTGATAAATGATAAATTTCTATGCATCATATACAAGTGGGGCACAACACACAGTATATACATGTAGCAACAATGATTGCCGAATATTAGCACAAATACAAATTACAAGGAACCGCATCTCAAGTGTGTAAAGAAAAAGACCACATTAACCATCAGAAGCAATAGCTTCCCAGCTTTGCCACTTGTTGTGTCTGTGGTACCTTCCACCCCCAATCGTGCCTTACAGATAATCAAGAGAACAGTTCTGGAAGCAATAAGGAGTAAATAGGACGTTAACGAGTAATAACACATCAAGACGACAGATAACTCGGAGAGGACGAAAGTCAAGGTGCATCATTCTGCTTTACAGTTGGATTTTTGACAGGCCTCAGCAGAGAAAGATGTGTCACTGCCTTTCAGAGGATGGATCCCTACATGGACTGCCCAACTGCAATGCTCCACACGGTGTACTATTTGTCTACTCTCCTATTGGAAGTAAAGGAATATGAGGTGTTGGCATTTCCCTTCACTATTCTCATACACCCTTCATCAAAAACTGTTGAGAAATCCAGGGATTCTAGTTCATCAAGCGAAAATTACCAATAAATTTATAATCAAGTAGACCATAAATATTAGTGGTTTATATCCATGCATGTACTATAAATTTTCATCATTTTCTAAAAGATAAGTTTTTTTGTGAAGGACCGAATATAGATAAATATAAAAAGAGAGAAACACAAGCAAGGGAAATAAACTAAAAGAAAGGGATAAAAGTCTCTTCTCCTTGTTTTGTTGATCATAGGACTGATTACACTCCTATGATGCTTGGTAGCCAATTGATAGACCTATTAATCAAAAAGTAAACAAATTATATTTTCAGGAAGAATTTTACAGGAAAAAATAGTGTGCATTTAAGACTTCATATCTATTTTGATTCCTGTTTTAAATGGAACAATTCAAACAAAAGATAAATATTATCATCTCCAGATTGTTTAATTTACAAATAAAGGTCTTGTAGACAGTTACCATGGAGAAGCATCGTGGTTTATGGAATGCACTCATTCTGTTTGCAGTCCACTTGCCAATAAATGGACTACTGGTTTCCCAGGAGTTCAGAAAAAACTTTGTAAATATTTCTCAAGCCAGAAGTCAAACTCACCGAAATTAAAGTCGAAGAAGACCAAACCAAACTGGCCCCTACTTATATTAGATGCTAATTTTAGGTGCAATTCCAATATGAAATGCAAAACCCACGGAATGAAAATGGAGACAGTAATGCACCGTATATACCTTTTTAAATTTGTGTTGTTATTTAAATCGCTATATAATTACAAATTGATGGGAGACGGGCAACAAGCAACCGCCAATCCCTTTTGGATGGCAAATCCAATTCTTCAAAACACAACATCCACAGACATGGGAACCATAACGTTACTATGCATAATTTTTTGGGTCCTCTTGAGGACCTTTACTGCTTCAGTTGCCAGGAACCCAAAGACGTCAAAATCGAAAGGGATGAAAACATGTTGATTGTCAATACAAGCCTTCTCGTACTTAGCAACTTTAGCTGAAGCAGCTTTCTGTTAGTGTATCTCGCAATAAAATCACTCCTTATCGGACCCACCAATGGAGAAACTCTAATCAAATCAACACATGCATGTTCCCTCCAGCCCAACCTAATATTAATAGATCTGTTGGTCTGAGTGTCGATCTCCCCTCTTGTGAATCAGTCAAAAAGTTCACATGGCTTCTTTCTTGGAAGCAACCCCATCATGTCTAAGTGCATCATAAAGGACACTCCTGACAAGATCATGTCTATATTTAAAATCTGGGAATGCGCGACAATGAACTGCATGCTCCCCAAAAGCGTCTAGGAAGGATTTGTGGCATAGTGGACAAACCTCATCAGCTGGGAATAGAGGAATCATAAGGTGATACTTGAGAATGGTACATATGTATTCCAAGGTCATCAATAGGAGCAGCAAGAAGGAAATCTTGAGCAAGGCCCTAAATGTCGGTCCCGGTCACCGTTTCGGTGACCGACTGAAACGGAATTTCAGTTGAATTTCGACCGAAATTTCGATCATTTCAGTCATTTTTTGTACTAGGGTCTTCATATTTCGGTCATTTCGGCCATTTCGGTCGAATTACGATTTCGACTGGATATCGATATTCGACAAAAATTCGACCGAATTTCGCTGAAATTTGAGGCCATGATCGGTCAGCTTGTATACAACGAAAAATTACCTTTTGTCTAACAGTCATGTCAAACTCAATCTCCATGTCTTTAACAATTTTGCTAAAAAGGGAACTCATCAAAGTATTCTGGGATTTAGGGGGACGGTATACTTGTTAGCAAACCAGGTAAGATTGAGAGATGGAAGTGTGACACGTAGGCACTCCAAAGCATTAGAAAGTCGGAATCCATACCATGTATCATACTGTCTCGTAATGTGATCTTGGACATGGTTTCAGATTTCGCGAAATTTCGACGAAATTTTAGCGAAATTTCGATTTCGACAAGAAACCGAAATCTCGAGCGAAATGGTGATATCAGAGCAGTTTTCGGTCATTTCTTCACAAATGGTGGTCGATATGGGCGAAATGTCGAAATTTCGTCGAAATGTCGACGAAATATCGTATCGACAGGGTATCGATACGATATCCGAAACCGATATTTAAACCCTTGATCTTGGAGCACCCAAGATTGAGCTCTGGAAGCCACGAAAGCATATGAAGAAACCTCAATAACTAACTGTGGACCTAAGCCACCGAGTCTGATGGATAGAGACGCCACCCACCATTGAAGGTCGGACATCCACAAACCACAATATCCTCAATAGCTCCGCGTAGACCTTTGTCAAACCACGTCACAACATGTTCCATATATGTGGGTTGATATATCCTTAAGCCAAACATGAATTTGGTCAAATCCATACAAGACCGTAATAGAAGAAGCTTACTTTGCAGATCATCCAGCTGAGGAGGTAAATAAGTCCACAGCTTTGATGGCCATCCTCATAGCCAGGTCTTCAACAAAGCATGTGTCTACTCATTGCACCTCCAAGTAATCTCACTCCTAACACATGCCTCCCAATATCCACGGGAAACAGCCCTCTGTGGATCTTCTGTCCATCACAGGAAGGCCATAAGAGCTCAATTTTTTTATATTCAGAACAAGCCTCGTCTCTAGACCCATGCATTGTATGATGTCAAGCACCTTGGCCACCTCCAAAGTGATCCTGATGATGGCCCCATCATCGAGATACCAAGCATGTAGAAGGAGTTTACAATTGTCTATAATCTCATGAAAAAATGGGTGCAATGCAAGAGAAAAGAGAAATGGGCCTAGGGACCTTGCTGCACTCCGATGGTTATTTTATTTAACCAAGGTAAAGAGAATCAGAAGGAAGAAATCTGAAAGAAAAAAGTTCCAGCAAATATCAAGGTAAAGACAGGAAACAATATCAAGGTAAAGACAGGAAACAAAATCTATTTTCTATGAAATCCAAGAAATAGAACTGAGAGTGAAAGCAACAAAAATGTTTCCTAGAAAAAGAACTTCTCATAACTGTCCTATTCTGTAGAATTTGGACGATTTTGTACTTGCACTTTTATAATTGATCTAAGCACCTTGATAAAATATAAAATATACGCATAAAAAGGCACCTTATAATAATTCTGCAAATCGTGGTATAAAATATAAATAATTGCAGGGGGAAAACCAGTTTGCCAATTCATTATTGGTATAAAATATTGAGTACAGTGCATTTAAAAATAGTTCAACAGTCTCAACAAGCATTGAGTTACATGCATATGTTTGCAATTAAAAACGTCTAATTATTACACGTCAGTGTATAACAAGTTAACTACCATGTGCGAAGCTAGTTCTAGTATAAATTAGAATGGTATCCACAGAGAAGATTCAGAATTATGTGAAAATGCTTCCAATCCCCTTAAACCAGGCATAAATACAGATATTTTATAGTCCACAAGGGAGGAAATATATAACCAACTTAATTAGAAAGAGACATAAGCAAGCAATCACATATATGGAGCTTCAACTAGAAGAATCATTAACTAATGTAAAGAAATGGCCAAATATTTGGGCATGTCCTGATGAACTCCTGGAATACATCTGCTCACCTATTTATAATAGAACGTGGAGATAAAAAGGAGCCCACTTATCTATATAAGATATTTCTAACAATTATTTGACAAAAAGACAAGGAATGCTGATAGGGTTGATCATCAAGACTAAGATACAAGGCTCATTTACCGGATCAACTTCAATGTAGACAAACAATGTTATTCCTACAAGAGTACGGATAATACAAAATAAATGGCATGTGACTATAGCAGAAGCCACTAACTTTTGAGCTGACTTCGCCAGCAATAGTAGAGAATATGACGAGTTGCCAGCGTGCAAAAAGCAATCAAGTTAGATGTGGTTTACATATCCCTATTTCATGACAAGTGTTGGAATATATAATGTGGAAGGGAATATCAAAGTAAAGAAATAAACATTGAGGAATGCGGGATTTTACGTGGAACCCTACTCCTTAAGGAGCGGGAAGAAACCACGGGAGAAGGCCTCAAAGGACCATATGTTGCATTGCAATTTCTCACTAGATACAGAGGGTGAGGGACTTCTTATATAGCCTTCACTAAGTCTCTACATCTTACAACTGGTAGATGTGGGACTAAACAACTAGATGCAACGCATACTTAACATACTCCAACACTCCCCCTCAAGTTGTGCTCAGCTTGGACAAACAGAAAGAAATCTCAAACTCACAATACAAGACACTACAGACAATATCAACTCAACGAGCACAACTATCAGCTGATGTCGAGGACATTTTGCTTCTCATGTCGTGCAGGCCTTGGGAGGAACAAATGGACTGGAGTGTGAGTTAAACTGAATCTCCTCGTCGGAGAGCATGTGCTTTGTACTGCGCTTGTCAGAGTCACTGCAACTGAAAAATGAGTCTCCACCTGGAGAACTCTGGCCCGCCACATCATGTGGACAATTGCTCCATCTCTGAAAGGCCCGAACTGAAAAGTCGTGGAGACATCCCCGTCGGAGACCACGGTCGTTGGAGAATGGAGTCTGAAAAGTCTCATCGTCGGAGAACTGGGTCTCTCCCATACTGGCTCAGAGAATGGGAACTCTACTCCGGAGTCCCTATGAAACCACATGAAAACCCTAGCCCACATGGCATAGGGAATGGGATCTCTACTCTGAAGTTCCTATGGAACACATGAAAACTTTAAGACCAAAAATAAAAGATGGAGACCACACAAAAAGATCGCACACATGTGCGTATGAAAATGAATCTCTCTCTACAGAACTCGAAGAAAATGAACCACTCAAATATGGAGTGCCTCGAACTTAGACTCTGAGCCAATCCGCAGAGTCTGAAACATCTGAACATCAAGTCTGAACATCTGTAGAGTCTGGAAAATCTGGCTGGCCTGGAGTCTGGAGAATCTGAAAATGCGGTCTGTAGAACTCTACACAATACTCCCCCTTTCTCCCATCCTTGTCGGAAAACAATGACATCGACAAAGTTGGGGGAAGACGTGAAAATGCGTGGAGAATAAAACAATTTCAAATAACTTTTTTCATGGCTTTTCCTTTTTTTCTTTTTTCCTTCTCTTTCTTCTTTTTAACCGTCTCTTCTTTATTACCGCGTACGATTTCTTTTGTGCGCACCTTTTTTTCAAAAAATATCTCCCCTTTTTTTGCTCATGAGGCCAATCTCTTTTTTCCTTTGTCTCTCTCCCTTTTATAACTCACGGTTGTGGCCCATTTTTCTCAACGGCCGGCCCCTCCTCTTTTTTTCCATTTGTTCATTTTGTTTTATACGGCAGCAGCCCACCCTTTTATAATAAAAGGACCAGCGGGCCTTTTCTTTCATGTCTTCACCAACTAGGGTTCCCACGATGGGAACCCTTTTTTTTCGTCATCGCCTCTGGGATACTCCAATATTGAGTATGCGAGAGGGGGCCATCTGAGTCTGATCAACCTGGAGGAATCGTCACCTGGGTTGCGGGTGTTGCGCCGCCTTGAAGAGGCCCGCCGCCTGGATGCGCGATGGCATTGAGGTTGCCGCCTAGAGGGAAAGGGCTCTGCTTGGAGCCTTCTGGGGGAGGAGAAGAGGGCGGCGTTGCCGCCAAAGGAGGGTGTCATTGCTTGCTGGGACGATGAGTGCTTACCGCATGAAAGTCGGAGGGACGGCGATGCCATCTGTGAGCTGTGAGGACGATGGACTTGCGCGATTGCCACCGCCTGGAGGTGGGCCACGGCTGGAGAGGTCAAGTGACCTCCGCCGTGGAGGTCTGTCGATGTAGATGGTGCCGCCTGGAGATGGAGTCGACGACAGGAGGGCGTTGGAGTTGAAGGGGGTGCATAGGGCAGGAGCCATAGGGAAGGGCAACACTGCCTGGACGGAGGTGTGGCCTTCACCGCCTGCGATGGGTTGTGTCATCCGTGTGCGATGAATCCCGCCACTTGGGAGGTGTTGAACGTGTAGAAGAGCGTACACAGAATCGAATCGGAAAAATATGACATTGCGATTAGGGTTTCTGGAGAACCCTTCTGTGCTGGAGATGCATGAAATTAGGGTTCAAGAAATTGAAGCCCAGATCTAGAACTATATAGTGGACATGAATTTGAATCGGATAAAAATCCACATGAATCGATCTCCCAGAAACTTGTGACGGCTAAAAATTGATTAGGGTTTTGTGAAGCCCTAGAACTCTTGAACAAAACTCAAACAAATTACAGAAAATTGAACTCGAAAAAAATCCCAAGAACGACTTGTTCTGATACCATGTAAGAAAATAAAATGTGGAAGCGAATATCAGAGAAAAGAAATAAACATTGAGAAACACGGGATTTTACGTGGAACTCTACTCCATAAGGAGCGGGATGAAACCAATGGAGAAGGCCTCGAAGGGTCATATGTTGCATTGCACTTTCTCACTAGATACACAGGGTGGGGGCTTCTTATATAGCCCTCACTGAGTCTCCACATCTCACAATTGTTATATATGGAACTAAACTAAACAACTTATGTGGTAAATAGATCCTAGAGGAATCCATTTACCCATCTACCACATGAGTGGCGTATACTTAGCATACTCCAACAACAAGCAACTTAGAAATTGACTGTGCTATACAACAACAAAGCCTTTTCCCACAATTAAGTAGGGTCGGCTACATGGATTCTTTGCCTCCATTCAGATTTATCTTAGGTCAATCTCGAGCTTATATCCAAAAAACTAAGATCCCATCTTATAGTCGCATTCCAACACTTCTTGGTTCATCCTCACCCTCTTTTAGCCGGCTCAACATCCCAAAACTCAAATCTCCTAACAGGTGCATCAGCTAACCTCCTTTGCAAATGGCCAAACCACCTTAAGCAGTTTTCTCGCATCTTATCATCGATCGGAGCCACACCAACTTTCCTTCTGATTGCATCATTCCAAATCCAATCTTTACATGTGTGTGTGTGTGTCCACACATCCACCTTAGCATTCATGTTCCTGCTATTTGTCATTCTCTGCACATGTCTATGGTTCACAAGCCAGTATTCAGATCCATAGAGCATAGCAGGTCTTACGACTGCTTTATAGAACTTCCCTTTGATTTTTAAAGAAATTTCCTTATCATAAAGAACAGCAGAAGTTCCTCTCCACTTTAGCCATCTTGCATTTATTCTATTAGTAACATCCTCATCAATTTCCCCATCATGTTGCAAAATAGATCCCAGGTATCTAAAAGAATCTCTCTTCTGAATGTTATCGTCACCAATCTTCACCTTGATTCCTTCATCATTGCTTCCATTAAAAGTGCACTCCATATATTCAGTCTTAGCCTACTTATACGAAATCATTTAGTCTTCAATACATGTCTACAGACCTCAAGCTTTTCATTTACTCTATTTCTAGTCTCATCAATCAACACAATATCATCAGCAAATAACATACACCCAACTATCTCATCCTAAATGTGACTTGTCAAGTCGTGCATAATCAAAGTAAAGAAATTGACCGTGCTATCCTAAAGAAAAATGACTTGAATTTGAAAGTCAAAAATGCTATTGTCATGGAGTCATTAAGGAATACCGCCAAGGTCCAGATCCTACACAACATTAAATCATTAACCACAACCCGACATATTGTACCTGCAAAAACAACTCCAGAAGATTGGATAATGGAAGATTCGGTATCTATTCTTGTGTATGGATTGTGGAAAGGAGCGAAATGAAAAGTTGTATTCCATAGTAGCCCTAAAGCTCTCTTATACAGGAGAAAAGCTTTAAAGGGAAAATTACATAACATAGACATAAGAAATAAGAAAATGCAAAGTAACAGTAGTGAGATATAAATATCTCAACACTCCCCCTCAAGCTGGAGCATATATATCTATCATGCTCAGCCTGGAACAACAACGATGAAAAGGACCCCTCGCAAGAGCTTTGGTAAACATATCTGCAATCTGGTCGCCTGAAGCAACATGAGAGGTGAACATAAGTCCCTTCTGAATTAGATCACGAGTCTAATGGCAATTACTTTGTTGTGCTTTGTTCTTTCAGGAAGGATGGATTATTAGATACGAATAAAGCAGCTTGATTGTCACATTTGAGATGCATAGGAAGAAGCACGTCAATAGTTAGGTCAATTAGAACAGACTTAACCCGCATCATTTCCGTGCTCCCTTGGGCCATGGCCCTATATTCTGATTCTGCACTAGATCTAGCCATGATTGTATGTTTTTTACTCTTCCATGAAACTAACGAGCTACCTACAAACACGGTGAAGCCTGATGTGGACTTCTTGTCCTTGGGACACCCAGCATAGTCAGCATCTGCACATCCAACAACTACGAGAGAAGTATCTCTTTTGAACAAAAGTTCTGCACCTGGAGAAGACTTCAGATACCTCAAGATCATGTTCACTGCATCCAAATGAACCTGCCTGGGTTGCTCCATAAATTGGCTAACTCTGCTAATAGCAAATGATATATCAGATCTGGTGATAGTAACATACAACAGCTTCCCCACTAGCTCTCTGTATCGTCTCTTATCCACCTCCTCAGAGTCATCATCATAGAGCCTAGTATTGGGATCCACTGAAGTAGTAGCAGGTCTACATCCAGTCATGCTCGTCTCAGATAGAAGGTCAGTGATATACTTCCTTTATGTCATTACCATACCATGCTGATTTCTTACAAATTCTAGGCCAAAAAAGTAACGTAGCCTGCCAACATCCTTAGTCACAAACTGTTGTCCAAGGAAATCCTTAGTTGTCTGAATGCCTTGTTCATCACTACCTGTAACAATAATGTCATCAACATAGACTAGAATAGCAACGGTACCTCTCTGAGTTTTCTTAACAAAAAGAGAATGATCTGCAGTAGATCTGATAAACCCCTGTTGTTCAATCAACTCGAAGAGCTTCGGAAACCAAGCCTTCGGACTCTACTTAAGGCCATAGATGGCCTTGTGAAGTCTGCACACCATATGAGACTCCCCTCAGGAGCAAACCCAGGTGGTTGTTGCATGTAGACTTCCTCATGCTAATCTCCATATAAGAACACATTTTTGGCATCCAATTGGAATAATGGTCAGTCACGTACCACAGCAACAACAATAAGAATCCGCAGTGTAGAATGACGAGCAACAGGAGAAAAAGTATCCTGATAATCCACCCCATAGGTTTGGGTGAATCCACGAGCAACTAGTCTGGCCTTATATCTATCCACAGTACCATCGCTCGGTGTTTCACTGTAAACACTCATTTGCTGCCAACAACAGACGTACAAGGAGGAGCTTGTACAACACTCCAAGTATCACAAGACTGCAACACCGTCATCTCCTCCTCCATAGCCAGACGCCATTAACTACTCTGCAAAGCCTCCTGATAGGATCGGGGTATCGCCACAACCAACAAACCCACAACAAATATCTGAAAATCCTCTAAGAGTTGTGCCAAAGAAACATGGGAAGCAAGAGGATACATAGTACATGTATGCCTCTTCTTCCATAAGGCAATAGGCACATCATGGTCCGTGGCTCCTTCAGTAGCAGAGACTGGAACATCCAGGGCATCCTGCATATCAAGCTCCACACACAAATCACCAGTGACATTAGTAAAACTCAAATGTTCATAACATGCATGTGGCGTGTTGGATGATGGAGGAGGCTCATGAGCACGAGGTCGGCGCTGGTAAACCTACGGAAAGAAAGTAGGTGTGGCAGGTAGTGGAGGAGGTGGTGGCGGGGGTGTTGGAGTGGACTCTGAAGATGGTGGTGGTGGAGTAGACGAAATCGGAGGTAGAGGCATGTATACCTCTTCTCTATTCTCCGAAGAAATGAGCTTGTCACATGTAGGAGAGAAATACATAATAGACTTAAAGAAGGTGACATCCACTAACATAATACCTTTGTCGAACGAGGTCAAAACAACGATACCCCTTTTGGGTCCTTAAATACCCAACAAAAACACACTTGACAACTCTAGGAGAGAGCTTGTCATGACCTGGCTAATCTAACAACACTATGCATAAGAGAGATGTTAGAGATAGTAGATTGCATCCTCATATTCTATTGTAACCCCACGAGGGTATTTATGTATTTTATCCTTTTGAGCTCTCTAGAGTTTAACCCTATATAAGGACCCCAAGACCTCTCGAATAATCATCTCATTGTATTCTCTCATCTCTTTCCACAAGGTATCAGAGCAGTTGTCCAAGACCGGTATTCTGACCTAAAAACACGCCGTCGCCACCGACCTCTCCTCCAACCCTAGCGTCGTCAGGAGGTTCTCGCACCGCTAGGTGCTCCTCCAACCCCAAGTCGAGTGCCACAAGGCGCCCCTCGTGCAGCCAGGCGCTTATTGTGCCTCCGCCAGGTGTGTCGAGCACCGCCAGGCGCGCTAAGCGCCACCAGGTCCTCTCGAGCATCTTGCGCCGCCGCTAGGCTCCCACGAGAACCGTCAGCCCCCCCCACCCCAGCACCGCCAGGCGCCTTCTTGCGTTGTCGCTAGGCGGGCTGCGCGATACCGGGCGCTCCTTGTGCCGTCGCCAAGCGCCCGCGTACTATCAGGTTGCTCGCTACCGTGCACTGCCAGGTGCTCCTTGCACCGCCACCACGCAACCCTTAAGTGCCCTAGCACCAACTTGCGTCCTTCCGTCACTGCCACGGGCTACTAGCACCACCTCGAGCAAAACTTGGAGCGCTTGCTCGCCACCCTAGTTCATTGATGCGGGATTAGATACCTAATGATTGACTAAGACACGATATATCACTTTTTCTTGACCTAAGCCTCCATAATGACATCCGTCAAGACCAAGCCCATGTACCCCACTTCTTCTTTGATAGTACAGGGTACTTCTATCAAGTTGAAGGGCTCCGAAAATTATGTTCTATGGTCTCGATCTTTCAAAGTGTTTGTCGGTGGCCGGCGCAAAAGTTATGTTCTTACAAAGGACCCACCAGCTGAAACAGACAAGGACTATGAAACATGGTTTGTTGACAATTGCCAGGTTATCACTTGGATGACGAACAGCATCGATCCAAACATTAAAGCGAATCTTCTTTACAAAGACACTACTAAGGCGATGTGGGAAAATCTTGAGCGTGCATATTCTCAGAAGCGATTAGGTCTCGCCTTTAACATATACACAAGGATCCGGTATGTTACTCAAGGAGAGTCAAGCCTTATCGAGTACTACAGGCTTCTTACAAACATATTTGAGGAGCTCCTTATTTTTTTAGCATGCGTGTTGTGATAAACAAGTGGGCGAATGTGTTGAATGGCAGGTTTACATATTTCTTTCCGGACTGAATCCAAAATATAAGCCTGTGAAAGATCAGTTTCTTATGGTTGATACTCTACCTACCCTCGAGACCATCTTCGGACGCCTACATGAGCTAGAGACTCCAATTTAACACTCTATCATCCACGCATCTACAGAGACGACGGCCCATTATACCTCCTCAGGATACAGAGGATGGCAGCACTATCAACGAGGACGGGGTCGTGACTCTGGACGTGGATGTGGACGTGAATCTGGACGCGGTCGTGATAGTGGATGTGGCAGTGATTCTTCTACTGCTCGGTATCCAGCATGTGTGCACTATGGATGCTGGAATCGCCCTTATGACCGATGTTGGGCAACGTTTGGCATGCAACCTAATGCCAACAATGCCTATGATGAAGCACTGTATGATGCAACTGAAGACACTGCTCAAGAAACTGGCGGGGTACAAACCCCATTCACTGCTTCTGAATATGCTCACCTACGACAATTGCTGCAAGAATCTACTTCCTCTATCGGCGACAATAGTGCTTCTGTCTCTACTGCTAGTCTAGCTACTACATCCGGTATAGTAGCACACTCCGTCTGCCTCTAAACATGCATGGATTATTGACTTTGGAGCCTCTACCCATCTGATGGAGAAGGAAGTTTGCTTACGTCTTCCCAGTCGTCTTCCTCTGTGAAGACTGTTTGAGTTGCTAATGGGGATCATTCTCCAGTTACTGTTGTCGGTACTGTTGATTTCACTTCCAAGCTGCAATTGACGGATGTTCATTGTGCCCCTGCCTTTCCTCTCAGTCTTTTATCTGTACAGAAGCTATGTCGTGAACTTAACTGTCGTGTTATTTTTGATGAGTTTGTTGTTATTTTCAGGACATCCGGACGAGGCAGATTTTTGGTGGGGGTCATGAGAGGAACGGCCTCTATTACCTCGGCATCCCTTCTGATTCCAATTTTGCTGGTGTTGTCTCAATCTCTGAAGACACTCTTCTATGACACCTTCGTCTAGGTCACCCTTCTACCAAGGCACTATTCATGGTTTTCTCTGAACTCTCTATGCTCAAACCCTTTGAGTGTGAGGTGTGTCAGTTCGGGAAACATCATAGAGTGTCCTTTCCTGCACGGACCGAGCCTCGCCACTGTACTCCTTTTGCTCTTGTTCATTGTGATATCTGGGGACCATGTCTGGTTCGAAGTCTAAGTGGTCATAAATATTTTGCTGTCTTTGTGGAAGACTACAGTCGATCATCTTGGGTCTTCCTGTTAAAGGAACGTTCAGAAATTAATAATGTCAAGAATTTCTTTCACTATGTCAAAAACATCTTCTCCACAACTATTAAAATCTTTTCTTTATGATAATGCATTAGAATTTACACAAAATGATTTGAAGTCATTTTTTGCTTCCCAGTGCGCCATCCATCAAACCTCTTGCCCATATACCTCCCAACAGAATGGGGTAGCCGAAAGAAAACTACGACATCTCCTTGATATTGTCTGCTTACTTCTTACCCAAATGAAGGTTCCCAAGACCTATTGGGGAGATGTTATACTCATTGTTGTCCACCTTATAAACAGGGTCCCCTCTACATCCCTAAATGGCTCCACCCCCTTTGACTTACTATACCCAAATAAGTCATCATTTCCTCTATCTCTGCAGATTTTTGGATGTACTGCATTTGTTTACAACTTTCATAATGCCGATAAATTATCTCCGTGTGCGATTAAATGTGTTTTCTAGGTTATTCTCAAACTAAGAAAGGGTACATATGCTATGATCCTTCTGGCAAAGCTATTACATATTTGTTGATGTCATCTTTTTCGAAAAAAACAAACTTCTTTACTCAGGTGGTGTCAGACATACCATTAGATCTTCCTCCTCCACAAACTGTATATAAAAGAAAACATGTGTCTACTCGTGTTCATGTTCCTCTACATGTTCCTTTGTTGCAAGAGAATATGCCATCTTCAAGTGCTCCCACCAACACTACCCGGATGATCCTCAGGAGCTTCTCATCGCTCTGCGCAGAACTAAGAGGCAATGTACACTTCATCATATGTCTCATTTCACGTCCATTGATAGCTTAGCATGTTATGACAAAAGATATGCAGATGCTCTTATGACAATTTCTGTTCCAAGAAACCATCATAGTGCATTGCAGGATTCTGGATGGCGACATGCACTGAATGAAGAAATGGATGCTCTCAATTCTAGAGGGACACGGGATCTAGTACAGTGTCCACGGGAAGTCAAGTTTATTGCCTGCAGATAGGTCTTCACTACGAAACAGTCTCCAGATGGCTCTATTGAGAGGTTGAAAGCAAGACTTGTGTCGAAAGGCTTTACACAGGCATATGGAGTTGATTACTTCAAGACTTTTTCTCCTACCGCAAGGATGGGATCTATACGCACTATTCTCTCTGTAGCAATAAACAAGGGTTAGTCTATCTTTCAACTGGATGTCAAGAATGCATTTCTATATGGAGATCTCAAGGAAGAAGTTTACATGATGCAACCTCCAGGTTACGAAGTCGAGGGGGATTATGTTTGCCGACTTCGCAACGCACTCTATTGTCTGAAGCAAAGCCCGAGCATGGTTTGATAGACTAAGTTCAAAGATCGCCGCTCTAGGTTTTCAGAGAACTACATCTGACTATTCTATTTTCGTCAGAAAATGATCAACTGGTACTGTTATACTCCTTGTATATGTGAATAATATGGTTGTTACGGGTGATGATGATAAAGAGGCGCTAGAGACCAAGCCTTTTCTGCAAAAGGTTTTTGTCACCAAGGATCTGGGACAACTTTGCTATTTCCTAGGCATAAAAGCTTTACGCACCAAGAAGGGACTTCATACGTCACAAAGAAAGTACTGTTTAGATATACTGATTAAGGCAAGGCTACTTGGGTGCAAACCTTCTGGCATCCCTACAGAACAAAGGAAACACTCTACATCCAATGATCCTACCTTTAAAGACACTACACGATACAGAAGCCTGGTTGGCAAACTTATGTATCTTACTGTTATTAGGCCAAACATATCTTATGTTGTGAGCAGAGCTAGCCAATACATGGAGAAACCATGCTACAACCATTGGCAGGATGTTTTCCATATCCTTCGCTACCTGAAGGAATCACCTGGACGTGGCCTATTCTATGGGGCAAATCGATATACTAATGTTGATGCTTATGCTGATGTTGATTATGCAAGCTCTCTTGAAGACCGTCGTTCTACTACGGACTATGCTATGATGGTAGGAGGTAACCTTGTTAGTTGGAGGAGCAAGAAGCAGACGGTAGTCTCCCGATCCAGTGCAGAGGCAAAATATAAGGCAATGGTCCAGGCTACATGTGAAATTACTTGGCTACTGACTTTAATTACAAGAACTCAATGTTGCTATCACTACTCATGTTCCTCTATATTGTGATACCAAATCTGCTACTTACATTACTACAAATCATGTATTCCATGAGAAGCAAACACATTGAGATTGACTGTCATTTTGTTCGTAATGTTGTATGAGAAGGCAAGATTGCTACACCACACATCTTGACAGATCTTCAGTT
Source organism: Ottelia alismoides (assembly GCA_037367405.1). Lineage (NCBI taxonomy): Eukaryota > Viridiplantae > Streptophyta > Magnoliopsida > Alismatales > Hydrocharitaceae > Ottelia > Ottelia alismoides. The sequence goes on from JAZKJV010001607.1 coordinate 59,973, forward strand.
TGCAGACATATTCACAAAGGCCTTATCAAAGAAGCGTCTTTCCTGGATATCTTCCAAGTTGGGTGTGATCGATGGATATGCTCCAACTTGAGGGGGAGTGTTAGAGATTATAGTAGATTGTGTCCTCATATTCTATTGTAACACCACGAGGGTATTTATATATTTTATCCTTTTGAGCTCTCTAGGGTTTAGCCCTATATAAGGACCTCTAGACCTCTTGAATAATCATCTCATTGTATTCTCTCATCTCTTTCCACAAGAGAAAAGATCTGTCTCGGGAAATGCAATCGAGAACGGGATCTTCTCCCCTATGACCGATGAAGGCATGCGATTCACCAAGTAGCAAGCAGTTAGAACCGCATCCCCCCAGTATGAATGAAGAGCACGACTCTGGATCAAGAGAGTCCTGGTAACATCCAAAAAGTGGCGATGTTTCCGTTCAACCACCCCATTATGTTGAGACATATAGGCAAAAGATGTCTGATGTACAATACCATAAGATCGAAGAAACTGAGAGAGTTGAGTGATGCAAAATTCCAAGACATTATCTGAACGAATATACTTGACATTTGCAGAAAAAACATTCCTTATCTTATTAATAAAAAACCGAATAACAAGACCAGTCTCAGACTTGTTTTTAAGAAGGAAGACCTATGACAATCTTGAAAACTCATCAACATCAACAAGATAAAACCTATGTCCCTGATGATCTAGGACACGACTTGGATCCCAAATGTCAAAATGAATTAACTCAAACAGACTATGACTACTTCGACCCAGACGACTCTGGAATGTAGACCGATGATGTTTCCCAAGGTGGTAGGCCTCGCACTGAAAAGTAGAGCGAGGGGAAATCTGAGGAAGAACGTGGCACAACTTCTGCAGAGGAAGATGACCAAACCGAAGATGCCACACATAGGGAGAAACAGAACCAGTGCGAAGAGAAGAAGCACTAGCATATGGGGATTTTACCAGCCTATAGAAACCTCCTTGCTCACAGCCAGATCCCATCACCCTGCCCGTAAGAATATCCTGAAACACAAGAGCTGATGGATCAAATATGGCACGACATTGTAAATCCTTGGTGATTTCACTAATAAACAGTAAATTCGTGGAAAATTCAGGAGCATAAAGAACATTCTGAAGTCGCATTGCAGGGGTTAACTGCACCTAGCCCTGACCAGTGATGGGAGAGTATGTCCCGTCTGCTATTACCAATGATCTCCCTGACTGAGTCGAGCAGTAAGTACTAAATTGTCCTCTGTCGCCACAAAGATGATGGGATGCTCCTGAATCCATAATCATTCTAACAAGTTTGCCCTATAACAGCTAGTAAGAGCATATGATATACCTGGTGTGGACGTTGATGCTGAGGTAGCTACCTCTGAGGATCCTGAAGGAGAACTGGTTGACCCAGGATCAGGCATAAACTCTCCGAGTCACGCTACAAGTTCATCAAATCTCTGATCAGATGCAGGTGAAGGACTATCAACCTGTTGGGTCTGCTCTGCAACACGTGCTGAAGCGAGAAAACCATGCTTAGAATAGCATGTTTCCTCAGAGTGACCTGACCTATGGCAGAAAGAGCATGGCTGACGGGGTCAACTACCCCCTCCCCTGCCACAGGTACCTCGACCACGATACTGTGTAGGGTTCCCCCTACCACAAGATGTAGCCATGGCTGAAGAGGTTTGAGACTGTTGAGTACCACCAATGGGTGTTGCACCTTTAAAGGCACCTAGGGATGGAACATCTGCTTTGTTGTCTGACATGACAACAACAATCTTCAAGACTGGGGCTACAAACTAGAATAACTATGATACGAAGATGGTTGTTGGTGTAGACGCATACAACAACCTCTTCCATCCACTAGAGGCTTCTTTAGGTAACTAAGGTGTGTTTAAAGGATCAAAACACACCCTAGGGACCAAAATCAGACCTAGCAGTAGCCCAAGGACGTGGGAACAGCAGCCCTAGGCGAGGGTGGCAGCCCTAAGATGTGGGGGCGACAACCCTAGAGTTCTGTCGCAAGTTTATCGGCAGTGGCAGCCCTAGCCATTGTAGCCCACGGTTCGATGGAGACTACAGTACATGTTGTTGTTGCACGGGCGACAGCTATGGTCGTTGCCATTGTTGCGCGGATGGCGGCGACGGACCGGGCGTGTGGGGTTTTAGGTGGAGTGAGGGGTTTCTGGGGTACAGACTCCGGTCTAGGACCGTTGCTCTGGTACCATGTGGAAAGGAGCGAAATGAAAAGTTGTATTCCATAGTATCCCTAGAGCTCTCTTATATAAGAAAAAAACTCTAAGGAAAAATTACATAACATAGATTAAAGAAATAAGAAAATGCAAAGTAATGGTAATGAGATATAAATATCTCAACATGGATGGAGGAGGAGATTCAAGATTTAATAGCGGAACAACAAGTCCCTTAGTGGATATGGATCTCAGTGGCACAATGAAGAGAGAACCCCATACTATAGTATTTTTCAATGACTACTTGAATGTTCTTTCTTATATTTAAGGTGATCATGGATATTGTTGGGAAAAACGATCAATCTGTTTATTCCAATAACCCTAGGCTCTCTTATATAGGAGAGCATCCTATGGGTAAATTACATAAAACATACATAAGTAAAGAGAGTTAAGAAATAGTCCAAGAAACAGGAAATAAACAATGTAACATAAATATATATCTCTACACTTCCCCTCAAGATGGAGCATAGATGTCTATCACGCTCAGCTTGGACGAACACTTCTGAAAAAGTCCTCGGAGTAAGGCATTGGTGAGAATATCTGCAGTCTAGTCCCCTGAGTTGACATGAGATGTAGAAATAAAACCCTTCTGAATCATATCCGTATATAATGCAATCAACCTTAATGTGCTTGGTATGTTCATGAAATGCTGGGTTATTTGCAATAAATATAGCAGCCCGATTGTCACAGTTCAGTGACATGGGAAGAGGAACCTCGATGTGTAGGTCTGTAAGAACAGCTCGAACTCACATCATTTTTGTGCTAGCCTGGACCATAGACCTATACTCTGAATCAGCACTAGACCTGACCACAACAGTTTATTTCTTGCTCTTCCATGAGACAAGAGAATCTCCAACATATACGACAAAGCATGTGGCGGACTTCCTATCCTTGGTACACACTGAACGTATACTGAGACGGTGACCGACTTACCTTTTCTAAACAATAGACCTGCACCTAGAGACGATTTAAGGTACATTAGTATCATTTATATAGTGTCCATATGTACCTGACGCAGTTGATCTACGAACTGGCTAACTCTACTAACTGCAAATGAGATATCGGTTTGGTAATCGTAGCATAAAGGAGATTTCCTACCAGTTCTCTATAACTCCTCATGTCTACTTACTCGGAGTCATTATCATTTAGCTTCATGCTTGGATCCATAGGTGTGGTAGCAAGTCTACATCCAAGCATACCCGTGTCACTAAGCATATCACTGACATATTTCCTTTGGGTCATTACTAGCTCTTGGTGATTTCTGGAAAACTCTAGTCCAGAAAGTATCAGAGAGCTCCAAGGTCCTTGGTAATGAATTCACGACCTAGAAAGTCTTTAGTCATCCTTATTCCATGTAGGTCATCTCCTGTAATGAGAATATCATCACCATATACCATAATAGCATTCGTACCTCTAGTAGTTCTCTGTATGAAAAGGGAATAATCTGCATTGGATCGTTTGAAACCTTGATTTTAAAACAAATCTGATAACTTCTGAAATCAAGCTCCCAGGCTCTGCTTGAGTCCATATATGGCCTTATGAAGTCTACATACATGTATGCACTCCCCTTTAGCAATAAAACATGGTGGCTGCTGCATATAAACTTCCCCCTGAAGATCGTCATATAGGAATGCATTCTTGACATCAAGTTGAAACAGATGTCAATCTCGAAGGACCGCAATAGATAAAAGAATCCTTAGGGTAGAATGACGCACAACGGGAGAAAAAGTGTCCAGATAATTCATCCCATATGTTTGTGTAAAACCTCTTGCAACTAGCTTGGCCTTGTATCGATCAATGCTACCATTTGCATTATGTTTCACTGTAAAGACCTATTTGCAGCTCACTAACGACGCCTCAGAAGGAGCAGGTACTAGACTCCATGTACCTCTAGACTGTAGAGCCGCCATCTCCTCCTCCATGATTAGACGCCACCGACTGTCTGCCAATGCCTCCCGGTAAGCCTATGGGATAACCACGGTGTTCAAAGCAGCTACAAACTTCTCAAAATCACCTGTCAGATGTTCAAGGTGACATGAGAAGCAATTGAATACAAAGCACATGAACGTTGCTACTTCCTAATAGCAATGGGTAAATCCAGATCATCATCATCATCATTCCCGCCATCACTATGATCATCATCCTCCTGAGAGAAGCCCTGCTGAGAATCATTATCAATCCCATCATTACAAGTAATGCTATCAAAACAAACCTAGGGCGTGTTGGATGATGGACTAGGAGCATGTGCAGGGCAGAATGTCGACTGTAATGACGAAGTAGTGGAGGAACTAGATTAGTGGGTGGTAGTGGGGTTGATGGTGGTGATGGAGGTGGTAATGGAGATGGTGTGTGAGGTGGTTGACGCATGGGAGAAGGTGGAACGTAGACTTGATCATCCGAATCTGAAGGAGTCTACCTGTCACCTGTAGGTGAAAAATACATGACAGACTCGAAAAATATGGCATCTACGTTGACACAATATTTCTTATGTAGCGGATCATAGCAACGATAACCCTTCTAAGTTCTGGAGTACCCAACAATGACACATTTGACAGCCCTTGGAGAGAGTTTGTCAATCCCTGGTAGGGCTGTCAAAAAAATCTCAGGATCGATATTCGCTCAGGTTCGATTCGATAATAGTCTTATTCGAATTCGACTCGATCATAAACGAACCGAACCTTAACATAACTTTGGGCTCGTTTACATAAACGAATCGAACCTTGAAATGCTAGGTTCGTTCACGTTCGGTTTGTTAATAGTTTGATAAAAATAAATATAAATAAATAAATATAAATATATAATATGATTTGGGAATTGGGACCTCATATAACGCTCACAAGTCACAACCCTTATATATTGATTTATGTTCAATTCTCAGAAAACAAAGAACCTAATATGATTTTTTCTCATTTTTTTCCCAAAACACTAACATTCATAATCCCTAGTCCTACCTGGCTACCGCACACGCCTCTTCCCTCTCCTCTACCCACTCCCGACGTCGCACGCCTCTCCTCTACCCACTCCCGACACCGTAGGTCAGCAGCTCCCCCTCCTCCTACCAACGGCCGGTGCTCCACTGCACCTCCTCCTAGCGGTCGTCGCAGCCCCTCCTCCTCCAAGCGACTGCCGCAGCCCCTCCTCTACCTCCTAGCGGTTGTCGCAGCCCCTTCTCCTCCTAGTGGTCGCTCCCCCGCATCTCCTCCTAGCAGCCGCCACAGACCCTCCTCCTCCAAGCGACCGCTATAGCCTGCAACCCCTCCTCCTCCAAGCGGCCACCACAGCCCCTCTAGCCCACCTCCTACCAGCGACCGCCGCTCCCCTGCATCTCCTAGCAACCACCGTACCCCCTTCTCCTCCTCCAAGCGACCGTCGCAGTCGCTCCCCCTCTCCTCTCCACTAACAGCCAGCCGCTCCCCCACATATATCCCAACGGCCTCCACATCCCGCATCTCCTCCTACCAGCGGCCAGCGACCCGCCGCTCCTCTCCTCCTCGCAGGCAACAGCAACCCACAATGACACGATTGATGAGTTCTCAAGGTTTGCATTGAACTGTCGATATGGCATTTATTCCATTGTTGCATATCATAGTTAAATTCGTAAGATAGAACTGCAAATTAGTATTTTTCTTAATGATTTGTGGATACCTTCACATATAAACAAACCTACATTGTGCTTGAAAAAAAGGCATTTATTGTATTCATTTATTGTAATCTTATGCCCATTAACTTTGTAGATAATCGAACTTTTAACGAATCGAACCGAACCTTCACGAACCTAACGTGTGCCCATTCACTTTGTATATAATCAAACCTTTAACGAACCGAACCTTCACGACCTCAATCGAATCGAACCGAACCTGGACATGATTTTACTCTTATCGAACCAAGCCGAACCCGAACCTATATACCTAATAAACAAATCGAACCGGATCCAGGTAGGTTCGCTCAGATTCGGTTCGTTTACACCCCTAATCCCTGGGGACAACCGATGGATAGACGCAACAGATGCAAAAACACGAGGGCTAAGAGAGAACAACTCCTTGTCAGGAAAAACAAATGAAAAAGGGACTTTCTCCCCCAGCACCGACGATGGCATTCGGTTAATGAGATAACATGCTGTGAGAACCGCATCACCCCAGAATGAATGAGGAGCACAACTCTGTATCAGGAGTGTACGGGTGACAATAAGAAGGTGACAGAGCTTTCTTTCAGCAGCACCGTTCTGTTGGGACGTATAGGCATACGATGTTTGATGAAGAATACCATGTAAAGAAAAGAATTGAGACAGCACATTTGTGAATTCAAGCGCATTGTCAGTCCGTACAATCTTCACAGAGGTTGAAAACACATTCTGCACTTTTCTAATAAAATTATGATGACATTACCAGCTTCATATTTATTCTTCAACAAGAAGACCTATGACAGACGACGAAAATCATATACAGCTACTGAATAAAATATGTCCCTGATGATCGGGAACACGACTTGGAGCCCAAATATCAACATGGAAAAACTCAAAAGGGGAGCTACAGCTCTGAGTCTCACGACTAGGAAAGATAGACCGATGATGCTTTCCTAATTGACATGCTCCACAGTTGAATGACGAGCGACATGAAATATGAGGAAGGACTTGACGTAGCTTTTGAAGTAGATGATTGAAACGCATATGCCATAAGGAGGGAGAAACTGGTCCAGTGAAATGGGACAATAAACCGGCATACGGTGTATGGACTAGTCGATAGAGTTTGCCCTGCTCACGGCCAGTTCCAATCACCCTGTCTGTAAGAATGTCCTGAAAAACAAGAGATGATGGGTCAAAAATTGGTCGACTGTTAATCCTTAGTAATATGACCGATAGACAATAAATTCATTGAGAAATCAGGATCATGCAGAACATTCTGCAATCGCATAGAAGGTGCCAAGGTGATCTCCCCGCATCCCGTGATAGGGGAATGAGTCCCATCAGCTATGACAAATGCCCGTCCTGAAGAAACCTGTCTGTAGGTTGTGAGCCGACCTCTATCTCCACATAAATGATGTGTGGCACCAGAATCAATAATCCATTCCAAGATATCAGAACCATGATAAGAAGCAGAGGTATCAACACTACCTGAGGTGCTTGCTCCTGCAGCAGCAGTAAGGTCCGAACTGTTCTCTGAAGCAGGTGTTGAGGTACTAGATGGGGGTACAATGTCTCTCAATCGAGACACAAGATCATCGTATCGTTGATCCGATGTGAGTGGAGCAAATTGTTGCTGGGCATGTTATGCTACACGTGCTGATGTCGAAAAAACATGCTTGGAGTAACATGTATCTTCCATATGACCAGATCTGTGACAATAGGTACAATGTAGACCACGACCACGTCCACCTCTACCACGTAATGCCCATCCACAAAACAGAGATGAACCGCCTCTTCCACGAGACGTCGCCATGACAGAAGAATTTGGTGTTGTAGATGGAACATTGATCCTGCTCAACCTCCGGAAGGCCTCTTCCATAAGAGGAATGGTAGCATCAGCAAGTATCTGGGAGGAAGCAGCATCGTACTGTGAGTCAAGAGAGGCCAGGAATACTCCAACCATCATAGCATTGTGGAATGTATGCATCTGCTCTGGAGTAACCGTGAGAGGCACGTAGCTATGAAGCTTCTCAAACATTCTACGAAGGCAATATAGTGTGCGTGTAATGGACGTCCATTCTACTTAATAGTAAAGATGTCATGTTGTAGTTGTAACAACTTCGTCTCATTCTTGCCTTGTGAATACATGGCAGCAAGAGTATCCCACATGGCTTTGGTTGTGGGCTGGTGCAGGACATCGTTCGCAATATATGGTATCAAGGTACCAGATAACCTGACTTGTACATATGCATCATCAGCCTCCCATGAGGCATACAATCTTGTCTTCTTCGTCGGCTCATCCTCGATAAGAATGTGCTTCTTACTCATCGACTTCATTAGGCTCATGAATTGCATGGCCCACAACTCGTAGTTCGACCCATCCATGTTGACTATGGGCGTTAGACATCTGAAGGCGTCCGTAGTGGGGATATCAACCTTGTTCTCTGATATCTTGCCAATCGTAGAAGATGAGGATCGTAGACTTGACAAAGTAAATGTCTACACTGACATAGAGGAAGTCGGTTGCATATGTAGACTTACATCGCAACCAGCCTCGTGAAGGAAGCCGCGTGACTAAGGGAACCGCCGAGGGTGACGGGAACTACACCACCATGAGGGCTGCAGAGGCCAAGGGTGGCAGGGTCGCAGGGAGTTGCTGGCCGTTGGGGGCGACGGAGCCTGCTGGCCGAGGTGCTGGTGGCGACAGAGCTCGCTGGCCGAGGAGCTAGGCAGCGAAGGCCGAGGCCAAGAGGCCGAGGTCGAGGGGCGGCGGAGGCCATTGGACGCGTGAGAGGTTGGGCAGTGGAGGGTTAGGGTTAGGGTTTTGCGTATGAGAGCTCCGATCTAGGACCGCCGCTCTAATACCATGTTGGGAAAAATGATCAATATGTTTATTCCAATATCCCTAGGCTCTCTTATATAGGAGAGCAGCCTATGGGTAAATTACATAAAGTATACATAAGTAAAGAGAGTTAAGAAATAGTCAAACAAATAGGAAATAAACACGGTAACATAAATATATATCTCTACAGCTATGGTGTATTTGAATGACTTCAGTAACAATTGATGCCCCATCGTATAGTAGTGCAGGATATGACATGTTCAATATTTTCTCTTCAATGCACTTACCTCCATCCCCATAAATGACATCTCCTGCTTTATTGTGTGGTTTTCAAGTTGGATATTTGGCGCACCATGCCTCCAGTTATCCTTGCATTTGCTTCCTCCTATATGTGACCAACCATGAATATAGGCAGTAATTATTTACTACAGAATCATGTATGACTTATATAATATGGGAGAACTATTGTGAATACAAGGATTCAACATGATTAAGTGGGTCTGATGCAAGTGCAGGAGCAAGTGCAGGAGCCAACGAGATGTATAGATCCACCAAGGCAATAATAGTTTTAAGTGCTTAATAATTATTGGATGACAGGGGGATGGGGTTATTGCAATAGTACTTTATGAATCTGTGGCATTTGTTGTTTTAAATTATTTGTCATTATACATTTTTGCGGCTGGACTTGTAAACTTATAGTGAATGCAATACATAGTCATAGTAGTATGTATCTTTCTTTATATCGGTATGTATGGTGATTATAGTAAAAAAATATTAGAAATTATTATTTACATCATAAATACGTATTTCTATCTTATTTATTGATTATTGAACACCAAAAACATTAATTCTAGAAAATTCAATTTTTTATAGTCATTACCACAATTTTTTATTATGGTAACGAATTTCCTTGAAATTTCTCGTTCATGGATGAAATGAAGCTGAATCCGAAATTTGATGAAATTTGTGGTCATGTTTGGATGGTGAAAGGGAAATAAAATGTGACAAGAAAATTTAATATTGTTTGCGAAAAGAAATAAGTGAATTGCTTATTGTGGAACCTAGGGTCCTCTGTATACAGAGGGGAAACTCTAGAGATAAAAAAGAAATTGTCCTAATACAAAGATGCCTATTGTACTTACACAAAAGAAAGATTGCCATACAATAATACTGTAACAGCTATAATACTCTCCCTCGAGCCGGAGCATAGATGTCCATCATGCTCAACTTAGTTGCACACTTTTGGAATAGTTCCATGGCTAGTGCTTTAGTGAATATGCCAGCCATCTGTTCTATTGAAATAACCTGAGAAGTAAAAATGAAACCATTTTAAATCATGTCTCTAGTGTAATGGCAATCAACCTCAATGTGCTTTATACGCTCATGGGATGTTGATTGTTAGCAATGAATAAGGTTACTTGATTGTCATACATGGGATTTGTTGGTGGAAAAGAGTTATCTGTTTATTCCATAGAACCCTAGGCTCTCTTATATAGAGAGGACCCATGGGTAAATTACATAAGAGGATATCAGGAAAATAAAAATAGAATAAACGATACACCGACTACATAATTATCTCTACACTCCCCCTCAAGATGGAGCATAAATATCAATCATGCTCAGCTTGGAAGAACATTTCTGGACGGTCCTCTAACAAATGGCTTGGTGAAGATGTCAGCAGTCTGCTCCCCTGAACTAACATGTGAAGTAGAAATCAGGCCCTTCTGGATCATATCTCTAGTGTAGTGACAGTCTACATCAATATGTTTTGTCCTTTCATGAAATGCTGGATTATTGGCAATGAACAAAGCAGCTTGATTATCACATTGTGGTTGCATGGGTAGAGGTACACGTATATGCAAGTCTTCTAGTACAGCTCGAACCCACATCATTTCCATGCTCGCTTGTGCCATGGCCCTATATTCATACTCAACACTAGATCTAGCCACAACAGTTTGTTTCTAGCTTTTCCAAGAAACCAGAGAGTTGCCCACAAAAACTGCAAAGCCTGACGTAGACTTTCGATCCTTAGGGCATCATGCATAGTCTGCATCCGCACATGCCAAAATAGATAAATATGTGTCCTTCCTAAACAGCAATCATGAGCCTGGAGAATACCTTAGTATCACATATATGGCATCCATATGTATCTGTCTTGGTTGTTCCATGAACTGGCTCACTCGACTTACTGCAAAGGCAATATCAGGTCGAGTTATAGTGATGTAAAGAAGCTTACCCACCATTTCTCTATACCTTCTCCTGTCAACTTACTCAGTATCGTTGTCATATAATCTTATACTTGGATCCATAGGAGTACTCGAGGGTCTACATTCAGCCATGCTCGTTTCAATCAGCAAATCTGTAATATATTTCCTTTGGGTCATCACAAGACCTTGTGCATTCCTGGCAAACTCCAGTCCCAGAAAGTATCGTAGGGTACCAAGATCCTTCGTAACAAACTGACGACCCAAAAATGCTTTTGCCTTCTCTATCCCCTGAGCATCATCTCCTGTAACCAGAATATCGTCAACATATACCATGATGATAACCGTACCTCTAGAATCCTTCTGAATGAACGAGTGATCCGCATTTGATCTTTTGAATCCTTGTCGTTCAATTAGATGGGAAAGCTTCTGAAACCACGCCCTTGGGCTCTGTTTAAGGCCATATATTGCCTTATGAAGTCTACACACCATATGATTCTCCCCCTTAGCAGCAAATCCCGGGGGCTGTTGCATGTAGACTTCTTCCTGCAGATCACCATACAAGAATGCATTCTTAACATCAAGTTGACATATGGGCCAATCACGTACCACAACAACAGACATAAGAATGCGAAGAGTGGAGTGACGAGCCACTGGAGAGAATGTATCCATATAATCCACACCATATGTCTGAGTGAAGCCTCTAACCACTAGCCTTGCCTTGTATCGGTCAAGGCTACCATCTGCGTGGTACTTTACTGTGAATATCCATTTGCAGTTAACAATAGATGCGCCTGAGGGTGAGGGAACCAAGCTTATGTACCCGGTGACTGTAAAGCAGCAATTTCGCCTTCCATAGCCAACCACCGGCAGTCACTCTTCATAGCATCCTAATAATTCCGTGATATCTCCACGGAAGACAAAGGCACAACAAATCTCTAAAAATCACCTGTGAGACGGTGAAAGGAAACCTGAGAAGCAAGGGAATATGACATACAAGTACGTTTCTGCTTCTGAATAGCAATAGGGACATCAAGATCATCATTCACTGTACTTGTCGGTTCACATTCCTCCTGCAAAGAAGAATCCTGCACATGCACTCTATCCGACCCATCGTTAGTAATAGCATCTGAACATACCTGAGGCGTGATGGATGATTGTCGTGCAGTATGAGCAGGACCCGCCCGTCGTGTATAGTATTTAGGTAATGGAAGGATAAGTGGTTGTGGTGGTGGTGGTGGTGATGGTGTTGACGTGACAACCGGGACAGGAATGGATGGAGGTGGACTCAGAATAGGAGGAGGAACATAGACGTCGCCATTAGACTTGGATGAGGCCAACCTGTCACCTGCAGGCGAGAAGTACATAACTGACTCAAAAAATATAACATCAGCATTGCCGAAATATTTCCTGTTTACAGGATCATAACAACGGTAGCCCTTCTGAGTCCGAGAGTAACCCATAAAGATACACTTGATAGCTCTATGTGAGAGTTTGTCAAGTCCAGGAGACAACTGGTGACAACAGCACCAAAGACACGAGGGGTAAGAGAAAATAATTCCTTGTCTGGAAAAATAATAGAAAGAGGAATTTTCTCACCAAGTACCGAGGACGGCATGCGATTCACAAGGTAACAGGCTGTAAGAACGGCATCCCCCCAAAAAGAAATAGGTGCACAACTCTGTATAAGCATGGTTGGAGTAATATCAAGAAGATGACGATGATTCCTCTCTGCAACACCATTCTGTTGAGATGTGTAAGCACATGTGGTTTGATGAATAATACCTTTTGACGAAAAGAAATGGGAGAGAGAGATCGAGTGCAAAACTCCAATGCATTGTCCGTACGAACATATTTGACATGAGAGGAAAAAACATTTTGCACTTCAGTTATAAGATTTCTAATAGCATCCCCTGCTTCAGATTTGTTCTTTGGTAGAAATGCCCACGACACACGAGAAAAGTCATCAACTACTACAAGATAAAACATGCGTCCCCGATGATCAGGAACACGACTCGGACCCCAAATATCAACATGAAATAATTCAAACGGAGAGCTACTACTCCGAAACTGACGACTAGGGAAGCTAGCTCGATGGTGTTTTCCAAACTGACCGGCTTCACACCGAAAAGAACTTGGAGAAATCTGAGGCAAGAGATGACGCATCTTCTAAAGCGGGAGGTGACCAAAGCGTAGATGCCAAATATACTGAGAGACTGATCCGGCTGAGTAGGAGGAGACGCCAGCATAGGAATTCTGGACCAGACGATAGAGGCCATCCTGCTCAGAGCCACAGCCAATCACCCTGCCCGTTAGTATGTCCTGAAATATAAGAGAAGATGGGTCAAATATAGCACGATAGTGCAAATCCTTTGTAATCTGACTAATAGACAGTAGTTTCATGGAGAAATCAGGGGCATGTAGAACATTCTGTAAGTGCATGGAAGGTGTCAATGTAACCTTCCCATGTCCAACGATGAGGGAATGAGTCCCATCAGCTATGACCACTGAATGTCCTGGTGGAATGTCTCTATATGACTCAAGCCTATCTCTGTCACGGCAAAGATGATGTGTTGCGCCGGAGTCCATAATCTAGTCAGAGATATTATGACATTATGTAAAAGCAGAAGCACTACCTGAGGTGCTGGCAGAGGCAGAAGTACTGGCAGATGCTGAAGCAGCAATATCAGAAGAACCTCCTGGAGAATCTGTAGTTGTTGGAGGCATAATATCACGCAATCTAGCCACGAACTTGTCAAACCGGTGATCTGAAGTGGATGTCGATGGGGATGCAACAAGCTCGGCTACTCGCGCCGATGCTGGAAACCCATGCTTAGAACATCATGTATCCTCAGAGTGGCTCGTGCGATGACAAAAGGTACATGGTTGGCGAAAACGACCACCTCGACCACGAGGTCCACGTCCACAGAAAGAAGACTGACCACCTCTCCCTCGCGACAGCCATCACCGAAGGTGGTGGAGTAGAAGTACTGGAAGAGACAGAAATGCGGCTAAGCCTCCAATAAACTTCCTCCATATGAGGGATGGTAGCATCGGCAACTATCTGTGATCGGGCAGCATCTTTTATAGGGAGAGATACCTCCAATAGTTATATCAACCAAGAGCAACATTACCCACGTCATCTTATGTTGAACTGAACCATCGATCGGTACTCAGATTCTGCACTTAAACAAGAAACTATTGTATGCTTCTTGATTTTCCATGAGCTACCAATCGAAACATCAAAACCTATGCCACTTTCTGTCCTTTGGACAACCACTATAATCCACATCAATGTAATCTGTTATCATGGCGTCAAATATCGCCGAATTCTGATCGAATTTCGATTTCAACATGCAATTGAAACCCGATCAAAATGGTTGATATCTCAGCTAGATGGGTGGCCTATAGAACAAAACCCAACAGAAATGACCAAAATTTCAATCGAATTTCGACCGAAATTGCATTTCAGTTAGTCATTGATACGGTGACTGAAACCGATATTAAGGGTCGTGTCTGATATGGCGAGGGGTGTCGCCTAGCTGAAGAGAGGCCATGTACCTGATGGGGACTTCATGTACCTAAGCATTATTATAACTGCATACACATGGGCATATCATGGTTGATCTATGAATCGTCTATCTTTGCTCTTAGCAAAGGAGATATCATGTCAGGTAAAGGTCACATGATGGAGCCTCCTAACTAGCTCTTCGTACCTCCTCTTGTCAACTTCATTTGAATCATCATCATAAAGTTTCGTACAGGGGTCTATATGAAGAGTAGCAGGTCTACATTCTGCCATCCCAGTTTCTAGAAGATCAAGTGCAAAGTTTCTTCCTAGCAAATTCTAGGCCAAGGAAATACAAAAACTCCACAAGATCCATGGCGATGAACTGCTTCCCAAGGGATTATCCAGCTTCATCAATGTCATGTATGTCATCTCATGTAACCAATGTTGCAGAACTCAGTAGTCAGTAGTCGGTATTCGGTCAACCTCGTCAATGACTAAGGATTAATCAGCAGTCAAGTGACTTAAATTTTTAAAGTAGTTTAAATATATAAATCATTTTTATGCATATATTCTTATATATTTGTAGATATTTAGACATTTTCAATACTATAATACATTCATAAAAACATAATATGAATACTAGACCTTTTAAAAAAATGACACTCAAAAAATGAATAGAATTAATATATTAACAAATAGCATTAGCAGTGAATGAGTAGCACATAAAATGAATCAGCCGACATAGATGTTTATAATAACCAATGGCGTTATCATTAACAATAATACAAAATTGAATAGAATAAACTATTGATATGCCTTGAATCCTAACCATCTATTTCTGCTAAAGCCAGTTGAAGAACCGTATTATGTACCATTTCCAAGAACAAATGAAGCCCTCCGTTATACTATACCCTCGCAAAACGAATTTTGATTTTCGTATGTTGTTCCATTTGCATCTAGGATCCATTTGTACTAGGAGTAATATATAAACTCCTATAGGGTTAAGGTTCTTAGTAACCTCTGTATTTTTCCTAAACAATAGTGTTAAAATGATGCTTATACTAATTAGCAAGGAAGGACATATCGATATCGACATCATATCGATACAATGTCGATACCGATATATCGCCGATATATCGGCGATATATCGACGCATATCGCTGACAACCTGTATCCATTGTTCTATTTTGAGATGTCGATACCCGATATATCCATATCGGCGATATATCGGTGACCTGTCGATACCGATATATCGCCGATATATCGACGATATATCGCGATATGGCGATCCCTGCTAATTAGTGACTCAAAAGTCACAATGAATACTAACTCAAAAACAATAGCATAATCAAATAACGTAAAAACTAGTATAAAAAACTATTAAAAATCGACCAACTAGTCAAATCGCTTAGTCAGGTTGGCCGATTAATGCCCTATTAAACGTAGTCGAGTTGCCAACCTCCCTATCCCCTTCCCCCGACTCGTCTAATCGATCCAGCTAATCTGCCTAATCGACCAATTTTTACAAGATTGCATGTAACAATGATATCTTTCACATACACTAGAATGACAATAGTACCTCTCAAGTCATATGCATGAAAAATGAATGATCAACGGTAGATTTGGTGAAGCCATGTTGCTTTATCAGGTATAATAGCTTCATGAACCATGCTCTCAGAATCTGTTTAAGGCCATAAATAGCCTTGTGGAGTTTGTATATCTTTCGACACTCCTCAACGCCAGACTCAAGTTGTTGCTACATCAAGGCCTTAAATGTCGGTTTCGGTCACCATTTCGGTATCGACCAAAACAGAAATTCGATGGAATTTCGGTGGAATTTCGATCGAAATTTCGGTCATTTCGGTCATTTTTTGTACTAGGACCCCCATATTTCGACCATTTCGGTCATTTCGGTCGAATTTCGATTTCGACTGGATATCGATATTCGACAGAAATTCGACCGAATTTCGCTGAAATTTGAGGCCACACTTCCTCCTGCAGATATCCATCGAGGAACGTGTTCTTGGCAAAAAGCTAAAACAAAGATCAATCTTTATAATCGCAACAGAGAGAAGGATATGAAGGGTAGAAGGATGTGTCATAGGAGAGAAAATATCCTGATAGTCCATGGTATATGTTTGCATGAACCATTTTGCCACCAATCAAGCCTTGTAGCGATCCATGATTCCATCTCCTTGGTGCATCATTGTGAATACCCACTTGCACCCAAACATAGATGCACCAACAATGTAGTGGCTAATATTAAATACCTCTAGACTGCAACGTTGTCATATCCTCTTCCATAGCCAGTTGCCATTGGTTATCCAGTAATGCTTCCTGATGTGTGCGTGGAATGGTAACAGACAGTCCCACCATAAACTGTATGTAATCGTAGGAAAGATGCTCAATAGGGATGTGACTTAAGAGAGGGTATATAACACATGAGCACAGATGCTTCTGAAGAGCTAACGGCATAGTGAGATCTTCTATGGGATCGTACAGGACATTCTATTAAACTGTATCACCTTGTTGAGTTGCATCACCCTTGCTATGTCATCAGTAGAAAACAAGTGCTCAGTATTTACTTAAGGGCATGGTGGATGAAAGGGAAGGCACTGGAGCACGGGAATCTGAAACTTTAACTCAATCTCTGAAAGTACACATGGGAAAATGTCTCGATCTGGGTAATAAAAGATGAAACAATAGAAGATGGAGGTAAACCTTAGTGTCAAACTCCGATGATATCATCGTGTCTCTTGTAGGAGAGAAATACGTAACTAATTCAAATGATATGACATCCACACTAACATGGGTTCTCCAACGAGCAGGGTGAAAGCAATGGTACCATTTTTAGGTCTAAAATATAATGCAAAAATACACTTGATAGACCGAGGAGACGACTTGTCTCTGCTTGAAGTTAAGTGATGAATGAAAGCCCCATAACCAATAAATGAGTTAGAGTAAACAAAATCTCATCGGGAATTGCAGTCGAAAAAGGAACGTATTCCTCTAAAATCGAAGATGGCATGCGATTAATCAGATAGAAAGCAGTAAGAATGAAGAGTGTAACTTTGCATCAAGAGAGTCCTAGTGACATCCAAAAGGTGCATATGCTTCCTCTCAGCAACATGATTCAATTGAGAGCTCTGGCCACGTGAGATCTAATGTAAAATCCCCTGCAGCTTGAAAACAGATAAATAGGCATGTACAAATTTCAAGAGCATTGCCAGATTGTACGTGTTTAATAGTTGCAGATGAAAAACTCTGTAATTTAAAGATGAAGTTTTATAATATCTCCAACTTCTGAATTATGCACAATAAGGAAAATACTTGACAAACAAGAAAAACTATCAACTGCACATGTAACATCTCGGGCCGAAGACCCTTTCCGTTATGTGGGAATACCATGGAAGGCCGTATCCCGATATATTGGCGATATATCGCCGATATATCGATATCGACATGGGACCGATATCGAAATCGATATATCGATATATCCGATTTCAGGCATTTTCTTCAGAAAAATTCCTAGATATAACGATATATCGACGATATATCGGCGATATATCGATATCGACACGATATCGAAACGATATCGATATCGATATGTCCTTCCATGGGGAATACTAACCTATGCAATTTGTGGGGCTCGGCCCCGATTGGGTCCCTTATCCATAGCCCAAAATGCTTAAGCTCGTGTTGTATAGTAGTAGCTCATTCTACTTATAAGCCACTTCCACTCTTTGTGATTACTACATGTGGTACTAGATTGTAGCACCACAAACATAGTACCACATCTAGTAATCATAAAGTGTGGTAGTGGCTTACAGATAGGATGAAACTAGTCCACTAGAGATGGAAGATCGGCTTGCATAAGGAGATTGGACCAATATGTAGGGCCCCTTATTCTCGGATGCATTCGATCACCCTACTTATAAGTATATCCGGAAACACAAGAGAAGATGGATCAAATATCGCATGATAGTTGAGTTCCTTAGCAATGTATCTAATAGACAATAAATTCATAGAAAATTATGGAGCATATAAAACGTTCTACAAACACATAGAGAGCAACAGATGGATTTCGCCATGTCTTGTAATAGGAAAATATATCTCATATATAATGATAATTGCGCAGATAGGAGAAATCAAGCTATATGAAGTGAATTATTTTCTATTTTCACAAAGATGATGAGAAGCTTTGTAGTCAATCACACGCTCTGTAAAGCTAGTGATGTGACAAATGGAAAAAGCATGACTTATAGTTAAGGTGTCGGTAGAGGTCGTTGTATAAAATGATGCAGTAGAATGGCCAGACTGAATAGGTAAAGGTCCCATTATCTTTCTCAACTGGGATACAATATTTTTGTACCTCTAGTCAGACGATGTTGCAGCTGACTCAAGATGCTCGATAACATGGACAAACGCATGAAGGTCATGATTCCGATAGCATGTGTCCTCAATGTGCCCAAGATGGTTTCAGAAGATGCATTGCCATTGTAAGAGGCCCTCGCCTCGTCCTTTGAACTGGGCAGACCCTAATCTGTCTCGTGAAGCTGCCATAGCAAAGGAGGTTTGAGATATAGGAGCAGATAGGACAGAGACGGTCTAAGATGTGTATGCAAATAGGAAAGATATTCTGCTTAGTCAATTATAGGCATGGCCTCAAATTTCAGCGAAATTCAGTCGAATTTCTGTCGAATATCGATATCCTATCGAAATCGAAATTCTACCGAAATGACCGAAATTTGGGAGCTTTAGTACAAAAAATGACCGAAATTTCTGTCGAAATTCGACCGAAATTCCGTTTCGGTCAGTCACCGAAATGGTGACCGAAATTGACATTAGGGCCTTGATTATAGGCCTCCTCCATAGGAGAAATATTAGCACTGGATAGACAGTGACTGCATGTCTCGTCATACACCTGATCAAAGCCAACAGGAAAGACACCAACCATCATGGTGTTCGTGTATGTCAGATGCTACTCAACGGTAGCATCTGGGTAGAAGACTAGAAGGTAACTGTAAAGCTTCTCAAACATGCATGTCAGACTGGAATAGAACGAGTAAAAGGGATGACTAACATGCTTGGTCATGTAGATATCATATTAAAGCTAGGGAATCTTTACGTCATTCTTTTCTTGTGAATATGTGGTTAAAAGAACATCCTATATAAACCCTTCGCAGAAGGTTGATGTAAGATCTCATTGGCAATCTCGGTCTTCATAATCCCGATAACCAAACTCGTGCCCACACATTATCATGTTTCAATGTGGCGTCGACAACTGTTTTGTCGATCAGTTCCCTTTTTGTTAAAATGTACTCCTTGTTGCGACTTTCCATGATGCTCATGAATTACATCACTCACAACTCGTAGTCGATCCCGTCCATCTTGACGAAGGGACGAGGGCCTTGATAGCTCCGAGAAATGGAGTAGCATCTACATTTGATTCTTCCATGACAAAAAGGCGTGGGAAGGACAAAACACACGCAAAATTGGCAAATGTTATCTACACAAGCATATTTGGGAGGTTATACGTATAAACTTAGATACACCACACTCACATCACTCCTGTAGGCACTCTAGAAGCTTCAAAATCAGATTTTGATGATCCAATCCAAACGACATTGTTACAAAGCGCAAGATCTAATATAGATGATTTCAAAAGTCCTCACAGAGAGAAACAAAAGCCATGAGTATGTAGATCAAAGTCGTGGGACCTCGAAGCACGAGTTGATCAGGCAAACATCTCGTCAGAGCAGTTGTTAAAGCTCTTCTTAGCAAAGCGGCACTGCCGCTGGTGTTGGTCGAAGGATTTGTTACGGTTGGCTCTCATTCTGATAGTTATTGCAACGTTGGTGGTTGTCACTTCAAATGTTGCTATTGTAGCAATGGTAGTTGTTGCAGTGGTTGTGGCGGCAACAGGGGAAAGGTCTTGATGGTGGGGCTGGGATTTCAAAAAAGGCTCGAACCACCAGTCCAAGACCGCCACTCCGATACCATACGAAAGGAAATAAGCAAATTGTTCATTACGGGTCCTAGGGTCCTCTTTATATAGATTGGAAACCCTAGAGACGGGAAAGAAATTGCCTTGTTGGGCTAGATGTCCTATCTGGCTTACATAGAAAAAATGAAAGAAAGGTTGTCAAACAACAATACTATAAAAGATATAATAATATAACATGTATAAATGTTATAAAGGTACTAAATGCATTGATTCTCATTGATGTTAATCGGAAATTTAACCTTAGAGTGTAATTCTGAAAGTGTAAGAGCTAACAAGCTCCTTGGAGTTGTGTAATTTAAAAAGTTTAGTCTCAGTCCTGTAGTTATACTACGTTCATAGGGGTTGCCAAGTAAAAAATCTATTTAAAAATAAGAACATGTTAGGATTTAGTCAACATTTCATATTTGCATAAATACTTGAAATATATTCTGAAATACAAGGTTTTCAGTCAAAACAAAGTAACATTCATACAGGCAAATTTAACACAGCGATCCATCCTTAACTAGTTAATTCCAAAATACAACTAATGTTTAAAACATGAAGATGGATTCTGGACAAATACATACTGCTTAGCTGGGGACATTAACAGAACTTCTGAGCAACAATCACCACATTCCTCGGGGACAAAGCGGGGTCAAATAAAGGAAATATCAGTCTTCATTGGCAAGGCATGCTCCTGAAGGAACAGCAATCTATCAAGAAGAATATACATCTCCAAAAGTGGCCCGAGTGAAGCACGAAGAGACCAAAAGGGGTCAACAAGTTCCTGCAAAAAAAGGAAAAGGTCAATTCTCTAACCTGCAAAATCATAGAATTCAGCTCATCTTCTTTGGTAAAATAGATTTAAAAATCTGATGAATAGCTATATATTTTACGATCTATCCCCCTCCCCCAAGTTCCAACCCATTTATTAAAGAAAATGAACTTCCTAAATTTAGTTGTAGCTCAATTAGGGTCCCTTCTCCTTGTACCATAACTGTAGTGCGGAAACCAATCAGCTTCTATAAATTAGTAAATATGTCATTCCGTTTGAAAAGGTAAATGATGCATCCTCAAATGGATCATGATGTTTATCAGAAATAGGAGATTTTTGAAACAAAATCAAAGAAATCAAACAACATAACAAGGACGTTTGATCTAGAGGCACCACAAAGTATAGCCCTACTTTACTTGCTAACTGTTAAAAAGGCATAAACCCCAAAAGCAACGAGTCACCAACTGGTTGCCAAAATACTTCTTAATGCAACCTCTTATCCACAACATAAAGATCTGCAGACGCCTGCATGCAAAATTAGATGGAAACCCAAAATAGCCAAGCATTTTCCTGCTTTAAGTGATAATTCTTTTGAGTCATGTTAAAATTTGTGTCACTTATCATGTAAGATGGGTAAATGGATCCTTCCAAAATCCATTTAAGTCCAGAGTTCCCACACTTACCAGTGGTGGGACTTGGAGAGTCTGTGGAGGCTATATAAGAAGACCCATACCTCATGTATCCAGTAAGAAAGTCAATAAACAAATCAGCCCTTTGAGGCGTTCTTCCGTGGTTTCATCCCACTCCTTAGGGAGTAGGGTTCCACGTAAAATCTCACGTTCTTCAATGTTTATTTCTTTTCTTTGGTACTCGCTTACGAATTATATTTTCCAACATGGTACCAGAGTGGGTTCGATTCTCGAGGATTTATTTTTAAAGATTTATTTTTATATTCCATTCTAGATTCGATTATCAAGAGCATATCAGTTCCGTTTGTGTTCAATTCGATTCTAGGGTGTTGGAGAAAAGAAGAAAGTTGTTTATTCCTGTAACCCTAGGTTCTCTTATATAGAGGAGAGACCTATGGGTAAATTACATAAGATAGACATAAAGAAATAAAATAACTGGAAAGATACATAGGAATGTAGAAATATCTCAACACTCCCCCTCAAGATGGAGCATAGATGTCAATCATACTCAGCTTAGACGAATACTTCTGAAATGACCCTATGAGTAATGAGTTGATAAAGAAATCTGTTGTTTGCTCTCTTGAACTAACATGAGAAGTAGAAATCAGACCCTTCTAGATCATATCTCTAGTATAATGGTAGTCTACCTCAATATGTTTCGTTCTCTCGTGGAATGCGAGGTTGTTGGCAATGAAAAGAGCAACCTGATTGTTACATTGGAAGTGCATGGGAAGAGGCACCTCTATAGTCAGGTCAGTAAGAATGTTTCTAACCCACATCATCTCTGTACTAGCATGCACTATAGCTCTGTATTCTGAATCAGCACTCGATCTGGCAACCACAGTATGCTTCTTGCTCTTCTATGAAATCAGGGAATTCCCTATAAACACAGCAAAGCCCGAGGTAGACTTTCTATCCTTTGGACATCCAGCATAGTCTGCATCCGCACATGCAGTAACTGAGAGAAATGTGCCCCTGCTGAAAAAGAAGTCTCGTACCAGGTGAAGTCTTCAGGTATCTCATAATCATATCGACTACATCCATGTATGCATGTCTAGGTTGCTCCATAAACTGACGTACTTTGCTTACAGCAAAGGATATGTTGGGGCCTAGTGATGGTCACATATAGTAGCTTGCCAACAAGCTCTCTATACCTCCTCTTGTCGACTTCTCAGTGTCATCATGATATAGCTTCATGCTCGGGTCAATAGGAGTAATGGCAGGTCTGCAATCTATCATGTTTGTCTCTGAAAGAAGATCTGCAACACAATTCCTCTGGGTCATCACAAGACCCGTTGGTTCCTGGTAAACTCCAACCCAAGGAAGTAACGTAGACGTCCAAGATCCTTGGTCAAAAACTGCTGACCTAAGAAGTCCTTGGCACCCTGAATGCCCTGCTTGTCATCCCCTATAACAAGAATGCCATCAACGTACACAAGAATGACAATACCTCTCTGGGCCTTCTGCACAAACAAGGAGTGATCGGCAGTTGATCGTACAAACCCCTGTTGCTTTATCAAATCCGAGAGTTTCTGGAACCATGCTCTTGGACTCTGCTTAAGGCCATAAATAGCCTTGCGTAGCCTGCAAACCTTCTAACACTCCCCCTCAGCAGCAAACGCAGGTGGTTGTTGCATGTAGACCTCCACCTGTAGATCACCATAGAGGAAGGCATTCTTCACATCAAGATGATACAGGGACCAATCTCGTGTCACAGCAACGGAAAGAAGAATATGCAGAGTAGAATGCCTGGCTACTGGAGAGAAAGTATCCTAATGGTCCACCCCATATGTCTGGGCGAACCCATGTGCCACAAGTCTCGCCTTATAGCGATCCGCACTGCCATCTGCATGGTGTTTCACAGTATATACCTATTTGCATCCCACAAAGGACGCGTCAACTGGAGTAGAAACAAGACTCCACGTACCACGTGACTGTAGCGGGACCATCTCCTCCTCCATAGCCAAGCGCTAACGACTATCATTCAATGCCTCCTCATAATTCCGTGGAATATCCACGACAGATAGAGCCGCTGCAAATCTCTGAAAATCCCCTTTTAGACGATGAAACGAGATCTGAGAAGCAAAGGGGGTAGGAAGCACAAGATCGCTTCTGCTTTCAAACTGCAATAGGAATATCCATGTCAGAGAGAACATCCTCCATCTGTGTGTTATTTTCCTGCAATGATTCCTGCACAGATATATCTCCATACCCATCGTTAGAAGCTATGTTATCAAAACAAACCTAAGGCTCCGTGGAGGATGGGCGATGGCCATGAACAGAAGCAGTCCGTCGAGTTTAGAATTTAGGTAAAAATGGAACAAGCGACGCATGTGACTGGGTAGTAGGAGGGGTGTAGGAGGTGATGGTTATGGAGGTGGAGGATGTGGTGGAGGTGGTACAGCAGGCACAGGAGGAGGTGTTGAGTAGCTCGTAGGAGGAGATGGCATGTAGACTTCATCGTCTAAGTCTGATGAAGCCAACCTATCACCTATAGGAGAGAAGTACATCACAGACTCAAAAAATGTGACATCGGCACTGATATAGTATTTTTTACGCTAAGGGTCATAACACCGGTAACCCTTCTGAGTCATGGGGTATCGAACAAACACACATTTGACAGCTCTAAGAGCGAGATTATCAAGACCGGGAATCAACTAGTGAATGAAAGCAACAGATCCGAACACATGAAGAGTGATGAGAATAACTACTTCTCAGGGAAAGCTTTGGAGAAAGGAATTTTCTCACCCAAGACAGACAATGGCATACGATTCACCAAATAGCATGCTGTGAGAACTGCATCACCCCAAAACGAATGTGGTGCACGACTCTGAATGAGAAGAGTCCGAGTAACATCAATAAGATGACGATGCTTTCTCTCAGCAACACCATTTTGCTGAGAGGTGCAAGGACAAGACATTTGATGAATAATCCCTCTAGATGAAAGAAAATGAGATAGATCACGAGTACAGAATTCCAAAGAATTGTCAGTTCGCATAAATTTTACAGAGGTAGAGAAAACATTCTGCACTTCAGTAATAAAGGTTTTGATCACATTTCCTGCTTCAGACTTATTTTCAAAAGAAACACCCATGACAATCGTGAAAAATCGTCCACATCTACAAGATAAAATCCGTCCCTGGTGATCAGGTACACGACTCGGACCCCGAATGTCAACATGAAATAACACAAAAAGGGAGTTATTGCTCCTACTCTGACGACTGGGAAAGGCAGACCGATGATGCTTTCCCAACTGACAAGCTTCGTACGGAAAGGAAGAACTAGGTAAAATCTACGGCAGCATATGACACATCTTCAAAGAGGGAGATGGCCAAACCGAAGGTGCCAAGTGAATAGAGAGACTAATCCAGACGAATGAAAATATATGCCTGCATAGGGAGTCCGAACCAGGCGATAAAGACCACCTTGCTCACGGCCACACCCAATCACTTTACCTGTACAAATGTCTTGAAAAACAAGAGACAATGGGTCAAAAATAGCTCAGCAGTGCAAATCCTTTGTAATCTGACTAACAGAAAGCAAATTCGTAGAGAAATCTGGAGCATGTAGCACATTCTGCAAACGCATCGAAGGCGTCAAAGTGATCTCCCCATGTCCTGTGATCGGGGAATGAGTCCCATAAGCTATCACAATTGTTCTCCCTGACGAAACATGTTTATATGACGTAAGCTAATGTCTGTCTCTACATAGATGATGTGTCGCATCGGAGTCCATAATCCACTCTATAATGTCAGATCCAAGACAGGATGTAAAAGCATAAGTACCTGAGGAGAGGTATTGGCGGAAGTTGAGGCTGCCACATCTGAATGATCTCCTGAAGATGAAATAGAGGGAGGTATAATATCCCTCAGTCTGGCCACGAGGTGATCAAACCTCTGATCTAAAGTAGAAGCAGTAGGAGACTCAATCTACTCTGCAACGCGGCTGATGCCGGGAATCCATGCTTGGAATAGTATGCCTCCTCGGTATGACCTGGGCGATGACAGAAAGTGCAGGGCTGATGAGTGCAACCTCCTCTACCACGAGGTACGCGTCTACGGAAGGTAAAATGGCCTCCTCTTCCTCGAGAACCTGGCATGGCCGAGGAAGCTTGATTAGAGGCTGTGGAAGGTATAGTAATCCTACTGAGCTTGCGGAATGCCTCCTCTATGGGGGGAATAGTGGCATCCGCTAGAATCTGGGAGCGAGCAGCATCATAATCAGGGTCAAGGGCTGCTAGGAATACCCCAACCACGGTAGCATTCATATACGTCTTCTGTTGCTCTGGAGTTGCCGTTAGAGGCACGAAACTGTGGAGCTTCTCAAACATCCCACGCAAGGATGTATACAGTGAATGCATAGGACGTTTGTTCTGCTTGATAATGAATATGTCATTCTGGAGTTGGAGGATCTTCGTCTCGTTCGAAAATATATTGTTGCGAGGATATCCCACATCACCTTAGCAGTAGGCTAATGTAACACATCATGGTGATCTCGATCGTCAATGTACCTGAGAGCTAAACTTTGGCATAAGCATCGTCCGCCTCCCACGAGGCATTTATCCCAGTCTTCTCCACCGGCTCCTCAGTACGAATATGCTTCTTAATATGACTCCATCAGGCTCATGAACTGCATAGCCCAAAGCTCATAGTTTGTCCCATCCATTTTGACAATAGTCGTTAGACCTCTGAATGCGCATGTGATAGGTACATCGACTTTGTTCTCAGACATATTGCCAAATGAAGAGAACTAGGGTTTTGTAGACCTAAGATTGAATGTCTACACATATATATGTGGATTTGAGTGCATATGTAGACTTACGCACCCAAACCCATCATCCAAACGAAGAAACCGACTTGCAAGGGACGCAAGTGGCGCGCGCAAGACGGCGGCGCACACACGTGCAGGCGGTGGTGCACGCACGCGCAGGCGGTGGTGGACGTGCATGTGGCATGCATGCGTGCAGGCGGTGTCGCGCAGGCTGGCGACGATGGTGTGGAGAGGAGGTTGCGCGCGCGGACAGTGGCGTGTGGGCGGTGGCGCGCGGGGGCGGGGGCTGCGGCGTGCGGAAGGAGAGGGCTGGAAAGTAGGGTTAGGGTTTTGGGTTCAAGAGCTCCGGTCTAAGATTGTCGCTCTGATACCATGTTTGAGAAAATAAGAGAGTTGTTTATTCTTGTAACCCTAGGTTCTCTTATATGGGGGAGACATATGGGTAAATTACATGAGATAGACATAAAGAAATAAAATAACTGGAAATATACATAAGAATGTAGAAATATCTCAACATAGGGTTTCTAACAAACCCTAATTTTGTGAAGCTTATAAAAACGTCCCGGGCAGATCAGAAAATCCCAATCTATCCTCTTCCAAGCGGCGGTGTTATACCCTATTCCAATCGCTCTTCTCGAGGTTCCATCCCTACAAGCGGCACCGAGCCTTTAGGCGAGGCGTTTGTCACACATCTGGGTGGCAAATCACCTCTGTCACATCTTCTAGGTTATGAAAACCACACACGCTAGACCCATTCAGGCGCCTCTCCAGAACCCTCAAGCTCCACCAGTGGCACACCTATCCCTAGGCAAGATCCTCCCGCTACAAGCAACGCACTATCTCCAGTTCCAAACGACGGGGAGCCCTCTCGCAGCACCAACACTCATGTGTGGTGGCGATAGAGCGCATCTCCAGGTCGCATCTACTTCAGTGGTGCAGCTCCAAGCGGAGGAGCCCTATCGCGCACAGGCGGATCGCCACTATCATCGATGCTCATGCGGAGCATCTCCTTCAGCAAGCGGTGTTTTCTCCATCAAGTCGATCGCACCTCTAGGCAGGGTCAGGGCAGCCCTCACGAGATCTAGGGACTCCAACCGTGGAGCCCTATCCCCATAGAAGGCGACGCACGAGGGAAGGGGCCCCCATCGGGCGACGAGTGTTCGAGGAAGGGTTCCCTAGGAACCCTAAAATAAAGCATGTTATTCAAAAAAAAGATTGTATGTTAAAAAAGAGTTGAGGTTTGGGCCCAGATGGGCCGACTCTTACAAAAACGAGGCATCTGTTGCATTAAAAAAAGGGATTTTTACTCGGCAGACCCTATAATCTTTTGCAATTACCTCTACGACCTTCGAAACATCGATATTCCTTCGAGGACCCCTTAAACTTGTTAACCTTTATCCTACAACCCTGTGGTTAACCCCATCCCTCTAACCGTTAAAACCAACCAGATTCCGTTATCTTCTTTTATACTATATCCAATTTATTTATCAAATTTACTAAAAGTGTCATTCCCTTCCACCCTCCACCTCCAGCTCCCCTTCCCTCCCATCGGTGATCAGGCTCCTGCTCAAAGCTGCAGCCACCGCTCGAAGCCCCTCCCCTGATCACCACGTTCCTGCTCGAAGCACGTCCCACCGATTGAAGCCCGTGCCCACCACCTTCCCCTCTCCCCCGCTCGACCCCCTTCCCCTCCCCCTGTCCCCCCACCCCGCGGCGTCCCACTGCCTCCACCGCAAAGCCCCCCACCCTCGGGTCCCGCCCGCCTCCACTGCAAAGCCCCCCCACCCCGGTCCCCATCCCGCTGCTGCAACACCCCCCCCCCCGGGGTCCCGTCGAATACAGCGGAAACCCCCCCGTCCGCTGCTGCAAAGCCCCCTCGGTCCTCCCCCTGTAAAGCCGGGTCCCGACGATCAGCGACAGCTCCCCCTGTCCCCCATCCCGCTGTTGCAAAGCCCCCCCCCACCCGATCGGTCCCGTCGATCTTCCGCCCCCCTCCCTGCCCCCTTTCAGTCCCACCGATCTTTGAAAGCCCCCTCCATGGCCACACCCCCGCCGGGTCCTCCCCATCCCCCTGCAAAGCCCCCCCCCCCTCCCGCCCGCCGACTCTCTCGATCGTCGAGAGTCCCTCCCCCCCCCCCCCCCCGCATGCCGCTGCAAAGCCCCCCGTCGCCTCTCTCTGCAGAACCCCCCCTCTTCCCACCCGGCACCCGTCCCCGCAAGCCCTGCTCTTCTCCAGCAGGCCAACTGGCTCCGACCCCCTCTTCTCCAGCAGGCCGACTAGCTCCGACCCCTGCCCCCATCCTGCCGTGCTGTGGGAGGGGAAGCTGGTAGAGAAGGGAGGATTTTTTTTATTTTTTCTTGGTTAATTCTAGCCGTCCAATCATGGATTGGTTAGATTAACTCGTTTCTAACTCAAGGAAATTAACTCTAGATGTGTCAATTTAACAGTAGGGTTCTGGGGCAAGACGGAGCAAGTTTACAGGGGTGAGGGGGAATTACGATGTTTCAAAGGTCGTAGAGGTAATTGACAAAGATTATAGGGTCTTCCGGGTAAAAATCCCTTAAAAAAAGAGGGGGAGCAGCAGACATTTTTTTGGTCCAAATGGGTCATGGTGATTTGAAAAAAAAAGGAATGCGTACAAAAGAAAACTGTACGCGGAAAAAAGTTTTGCAAAAAAAATGAGAGAGAGAGAGAGAAAGGCCGTAAAAAAAGGGAAACAACTTATTTACAAAATAAAAAAGAGAGACGCTATATTTAAAAAAGGATTTTTATCAGTTGTGCCCTTTGAGATAGTGCAATATCAGTTATGCCCCTCCTTTTTTGAAATATCAGTTGTGTCCCTACCTTCTTGAAGTTTTATCAATTGTGCCCCTCAGGTTAGTTATCGTCCATCTTTGTCCCAAATGGACGTTAACTTTAGGACATAAGGGTAATTAGAAACAATACATGGGATAAATATGCTATTTTATTATCCAAAATCTCTCTATCTGTCTTCTTCTCCTCCCCCCACCCCTCTACTTTGAATCCAATCTCTGATCGATTCAATTAGAGATTTATCTCTTCAGTTAGATTTCGATTCATCATTATGTCCAATCCATCGATCTCCAATTTCGTTGTCACCTTCGTCCACCATCAATCCATGCATACAAATTTTATTCATTCATTTACACAGATCCTTAACGATCCGGTCGAGGTTCCATTCCTCGAGCCTTATTTGCGTTTAGAGATTCATTTTCATCTTGAGGATCTATAGAGCATGGACTTCAATTAAACAGCATGCTCTCGATCTGATCAGACCACTCGCACTGTAGCAGCGTATGAAGGATTATCTGGGACAAAGCCAATCGAGATCTTAGAACAAAGCCATCGTCAAAAATTTGGAATCCGAGCATCCTGAATCGACAAAAACCACTATTCATCGGAGACCCAAGCACGATACATCAGGGCTTTGCATGAAGAACACCAAGAGACCATGATTTGAACATCATCTGGGCCGAATGAGCTGCAGGAAAAGGATGACGGGACTGGAGGAGGTTGGGGACGATGGAGCAAGGGGCCAAAGGAGGGGTGGGGGTGGTGGAGGAGGTGTGGGAGGGAGCGGTGGGGGAGCGGCGGAGGAAGCGATTAGAGGAGAGGGGGCAGTAGAGGAGGGAGCTGGAGGAGGTGTGCGTCAAAGGAGGTAGCGGAGGGAGCCAGAGGAGGTGTGTGTTAGAGGAGAAGGCGGAGGAGGAGGCCGGAGGAGGTGGGGAATAGTAGAGGAGAGAGCTGGAGGAGATGGTGGTGTGTTAACAGGGGAAGAGGAGGGAGTGGAAGAAAATGAAGAAGGTTTCTGGAAAATAGCATTTCTACCATCGATTTGCCTCTCTTACCATACCATGGTTTGAATAAACCATAATTTAGTTGAATTCATCGACAGCCAAACTAACTGAAGGACAAAAATGATAACGGATGAAAAAATCAGGGGCACAATTGATATTCCAAAAAAGGGAGGGGCGTAACTGATATTGCAATATCTCAGAGGGGCATAATTGATAAAAACCCTTCTAGAAAGGAAGAAACATAGCTGGAAAAAGAGAGAGATAAAATCATTTTAGATTGTTTTATTCTCCCTGCATTCTCTTGTCTTCTCCCAACTTTGTCGATGCCATTATTTTCAAACAAGTATCGGAGTAAGGGGGAGTATTGTGTAGAGTCACAGGTATGTTCCAGACTCAGATGTCATATTCCAGACCAGCCAGATGTTTAGCCTCTACAGTTCAGTTTCAGACTGCGAATTGGTTCAAAGTCCAAGTTTGATGGACTCCATATTTGAGTGACTCATTTTCTTCGAGTTCTCCAGAGAAAGACTCATTTTCAGACGCACGTGTGTGCGATCTTTTTTATGTGGTCCCCATCTTTTGTAATTGTCATCAGAGTTTTCATGTGTTCCATAGGGACACCTAAGTAGAGATCACATTCCCTATGCCATGTGGGCTAGGGTTTTCATATGGTTTCATAGGGACTCCTGAGTATAGATCACATTCTCTGAGCCAGTATGGGAGAGACCCAGTTCTCTAACGATGAGACTTTTTCAGACTCCATTCTTTAGCGATCGTGGACGCCAACAAGGATTGTCTCCACGACTTTTTTAGTTCAGCCTTTTCAGAGATGGAGCAATTGCCCACATGACGCGGCGGGCCAGAGTTCTCTATGTGGAGACTCATTTTCAGTTGCAGTGACTCTCACGTGCGCAGTACAGAGCACATAATCTCTGATGAGGAGATTCAGTTTGACTCACACTCCAGCCCGTTTGTTCCTCTCCAACTGCATGGCATGAGAAGCTGCGTCCTTGACAGCAGCTGACAGTTGTGCGCGTTGAGTTGATATTGTATGTAGTGTCTTGTAGTGTGAGATAGAGATTTCTTTCTATTTGTCTAAGCTGAGCTTTACATGCTCCAGCTTGAGGTGGAGTGTTAGAATTTACCTCACTTATCATGTAAGATGGGTAAATGAACCCTTCCAAGATCCATTTACCACATCTAGAATTGACCCTAAATCTACCAGTGATAGGACTTGAAGAGTTTGTGGATGCTATATAAGAAGCCCCGGACCTCCTATATCCGGTGAGAAAGTCAATAAACAAATCAGCCATGTGAGGCGTTCTCCTGTGGTTTAATCCCGCTCCTTAGGGAGTAGGGTTCCACGTAAAATCATGTATTCTTTAGTGTTTATTTCTTTTCTCTGATATTCACTTCTGCATTATATTTTCTAACAAGTCCAGCTACAAATTTATGGTTTTGATCCATGTTGATCCCTATCCCAGCAATGGGAAAAAGGGACAAAATTCTGGTCTCAAATCATCATCGGGTGTTTTCCTGTTTTAAGTGTGGTCAGCTATAAAACCCCGTTGCCTCCTAATAGATCTAGTTTTGGTCATACACCACTAGGAATTCTGGGCCCAAAACAACAAAGAGAAGGATAAGAACTATAGTTAAAAAACAACAAATTTCAACGATGATCCTTGAACAATGGTTTCGGAATAGGCAGCGATTGACTAGTCAGGGTGCCCCTTAACTGAGCCCGTGATATCATTTTTTCTACTTGCAATTAGAGTCTAAGTAATAGGGTGTACGAGGCATGCTGGATGAAATGAAAATCTTTTGTAGACGTACAGGAGGTATGCATACACCTTGTTGTCTTCCCACCCTCAATATTGAATGGTCAAGTTTTATGGATTGATTCGAAGGTCTAAAACCGAGCCAAATATGTTTGGCGCCATCATCATCATCTTCCAAGCATCTATCTCGCCTCACTTTATCAAGAATATTGTATCATAAACATACTGCAACAATGGAATAAGGGACAACAAGTACCCGTCTAAGAATCATTTATCAGGCATGCCTTACAAGTTGCGAAGGAGATGATTATCAGCACATTGGTCTCCAAAAGAAAAGGCAAGGGTGAGAAGGGGCATCCCTACCTAACCTTACCTAAGGATACGCCCAATTTATTGCATCAACATCATGCATGTCAATTGTCAATTGACTCACAGAAAGGAGGATTCGACTTAGAACTTGTACAAGTTAACTAACTCGATTTCTAGGCTCAAATAACTCTTTCCAACTAGAAAAATGACTAGACTACTAAGAAATATAGAAGTCAAACTACAACTTGTATAAGTTTGTTGTGAGGTCCGCTCCTTCTCGGATCCGAGATACCCGTTTACATATCATTCGTAATATCATTTTCGCTAAAGATCGCATTAGAGTACTGAAATTCAAGAAAAAAATCGCATTTACGAATGGCATTCACATTTAACTAATAAGCCACAAAAATACAATATCTCACCAATTATATTGTATAAATTTCCATAGCATTTAACATGTAACAAAAGAAATTATGTAATGTACATGTATCTCAATTTTAGCATAAAAGAAAGAAAAGCATTAAAATATCATGAATAAAAATTATAACATGCATACCTGATTTGTTTTACTGCGGCAACTTACGTTCAGCTCTCCTAATACCACTGCAGGTGTTTTCCTGCAATCCATGCATTAGGGAGAACACAACATCAACAAATGTTGAGTAAATCTATTTAATTAGAATAACAAGAAATTTAGTGGCTCCAAAAGAAAGCAAGTAAATATGGCTTGACATTTGAATCTAATAAGCTACTTGCATTGAAATATGTTTTGAAGTTATTTAGTATGTAAAACCCCAATCTACTCATCCTACATTAATTGCCCATATTAATCATTTTTATACAAATATTATATGATCCATATTTAAGTCATTGCCTTTTTATTAATTATAATATATGTTTGATGGGTCTTAGGAATGTAAATGATGAGTCTCTGATATGATCATTATCTTTATTAAATGCTTATAATGAGTCTAGTGTTTTGATTCTTTTCTTGTTGAATTTCTCAAGCTTATTGGATAGTCTGTGGTCTTGGTCTGGGTAAGGCCTCACACTATGACTCTAAGGCAATAAGGAAGCCTTAGGGTTGGAGTGCCTCCGTAAGCATGCGGTGGAGTAAAATGCATCATAATTAAGTTCCCAACACATCCACTAGATATAACTAACAACTGTGATAGCAGCTTGTGGTATGATAAGTATGATTTTCATAATATAGTCTTTTCTCTTCGTCAGGAATTATTGATGGAACAGTAACTAGTTCAACGGAAATCAACTCAATTGTAACCAAGTTTCCATGTAGCCAACTCAGTTGTAACCAATTTAAATATACTCCATCTCAACTTTAGCCAAACTCATTTGTGACTCATTCAAAGCTCAATTGTAACTCCTCCAAATTCAACTGTAATTGATCCACATGCAGCCATTACTAAGTCTATTGGCAGAACGGTAACCAAAACTCAAGCGGTGAGGTAGTCTCCTAAGAGACTCTTCGGTCTCGCCCTCTAAGTGGAAGTACGGTTCAATAAAGGGATATGTCTACTCCAAAGCTACGCCACTGAGAACGGTGGGAGAGACTCCCCTGAAGAGTCACCCCAAAAGAAAAATCGGACCAACCGGTACGGGCAAACGAGCTCGAAAAACTAAAACCGATGGCCCTCCAACCTAGGTCCCCTGAAGAACAAGGGTCAGCGGAACTGGCCTTTAAAAGAAAATCTGTGGATCCGAGAGAGGTGTAAAAATTGCGAGCGCTCACGAAAAAAAATCGAGAAAAGACTGGGATCCTACACCCATGCACTAAGCGGTCGCTGCCTTAACTGGGCTTCCTATCTCCCGCCTAGTTAAGGGTCATCGCACCCTCGCACAGTCAGGTATAAGGATCACCATAGCTGGCATTCATTATTTATCAATCATCATTGAATTACTATTGTTGACTTGATTCCTCAATCTTTCTCGATCTCTTGTTGTGGATGATTGTACAGATCTAGGTCTTTTGTTAAGAACTCAATCAATAGTGATTTATAGTCAGTAGCATATGCCTAAAGGATTAATTCATGAAGATGATCGATCTTTGTGATCATAGTTTATTATTTCTAAAAAGTTAGAGAATATCATATATTCATTGGATATGGATCTAAATTTTGATTCGATGTAGAATTTCTACTTTTTTTATTTAACTCACAATTTAGTGGTATGATTATTGGTCAATTTTTTTATAAGTCCGTTGTTGTATGATCATATATACTATCATAGATAGAATGCATATTGATAACAACTAGTAAGTGGACATAGACAAATGCGGTTCTACGGTAAGTGGAGACCTATTATTTAACAACTGTGAATTTAAAAAAAATCAGACGACTACGATGTGACTTATAATTGAGTCTGAATCCAATAACAAAATTATCAAGGCTAATTTAACCGGCGCGACAAAGTCTTGAGCCAAAGCGAGGGGCATTACACCTCATTTTAACATGTAGATATACTTTTAAAAAAAAATACACTCCTTTGAATATGCAAAAAACCCGTACTTATAAAATAATCAATAATAAGATGACACCTATCTTTGCAAGAAGGATAGGTGGTGGAGTCGACTATAATGATTTTTTATAGGTATAACAAATTCTTCTATGGTTATTGAGAAGCGTAGGGTGGTTGCTTGGATTCTAAGAAACAATCAACCAGATAAATTCGATTATGGAAGTAGTTTATTAGAGTAATCAAGATGAGTTAAAAAGGTGCTGAGATGAACCTTTTTTTATGGGCGTTGATGTTGAGTATTTTTTCCCATATGTGTGGCATATTCATGACAAGAGTATGTGCAAGTTGAGGGTTTAATATATGCCATCATTGCAGGGACATCATTGTTGTATTAAATAAAGGTTCAGCATACATAGAACGCAAGAGTCAGATCTTGGAGAGCAGACCCTCTTTGTTACATCAGAGTTATCGCAAATCTGTTCTTTGTCGATCTCATTCCAAAAATCCAACCTTACGGATTGATATTCTATTTCGCTCAATTCCACTTAAATCAGATGTCATTTGCTAATGTCTATTCACAACATCATGTTAATGTATATCCTTCAAAAATGAGCATCATGGAATATAGCTAATCAATGTCAAAGATAGACAACTTTGAATAATTTACATATTACTCAGGATAATTATTAAAAGATGAGGGCCGCTTATTCATTTGGAATTTGACACCAGATTTTTGACTATGGTATGAAAAATAGAAATAAAACCGACAATTTAATCTCATTAATCTCATGTTCTTGAATGAAACCTGAGATTACTATTATCTATGTATATATATATTTGTGGTCTTAATTAGTGGAGTAATAATTTCCCTTTAGGTCTAACCACCAAATATACAACTAAATTTGAAAATAGGACATTTACATCAACCCAATCATGTATTTTCATAATTCCATTAAACAATGTGAATATGAGATCAAAAGATATAGAATACATGCATGCTAGCAAGAGGGAAATCTATCTTGTACAAAAACATGGATTGAAGCAAGAGGGGAAGATTGTACCTTGGATTTGCTCCAAATATTGGAGAAGTAACATACATGCAGCAAACGACTGCAAGAGGGCTGCTTGAAGAAGCTCTCGACTTCAACAGGGAAGGAGGAGCAGCCTGCAACAGCTTCTAGAGCTTTTGGACTACAGCTTACTAGGCTGCCTTGGTCAACACAGGGGCTGGAACTGCAGCAAATGTGGAGGAGGTGCCTTCTATGGTTGGAGAAAAATGGAGAGAGATAGAGAGAGGTTATAGCTTCATATTCCAGCAGAATATAGGAAGAAGGGGGACTTCTACGGCTAAAAAGTTTGAGAGAAATAGGGAGAAAGAGGGGAGGGGTGTGATGTTATATACAAAGGAAGTATGGCTTGGTATGATGACATGTGTAAATAAAAAAACAAATGGAAATGAGAAAAGGTCAAATGGAGGGAAAAAAAGCTTGGCGTGGGAAGGGCCAAATTGTTGCCTGCTATTACAAAAAATTTATTTTATTATTATTTTAAAACAATAGCTCTATTATATCTAGAAAACCGAAGTGCTCCGCATTCGTACATCGAGTCTCGAATTTTGGTGTACAATAGCTCATTTTGACTGTCTCTTAATGACGATCAAAATGAGTATAATGTTCATACACTTTAGATTGGGTATGAATACCCGAAATTCTCGAGATACAGTTTTGGTTTATGGCTAATTTTTTCGATTTTAAAATATCAAATGATCTCCGATCGACGAACGGTCAATTTTGTTGATCTTATTTCATCGAATCAGATTTTTAGGTGGTCTCGGTTTATTTCGCGATTTCTGAATTTGCGTCACGGTTTTTTCGGGCACGTGTTACGATGAGATCGATTTTTGGTCGATTTTACCCGAATGATTTTAGATTCACGATCAATTGATTGATTTATGTTATTTAACGTTAATTAAGAACTTTATTGAGTTATGAGGACCCTAATCAGGTCGGGTTCGGGTTTGTGTAGATCCGGATGTTAAAAATATAAAAACCTTAAAGGTAGTCTCGTCCTCGAGACTCGAGTCAAGATTACTTTGTGTCTTATTTGTATCTCATCTGGCCATAAAAAGCTCAAAGGATTTTGAACTCATAAAAACCTCAAAGGGAAAGCCAAGTCATATTCTTTCAATATATATAATTAGATGGGTTTGTTTTGATGACTACCTGAAAAGAGTTGTGGGTATCATGCCCGCATATCTGTTGCAATCGTCCATGTTGCCTTTTTGACATTATATCGGTGCCATAATGGAATTTCTTTATTGCGGTGCTTCTTCGCAGCACTATTGAGTATCTGTACTGGTCTCTCCTCGTAAGTTAAGTTGGCTCCATGTCAAGGTCCTCGTAGCTGATGACGTGTCGAGGGTTGGTTACTCAATAGACTACCTTACTCATACGAATAATAATTTCAAAAGGACCAACATATCGTGGTTCTAACTCGCCATGAACACCAAAACTCTGTACTCCATTCATGGGAGATACTCGTAGAAACACTCAATCACTTTCCTGTGTTTACACAAGAATTTCCATTGGTAAGAAAGATTAAGTTGAATATTGATAAGTCATATCTGAAATGAATTAAGAGAAGATGATTGGATTACCTGAAACTTCAGTTCTCTTCTTCGACGATATGCATAGTTTTTCAGGTGACCATAAGCCGTCAGAAGCCTTAGCCTCACAAGGTAGACAGCCCTCGCAGTCTTCTCCAAGAAATCTACGGAGTAAAGAGCGTGTTCACCTACCTTATGCCAAATGAGAGGTGCGAGACATGTTTACCCGTATAGGGCTTCGAATGATGCCATACCAATACTGGAATAATGACTGTGGTTGTGCGGGACTTCTACCAATGGCAAGTGATCTTTCTAGGACCCTTTCCTATCTAGAGTACATGCACATAGCAAATACTCAAGTGTCTGAATAACGTGCATGCTCTATCCGTCAGTCTGTGGATGGTACGCAGAAATCGTCCTCAGCTTTGTTTGAAGTACTGACACGAACTGGTGCCATTAGTGCGATGTAAACCTCAAGTCTCTGTCAGACATTACATTACGTGGTATATCATGAAGTCTGATAATGTTCTTCACATATAATATGGCTAATCTAGATGAAGTGTACATGCTAACATGTATGAAGTGGGATGACTTGGTCAATCCGTTAACAATGATCCAATAGCATCATGTCCATCTGGTGTCCTCCGTAGTCCAGTGACAAAATCCATAGAAATACTTTCCCACTTCTACTCGAGAATAGGGAGAGACGGTAAACCCTGACGGTCTCTTGTTCTACCTTGACCATCTGACAAGTCATGCACTCGCTAACATGACATGCTACATCTCGCTTTATCCCGATCCGCCAGAATGTTGATGCAGATTATGATACATCTTCGTACTGCTAGGATGAATAGACAGTTGTGAACTGTATACCTCATCAAGAATCTCTACGCAATTGCTCGTCGTTGGACACAACGACGCAACCATCCTTCCGCAAAGTGGACTTAGTCACCACAAAATATCACCTTTGTCCTTGATGGCACCCATGTATCTATCTTGAATCCAAGTACCTGGTCTCTGACCTTCTAATATGCAATCCTAAAGACTGCTGAATCGCTGAGGCGCGACACTATATATAGATGCACTCTCATAAGGATGTCAATTAGTCAAAGCTTGTGAGTACATCCCATGTGTATAGCTAGTTTGTCGTATGTGCATGAACTCTCCTGGTAAACGCATTTGCCACTATGTTTCCCTTACCGGGATGGTAAGACATCGTCTCATGTTTATCTCCTTCTGAACAAAGATGTTCTTCAAATTCTTGCGATCTATGAAAATCTTGAAATTCACCTTATAGAGATAGTGGCGTCAGATCTTTCAAAGCAAAACCAACTGTTGTCAACACTAAGTCACGGATGGGGTAGTTCCGCTCATGCGACCTCAATTAATGAGATGCATAAACAATCACATAACCGGGTTGCATCAGAACCGCTCCTAAACCTTCTCTTAAAGCATCTGTATATACGGCATAATCCTGGGTGCCTAAAGGAAGTGCAAAGATAGGCACAGTCGTCAATCTTTCCTTCAATGTTCTGAAGGCATGCTTGCATGAATCATTCCAAATGAAAGGAACTCTCTTCTCGTATCAGGAAAAGAATGACTTGGGAAAAACTACTAACGAAGCGTCTGTAATAACCCGCTAGTCCAGGGAAGCTTTGAATCTGAGTGTCTGTCTTGGGTTGTTCCCAAGATATGACTGCCTCGATCTTTGCAGGATCACTGCAATACCTACTCCAAAAATGACATGCACAAGAAATGAGACCTGGGATACAAGAATTCACACTTACTCAGTTTGGCATATAACTTATGCCCTTGAAGTATGTCAAGGACTATCTTTAGATCATTTGCATGATTCCATTTATTTCGAGAATATATCAGAACATCATTTATGAACAAAATTGCAAACTTGTCCAAGTATGGATGGAAAATCATGTTCATCATGTCCATGAATGTTGTATGTGTATTCGTGAGCCTAAATGGCATCACAACAAACTCATAATATCCATATCGATTCAGGAATGATGTTTTCGTAATATTCGACTCTTGAGTCCCTAGAAGATGGTAGTCAGATCGGAGATCGATCTTTGAAATCATCGAAGATCCCTGTAGCTGATCAAACAGATCATCAATGTGTGGCATAGGATATTGGTTCTTCATTGTTTTCTTCTTCAATTGTTCGTAATCAAAGCATAATCTTATCGATCCATCCTTCTCCTTGACAAAAGAACGGGAGTACTTCAAGGTGTAGTGTTCG
The DNA here is from genome assembly GCA_037367405.1 of Ottelia alismoides. Lineage (NCBI taxonomy): Eukaryota > Viridiplantae > Streptophyta > Magnoliopsida > Alismatales > Hydrocharitaceae > Ottelia > Ottelia alismoides. The sequence continues at coordinate 99,867 of JAZKJV010001607.1, forward strand.
GTCTTACGAAACCTAAGTCAAGTAACTCTTGCAATTGCACCTTCAACCCTCTCAACTCGATTGATGCTATGTGATAAGGAGCCATCGAGATTGGTTGTGTATTTGACAATATTGTAATCTCGAATTCAATCTCTCTCATGCGGTAAACCTATCAAATCATTAGAAAACATATTAGGATAATCTGACACTACCCGGATGTCATGATCTATCGGCTCTCCATCAGATGTCCCTAGGACAATTATTAGAATGCGTAACATCCCTGGCCTGCCAATCTTTGAGCTCTAAACATTGAAATGTGCTCCATTTTGGAGTCATGTAATGCACCCTTATAGGTGAACTCGGGTAAGTCCAGAATCCTAAAGACAACCGTCTTCATGAATTAATTACCCAGGGATGATGAGCAGACAACCAATCAATGCAAAGTATCAGGTCAAACTAGTCAAGCTGTAGTAGCAAACAGTCTGCTATCGTCTCATGTCCATCAATCAACATTTGTAACTCTTTGACTATTAGTCTTATGATGAACAACTGGTCATCTGGCCCATAAATGTGACAGATGATCTAGGGCATCTGCACCTCTACCTACTGAAGCTAGAACTCGAAGTTCATTCATCGCTCTAGAATCAATTAAAACATAGAAATGTTGGTTCAGAATGCCATGGTTCTATGTAAGAACCGATACCATTAATAGTTGATGTTCGCAGATATTTCTAACTGTGTTTTTTCTCTTCTTGGGATATAATATGGAAATTAGTTGCAATTGGTGACATTTACGGTCGTTGAATTTGAATGTCACATTTCCCTTTCGGACTCGCAACAAGTCAGAGGATTGTCGATATCCGAGAATTAATGCGATCGGAACTATAATACTACGAATGTATGTAGCGGGGTATCACTGCTCTGATATTCGCTAACCATGGTGTAAGACTTTTAGAAGAACTAAGGGTGCTTTCACTTGGAGGATTACCTTCCAAAAAAGGGTTACCCACCATGTTTAAACTAAGTTCCCACCAGGTTACCCTTCTTCAAATCTTTTACCCCACTTGTGGGCCCCACCAACTCCCTCTCTCTCTCTCCGTTCCATCAAACAACCATTAATATCGCTTTCTATCTCTTCTTTAAATCAAATCTCCATTAATACCACATTGATCTCTCTTCTTTCAATCAAATCCCCATTAATATAATCTTTCTTTCTCTTATACATGAATAAAAAATATTATACAATCATATCTTATCATATAAAAGTTACAAAATAACCAACAACCAATCATTCTTCCAAACACCAATAACATGCACATCATATCTACCCCTCCAAAAAACTACCCCATCATTCAAATAACAAAACAAACTTACACGCCATATTACGCCTCCATACCCTTCTGCCAGTTCACAGCTGCATCCAAACACATCATAAGGGTCTACTTAGGAGGTCGATAGTCAACTCAACTTTAAGCCTTGTTGGTCAACTAACATTTGAGTTTAGTTGACCAAGGAGGTCTTGATATCAAACACCGCCTCTTAGTCATCTTAATGGCCGGTAAATTGACAAATAAGAAACCTAGACAATTAACAACTATGTTGATCAATCGAGAAAAAATCAAACACAAAACCTAGATAAAAACACAAGGTAGGTGACTCACTCTGGCTCCTAGTTGTCTAAGTCAAAGTCTCAGAGTTAATCGACTAGCCCATGTTCATAGTCGATTCATCCAAATGACTAGTCGACTTGCCCTTTGGGTTAGTCGACAAGTCCTGAGAAGTGGGGGTTTACTAAGCTAGACTGGTCGATTCATCATTTTGGTGCACTGATGATGCAAACTCAATATACAAATTACTCTTAACTTTATATGCAAACACAGAAACTTAATGCATACTGCAACAATCCAAACCGAAGTAAAAAAGTGGAATTACGGGACGCTGCGCTTCAAATCATAATCCCGTAAGGCCAAACAATAATATTAAGCAGTAAAATCTTTAGAAATAATGGATGTAACCTCATAAAAAAACAGAATATTTCCACATGAGTGTTGCAAAAAAAAACAAATAGACAGACCGTACGATGATTAACAGGTAACGAAAACCAACATCAACGGCACCCAATGGAACGTTCAGCTTAATCGGAATATTCAAAGATGGTTACTGAAAACAAATGAACCGTACTAAACATGAGGGGAAAATAGTTAGATGTAATTAAATGAAAGCTTCATATTTCTAATTTCCAGACCAGACACAAAACTGGACAAAAAAACGATCCAAATTAGGCGAGAAATACCAGAGAACAGCAGCAGTTTAGCGAGCAGGGATTGGCTTGGCGGCGACTTGCAAGAGCGTTTGGGTTGCTGGGGTGGGGAGAGGGCGATGGGCCGCGTGTTGGCGGAATCCGATGGGTTTAGGTGATAGCAGGCTGGCGGTGATACCCAGTGGCGGTGATGCGCGGCAGGAGGCGGGGTTGTTGGTGGCAGAAATAGGTAGAGGGGATGGCGAGGTTGGTGGCGGTAGAGAATAGGGAAGGAGAAAGGAGAATGTTAGGGTAAGAGGAGAAGGACGGCGGAAGAAGGGGAGAGGTATCGGGGAGGGAGGGAGAGAAGAGGAGGGAGGTAGGCCGGTAGGGTTTTTTTGTTTGTATTCCAAAAGCTGCAGCCCTCTCCATCCAAGGCCCTCTTTTATGCCCACGTAAGAGCACCTTTCAAATCCTAGACTTAGGACTTAAAAAAGAGAAAATACATAAATAAAATAAAACAATTGCAACAAGGTCCCTGATATTCTTTTAAACCATGACAGAATTTCCCTTAGTGGTGGAAGTCCTTCGGGCTCATTCGGTAGTGGGGCAAGTTGGGCGGACTAGCTCCAGGGACTAGATCTATATGGTGTTGTATGTCCCTTAGTGGTGGAAGTCCTTCGGGGAGATCGTCTGGCATAATATATGCATACTCTTCCAGGATCGGAGCGACTTCTGGGTCTACTTTATCTGAACTCACAATGTCATTCCTGATCTCCTTTCCAATAAGGGCAAAGACATCCTGTGATTCTTGGAGTTGGCGTTGGAAGGGAGATGCTTGGAGAACCACAAGTGACTCACATAAGTGTGGTGGTGTTTGGGCAATCATAAAGTTTTGACGATCAAGCGATGTGCCTTTGTGAGAAGTGGTTGTTGTTTGCCTGGGACTAGTGGCATCCCACTGGGGTCTGAGGGTAATTCGCATTTTGTCAATCAAAAATGTGTAGGTGTTCCTCCTTCACTTATGGTTTGTATCTCGGTCATACTGCCAAGGTCGTCCCAGTAAGATGTGACACACATCCAGAGGTGCAACATGACACCAGACCTCGTCTTTATAGGTCGGCCCAATGGAAAATTTGACAAGGCACTGACATTGGATTGGCATTTAAGTCTCGCCCTTAAATCAAGCCATCTTATACGGTCGATCCAATGGTTGTGTTTGCAATCCTAACTTATTCACTATCGCTTGGGCTATAAAGTTTTTCGCACTTCCTCCGTCAATGATTAAAGAACAGCGATAACCGTTGGATGCGCAAGTGGTGCGGAATATGCTTCTCCTTAACCCAGCATCGTCGCTCTCAACTTTTGGTGACAGCATAAGATGTTCCAACGTTTCGATAGATGCGTCATCTTTTCATCCAAAGTCATCATGTTTAATCAAAAGGAAGGGTCCATGGGTCTCTGCATCAACTTCAACATCTTCGTAATCCTCATTGATGTTGGTGTAACCAGTCACCATTTCCGATTCATTCTCCTCGGTAAGGGCGATCTCATTATCAAGTTCTTCATGCATTAAGTGTGCACTTGTCATACGTGGGTTGGGACATTCTGCTTCCCGATGCCCCTTCTGGAGACACCTGAAGCAGGTGTCAGGTCCCACAGTAGGCCGAGCCCCCAGAATTCCTGACCCAGCATGAGTGAGTCGGGGTTGAGCACTTGTACTTCCAGGAGTAGTGTGAGATACAGGTCCCCCTGATTTGACGGTTGATTATGTGCTCACCCTAGTTTGTCCAGTAGAGATGTTGGGTGCGGCGGTGGTAGCAGCTACGGATGCAAACGGACGGATACGGATATAGATATTACCATATCCTTATCTGTTTCTGAATACGAATACGGATGCGGATACGGATATTGACGGATATTAAAACCATCTTACCATATCTTTGAAAAACGGATACAGATGTGGGCGGTTTGGCGAGGTAGGAACGATTTGCTGTTCTCGGGCCAGCAGTTCTATAAGGAGAACATGGGGATTCATACCAAGCGTTTGGTGGAAGATTGGGTTATGTAGTTGCTCTCTATTGTGGGCGTGCGTTTGTATTTCCCTCCTTGCTTCTATTTTCGTTTTTTGAATAAAACTTTGGGGCGAGCATCAACGAGTGTATCCCCCTCGTTTCAGGCTTTCAAAAAAACAGATACAGATGTAAAATAGATGTTAATCGCATACGAATAATGTTAGAAAGATTCCATAGAATTGACTTAAAGATATAGGAATTGGATTGAAAACACATGACATAAATTTACTAAATGTGTTTGTATCATAAAAAGTATACAAATATAGTAAAAGAAAGTATAGAATTAAGTTATATAGGGTTCAAAATAAATCTATGACTCTAGTTATATACGAAAACGGATATACGAATATGGATACGGATGTTTGCGGATATCAAAATGATATCCATATCTGTATCCCTTTTAAAATGGATACGGATACAGATGTCAAAATCTGTATAAAATGGATACGGTGACGGATCGGATACGGATATATCCATAATCGTTTGCATCCCTAGTAGCAGCAGAGGCAGTTGAGATCGTCGTTCGTCGTGTCATGTTTCTTGATAACTTGGCTTTAACCCTCTCAGTTCTATCATGGGTGGCATCCACTTTTCGACAGACACACATGTACAATTCATCTTGGATGTTGGTTCGCAATCCATGTGTATATCGGGCCACTAGTTGAGAGTCGCTTTTCTTTAAGTTGTTTCGAGCTATTAAAACTTTGAACTCATCGATGTATTCCTTAATAGTGTGTGTCCCTTGACGAAGGTTTGGAGGCGGTTGTACAAGTTTTGTCAATACTCCTCTGGAAGAAATTTGTCTTGAAGTTTCTGCTGCATTCTTGTCCAGGAACGAATGTGCTCTTTCCCTCGGTGGTGACGTTCTGCCTGAAGATGTTTCCACCAAAGTAATGCATATCCTTTCAATTTCAACGTGGTAAACTGAACTCTCTGTTCACTCCACAGATCTTTCCAAACAAAGAAATGTTCCAATTGATCTATCCAATCAAGAAAGATATCCGAGTCGCGTCGTCCATCAAAGTCAGCGACGTCAATCCTTATCCCATGGCCCCAATTAGAATCTTGAAATTAATTTTGTTGTCGACCGCGCAGCTCGGGCTCTCTCCTTCTATCTTGCTCTTCAGGTTGACGTCTATGGGTAGTCAATTATCACCCTCCTTGTCGCCCGAGGGTGGCGGTGACTCCAGATGTAGGGATGGCTCATCACTAGCATCACTTTTAGAACTAGGGTCAAAAACAATTGGGTCATGTCCGTGACGTCGGTGATTACGGGGGTTATGATCCTACATACTTGAAGTGGAAGACCGGCTAGTGCCCCTTATGTTGTGGTCTCGTCTGTATTCCCTATCCATTCTATCAAAATTCAGGACCTCCAACTGTTGGATGTTGTTGGCCATTCTCCTCTCTATGTTTTCTAGGAAGGTGTTAGTACGTCGGATTTCACTGCCTAGGTTTGCTAATAAGGCTTCCAAGTGTGCCATGGAATGTTGATCAGGATGGTGAGCCATAGAAATTCATATCTCAAGGGATTAAAGACGCAACAAATGCAATATGACTTTTTTGGGGGTCGAATGCAAGATAATGAAATAAATCGGATCTTTTCACCATGATACCACTTGATGCAAACTCAATACACAAATTACTCTAACTTTATATGCAAACAGAGAAACTTGATGCCTACTGCAACAATCCAAATCGAAGTATAAAAGTGGAACCACAGGGCGTTGCCGCTTCAAACCATGGCCTCAAATTTTGTCAAAATTAGGCTAAATTTCGGTCGAATTTCAGTTTCGACGGGTTACCGAAATTCGATCGAAATGACCGAAATGACCGAAATAGGGGGGGCTAGTAAAAACACGATCAAAATGATCGAAATTTCTGTCGAACTTCGATCGAAATTTCGTTTTGATCGGTTACCAAAATGGTGATCGAAATTGACATTTAAGGCCATGCTTCAAACACAACCCCTAGTAAGGCCAAACAATAGTATTAAGCAGTAAAATCTTTAGAAATAATGGTTGTAACCTCATAGGAAAATGGAATATTTCCACAGGAATGTTGGAAAAAATATATAAATAAACCGTACGTTGACTAACAGGTAACGAGAACCAACATCAACGATACCCAATGGAACGTTCAACTTAATCGGAATATTCAAAGATGGCTACTGGAAATAAATGAACGTACTAAACATGAGGGGGAAAATAGTTAGATGTAACTAAATGGAAGACCTCAGTCATGACCGATCCCAAGCCCGGGTAAATGAGAAGGGTTGCGTTAGGTAGCCGACAACCAGCGTAAAACAGTCGGAGACAACTTCTAATAGTATTTAAAAAATATATTATTTAGGAAGTTGCCTCATGACAGTCGAATCTTTTTAGCATGGATTTAAGCAAACATATAGATATCGTTGGGGCGTTCCCTACTTGCGACACGTTGCATCGCCCGAATGCAATGAAAAATTGGCAAGGGTTGCTACATCGCAGCGTGGATATAGTTCAAAATTTGCAAGGATTCTCGCATGAGGAACGCATGCAGGTAAATAAGCTAGTTCCGTTGCATCACTGCCCGGGTGCAGTCCAAAATTTGCAAGGGTTGTCACATAATGGATGCATACGAGTAAAGAAGTTAGTCCAAAAGAGATTGCAAAAGAAGTTGCAAATTGGTAGTCGGAATATTAGCACTTTAAATGGAAAATTGATGGAGATAGTGGATACGATGGAAAGAAGGAAAATTCATGTACTATGTCTTCATGAGACTAAATGGGTTGGAGAGAAAGCAAGGGAGATCGAGAAGACAGGCTTTAAACTTCGGTATTCATGTAAAGATAAGGGCAGAAACGGTGTTAGAATGATTGTTCATAAGGATTTGAAGGATTGTGTGGTTGAGGTGCAAAGATTCGGGGATCGGATTATTTTACTAAAATTGGTGCTTGAAAAGAAATTCTGAATATCATCTCAGTTTATGCACCATAAATTAGTTTAGATGAAAGGACTAAACAAGCTTTTTGGGAGAATATGGATAAGATTTTACAAGGAATCCCACAAAGAGAGATGATTTCCATAGGTCGAGATCTTAATGGACATGTGAGAAAAGATGCTTCAGGGTATGCTAGTGTTCATGGAGGACATGGTTTTGGGGATAGAAATGAAGAGGGAAAAGTCATTCTGGATTTTGTAACGGCATATGATCTTTTCATAGCAAACACTCTCTTCAAGAAGAGGGAGGAGCATTTAATTACTTATAAGAGTGGCCAAACTAGAATACAGATTGATTACTTTGCGTTGAGGAGAAGAGATCAGTTGTGTTGTAAAGACTGCAAAGTAATCACAGGAGAGAGTTTAACAACCCAACATCGCTTGGTAGTCTTGGATGTGTAAATAAAAGGGATGGTAAAGAAAAGGAAGGTTCCTAAGATCGCTAGAACTAGATGGTGGAATCTTCCATTGAAGCAATCGAGCTTCAGGGAGAAGGTTTTAGAAGACTTATCTTGGGATTGTAGCGGAAATGCAAACGAGATGTGGGAGGTGGTAGCATCTTGTATCTGAAAGGTAGCCACAGAGATGCTAGGAGAGTCAAAAGGAAGAGATCCAGGTCAAAAGGAGGCTTGGCAGTGGAGTGAAAGGGTGCAAGAGAAGCTAAAACTTAAAAGAGCATGCTTTAAAGCTATGTTTAAGGATAGAACAGAGTAAACTGTCACAAACTACAAAATAGCGAAGAAGGAAGCAAAGAAGGCTGTAAGCGAAGCTAAGACAAAAGCTTATGAAGTTTTGTATAAAAATCACGACTCTAAGGAGGGCCAAAAGGATATATTTAGGTTGACCAAAACAAGAGAACAAAAGATCAAAGACCTTTCTCAAGTGAGATGCATTAAGGACGAGGAAGGTCACGTGTTTGTTACTCATAAGGATATAGAGACTAGATAGGAGCAGTACTTCCATAAACTTTTCACTGGAGAAGGAAATAGAGAGATCAATTTGGGTGATCTAGCTAGTAGTGAAAGTTACTTGAATCATGCAAGTTATAGACGAATACAAAGAAAGGAAGTAGATGAGGCTTTGAAGGTTATGAGACATTTGGGAACAGTGTAGGACCGGATGACATCCCTGTGGAAGCATGGATAGTTTTAGTTGAGCGTGGTTTGACTTGGTTTACGAATCTATTCAATGTTATTTGGCGAAGCAAGAAAATGCCTGAAGATTGGAGGAGGAGTATCATAGTGCCTCTTTATAAGAATAAAGGAGACATTCAAAATTGTTGAAATTACATAGGTATCAAGTTGATGAGTCACACTATGAAAATCTGGGAGTGTGTGATCGAAAGAAGGTTAAGGCAAGTTTCCAAAGTAAAAGAAAATCAATTCAGATTTATGCCAGGTCGCTCAACTATTGAAGCCATCCATTTGCTGAGGAGAACAATGGAGATTTATAGAGTTAAAAGGAAGAACCTCCATATGATCTTTATTGATTTGGAGAAGGCTTGTAATTCTGTCCCACGAGAGATATTGTGGAGGGTTTTGGATAAGAGACAAGTACCTGCCATATACATTAACCTCATAAACGATATGTATGATAGGGCTTTATCTTGTGTGAGGATACTGTCTGGGAAGACTGACTATTTTGACATCAACATTGGTTTACATCAAGGTTCAGCTTTGAGTCCATTTCTTTTTATTTTGATTAGGGACGAGTTGACAAGTCACATTCAGGATGAGTTACCTTGGTGTATGTTATTTGCTGATGATATTGTGTTGATTGACGAGACTAGAGATGGAGTAAATGAGAAGCTTGAGGTCTGGAGACATGCATTGGAGACTAAAGGATTTCGTATAACTAAGGCTAAGACGGAATATATGGAGTGCACCTTTGATGGAAGCAATGGTGAAGGAATCAAGGTGAAGATTGGTGATAATAACATTCGAAAGAGAGATTCTTTTAGATATCTGGGATCTATTTTGCAACATGATGGGGAAATTGATGGGTATGTTACTAATAGAATAAATACATGCTGGTTGATGTGGAGAGGAGCCTTTGTTGTGCTATGTGATAAGAAGATTCCTTTAAAAATTAAAGGAAAGTTTTACAAAACAGCCGTGAGACCTGCTATGCTCTATGGATCTGAATGATGGCATGTGAACCATAGACATGTGCAGAGAATGGCTGTAGCAGAAATGAAAATGCTAAGGTGGATGTGTGGACACACACGTAAAGATCGGATTCGGAATGATGCAATCAGAAAGAAAGTTGGTGTAGCTCTGATCGAGGATACGATGCGAGAAAATCGCTTAAGACCGTTTGGTCATTTGCAAAGAAGATCAACTGATGCACCACTTAGGAGATGTGAGTGTTGGGGGACTAGGACGACCTAAGAAGTATTGAAAAGAAACTATACAAAGGGATCTTAGTTTTTTGGATATAAGCCCGAGATTGACCTAAGATAGATATGAATGGAGACGAAGAATCCATGTAGCTGACCCTACTTAATTGTGGGAAAAGGCTTTGTTGTTGTTGTAATTAAATGAAAGCTTCAGATTTCTAATTTCTAGTCCAGACACTGAACCGGACAAAAAAACAATCCAAATTAGGCAAGAGATACCAGAGAACATCAGTAGTTTGGTGTGTAGGGATTGGTTGGGCGGCAGCTTGCAAGAGCGTTTGGGCTGTTGGGCGGTGGAGAGAGGGCAATGGGCGGCGTGTTTGCAGAATCCGATGGGTTTAGGTGATAGCAGGCAAGTGGTGATACCCAGCAGTAGTGATGAAGGCACGGCTGGAGGCGGGGTTGTTGGTGGCGGAAAATAGATGGAGGAGGGGATGGCGAGGTTGGCGGCGATAGAGATGAGGGAAGGAGAAACGACAATGTTAGGGTAAGAGGGGAAGATGGGCGGAAGGAGAGAGGTTGGGAGGGAGAGAAGAGGAGGGAGGGAGGCCCGTAGGGTTTTATTGTTTGTATTCCAAAAGCTGTTGCCCTCTCCATTCAAGACCTCTTTTATGCCCACGTGAGAGCACCTTTCAAACCCTGGACTTAGGACTAAAAAAAAGAAAATACATAAATAAAATAAAAAATTGCAACAAGGTCCCTGTTATTCTTTTAAACCATGACAGAATTTCATTAAACCCCCAGAACAAGGCCTAACTTGCATCAACGGGCTAATCTATTATTTGTTGTTATATGATAGTCTAGATAACAAAAATGATATAACTACGTATCTTGGCATTAATCTAAAATATCAAAGGACTTTGAAAGACATGAAAACATGTGGATAATAGTATAATCACTTGTTCATGTCATAAGGATGGATCCTTGAGCAAAGTAATAAGAAAAAACGCACGATAAGCATGAATGTTCATGTCACTATTAACTTAAATAAGGTAACATTGCACAATATTTTGCATGTAAAGCAATTTTAGCTCAAAAAGCACAACATAGCCTGGACTAACACATGGATTTAGTTGAGAACACACCCCAAGAATCAAAATACTTCACGAGACCCCAAGAATTGGGGTCAAAGATGGGTCTGTATCACTCTTAACTCTAGGTGAATGTTGCCTTTCTGAGTAAAGCTTCCTCTCTTCAATCTCCTTCAAGATCCTTCAAATTCGAGATTATAAGGGAGTTAGCCACTTTTTTTTTGAAACTCAAGGGAGTTAGCCACTTAAGGATCTAAAGTGTACATGTGCGCACTAAATAGCTAAGGAGAACTTACTTGAAGATGCTAGCCTCTTGGAAAAGCTTTCTCAAGCCTCCCAACACCTTGGAGCTTCTTCACCAAGTTTTCCAAGCACTAATGGAGGTGACGGGTAGTATCTATCATGGTTTAGTAAAATCAATCCGGGATTGAGGGATACAAATAGGCAAACATAAATGAAGGAAACTTCATCAATGGTCCCCCACTTATTGCTCTCACTTGGAAACTTGCATACAAGCCCACCCATTCTCTTTGTCTCTTGGAATCTGTTAGAATACTCAGATGATTTATTCTATAGAGCCCTCGGGTCTCTTATATAGGGAGAGAGCCCTTGGGTAAATTACATGAGCGGTACATAAAGAAACTGAAATAACATGAAATAACATAAGAGACGAACAACTGTCTCTACACTCCCCCTCAAGATGGAGCATAGATATCTATCATGCTCAGCTTGGAAGAACATCTCTGGAAGGGTCCTCTGAGCAATGGCTTAGTGAATATGTCCGCTGTCTGATCCTCTGAACTGACATGAGACGTGGAGATGAAGCCCTTCTGAATCATGTCCCTAGTGTAATGACAATCCACCTCTATGTGTTTGGTTCTCTCATGGAAGGCTGGATTATTGGCAATAAATAATGCTGCCTGATTATCACATTGAAGGTTCATAGGCAAGGGAACATCAACGTTCAGATCTTCTAAGACTGCTTTAACCCACATCATTTCTGTGCTTGCCTGTGCCATGGCTCTATACTCGGACTCGGCACTGGATCTCGCCACAACAGTTTGCTTCTTGCTTTTCCAAGAGACTAAAGAGCTTCCTATGAAGATAGCAAATCCAGAAGTAGACTTACGGTCCCTTGGACATCCTGCATAATCTGCATCTGCACAGGCTGAAATAGATAGATCTGTACCTTTCTTGAATAGCAACCCTGTGCCTGGGGAAGACTTCAGATATCTCAATATCATGTGTAAGGCATCCATATGAACTTGCCTCGGCTGCTCCATGAACTGACTCACCCTGTTTACTGCAAGAGCAATATCCGGTCGCGTTATGGTGATGTATAAGAGCTTACCCACCATTTCTCTGTACCTTCTCTTGTCCACCTCCTCGGTATCATCATCGTACAGCTTCATACTCGGGTCCATAGGTGTACTTGAAGGTCTGCATCCAGTCATTCCTGTTTCGACTAGCAAATCTGTGACATATTTTCTTTGAGTCATCACCAGTCCTTGTGCATTTCTTGCAAATTCTATCCCCAGAAAATATCGTAATGTGCCTAGATCCTTTGTAATGAACTGGCTGCCCAACATAGACTTGGTGATCTCTACTCCCTGTGCATCATCTCCTGTAACCAATATGTCATCAACATATACCATAACAACAATGGTACCTCTAGGGGTCTTCCGGACGAACAGTGAGTGGTCCGCATTAGATCTTCTGAACCCCTGTCGTTCAATAAGCTGAGAGAGCTTCTGGAACCATGCACGGGGACTCTGTTTAAGGCCATAGATAGCCTTATGAAGTCTGCACACCTTCTGAGTCTCCCCCTCAGCAGCAAACCCGGGTGGCTGCTGCATGTAGACTTCCTCCTGTAGATCACCATACAAGAAAGCATTCTTAACATCAAGCTGGAAAATGGTCCAGTCACGTACCACTGCAACTGATAGGAGGATGCGAAGGGTAGAGTGTCTCGCCACCGGTGAGAAGGTATCCAAATAGTCAACACCATATGTCTGTGTAAATCCCCGTGCCACGAGCTTGGCCTTGTACCTGTCTAGACGACCATCTGCATGATATTTCACCGTAAAAACCCACTTGCAACTTACTACTGAGGCACCTGGAGGAATGGGAACAAGAGACCAAGTTCCCCTAGACTGCAACGCACGCATTTCCTCTTCCATTGCAAGTCGTCAGCAGTCAATCTTCATTGCATCCTGATATGTCCTTGGAATTTCAACTGACGATACAGCAGCTGCAAACTTCTGGAAATCCCCAGTGAGTCTATGGAAGGAGACCTGAGAGGCAAGAGGATACGTAGCACACTGTCTGCGCTGCTTCCTAAGAGCAATGGGCATGTCCAAATCATCCAAGACCGTGCTGACCGGATGCTCCTCCTCCTGTAGTAAATGTTCCTGCACAGGTGCAATTTCTAAGCCATCGCTAGTGTTAGTTTCAGAACAAACCTGAGGCGTATCGGATGGTTGAGTTGTAGCCTGAGCACCGCCTTTCCGCCTTGTATAGAACTTAGTAAGAGGAACAACAGGAGGAGGTGGTGGTGGTGGTGGTGTTGATGGAGTAGAGGATTGACCCAGGCTTGGCGGTGGTGGTACAAAGACATTGGAATCTGGTGAAGTGGAGGAGGCCAATCTGTCACCCGCAGGTGAGAAATACATGAAAGGTTCGAAAAAGGTAACATCTGCGCTCACATAATATTTGTCATGGACAGGATCATAGCAACGGTATCCTTTCTGTGTCCTGGAGTAACCCACAAAAACGCACTTGATAGCCCTAGGAGAGAGTTTATCAAGTCCTGGAGATAAGCGGTGGACAAACGCAACAGTGCCAAAGACACGAGGTGTAAGTGCAAACAAGTCTCTGTCTGGAAAAAGAACAGAGATTGGAGACTTTTCCCCAAGAACAGTTGTAGGCATTCGATTTACTAGATAACATGCTGTAAGGATAGCATCACCCCAAAAAGATAATGGAGCACAACTTTGAATGAGTAATGTGCGTGCAATATCAAGAAAATGTCGATGCTTACGTTCCGCAACCCCATTTTGTTGTGAGGTGTAAGGACATGTGGTTTGATGAACAATGCCTCTTGAAGAAAGAAAGGTAGCAAGAGAGCGAGTGCAGAACTCTAATGCATTATCAGTTCGCACATACTTAACAGTAGAAGAGAAAACATTCTGGATTTCATTAATAAGATTTTGAATGACACTTCCTGCTTCAGATTTATTTTTAAGAAGAAACGTCCAGGACACTCTAGAGAAGTCATCAACCACTACTAAATAGAACCTGTGCCCCTGATGATCGGGCACACGACTTGGACCCCAAATGTCTACATGAAGTAATTCAAACGAGGAGTGACTGCTCCGACTCTGACGACCTGGGAAGCTAGATCGATGGTGCTTCCCTAACTGACAAGCTTCACAACGAAAGGAGGAACTCGGAGAGATCTGAGGCAGTAGGTGACGCATCTTCTGCAGAGGCAGATGGCCGAACCGAAGATGCCAGGTGTACGGAGATACGGCGCCTTGGGAATGCAGAGAGACACCAGCGTAGGAGTTACGGACTAGACGATAAAGGCCATTGTGCTCAGAACCACAGCCAATCACCCTGCCCGTCAGTATGTCCTGAAAAATAACAGACGATGGATCAAAAATAGCACGACAGTGCAAATCACGTGTAATCTGACTAATGGATAAGAGATTCATAGAGAATTCTGGCGCATGTAGGACGTTCTGTAAGTGCATAGAGGGTAGCAAAGCCGTCTCCCCCTGACCGATGATAGGAGAATGAGTTCCATCAGCTATGAGTACAGATCGACCAGGCTGTACAGCTTTGTAGGACTGAAGAATCTCTTTCTCACGGCATAGATGATGGGTAGCTCCAGAGTCGACAATCCAACCTGTGAGGTCATGACAATGAGATGAGACTGAAGGACTACCTGAGGCACTGGCAGAGGCGGATGTACTAGCAGACGCTGATGCTGCAACATCAGAAACTTCAGCATTCTCTGGCGACGATTGGGGCATGATATCACGAAGGCGTGCCACTAACTCTTCGAACCTGTGATCTGTGGCAGGAGCTGAAGGACCCTGAACATGATCCGCGACACGTGCAGAAGGGGGAAAGCCGTGCTTGGAATAGCACGTATCCTCCGAATGACCAGTACGGCGGCAGAAAGAACACGTGGACCGTATGCGACCTCCACGTCCACGTCCACCATTTCCTCTGCCACGAAACGAGGACGAACCACCACGTCCCCTGGAAACTGCTATTGCAGATGGAGGTGCATTCGCTGTAGCGGATGGAACAGGTACACGACTGAGTCTCCTGTATACCTCTTCCATCGGCGGGATAGTGGCATCTGCTAGAATCTGAGAGCGTGCTGCCTCGTACTCCGGGTCTAGGGCAGCGAGTAATACGCCAACCATAGTGGCGTTGCGGAACGTCTTCTGCTGTTCCGGTGTGGCTGTAAGCGGGATGGTGCTATAGAGCTTCTCGAACATGCCACGAAGCGACGTGTACAGTGAATGGAGAGGCCTCCCATTCTGCTTCGTGGTAAATATGTCATGCTGCAACTGGAGCATCTTCGTCTCGTTGCGTACCTGAGAGTACGTCATAGCCAAAATATCCCACATCGCCTTAGCGGTGGGCTGGTGAAGGACATCATTCGCTATCTCCGTCGCAAGCGTACCTGAGAGCCAGACCTTGGCATATGCGTCGTCAGCCTCCCATGAGGCATAAATCCCTGTCTTCTCCGACGGTTCATCCTCGGTAAGAATATGCTTCTTACCACACGACTTCATAAGACTGAGGAACTGCATCGCCCACAGCTCGTAGTTAGTCCCGTCCATTTTGACGATTGGTGCCGAACCTTTGAAGGCACCTATGGCGGGCATCTCAAGCTTCTGTTCTGACATAATTCCGGAGAAGAACAAGTATTGATAGATCAAGAAAGTATTGTCTACCGAGACCTTGTAGGATTCAAGTGCATAGGTAGACGATTATGCACTTGAATCGACCATCACGCCGAGTCCTAGCGAGGATGCGGTTCCCCGGCCACGAGTAGAGGCTCTGGGAGCCCCTACAACTGGATTACGGCGGCTGAAGGACTGTTGACAGCGAGCAGGAGGCTGCGGGCTGGAGGCCGGGGGTGTTGGGCGGCGGTGTAGGGGCTGGGCGGCGCTGATCGGAGGGCCGCAAGGTGCTGGGGGGGGGGGGGGGGGGGGGGCGCTGGGGCCTGGGGAGCCCGCTGGGGGGCTGGGGAGGCCGCTGCGGAGGGCGGTGGGAGGCTGCGGAGCCCGCTGGGGGGGCTGGTCGAGGAGGCGGCGAGCCCGGGGAGGGAGGGTTCGAAGCCCTAGGCGGCGGGAGAGGGGGGGGCGGCGGTGGAGAACCCTAGGGTTAGGGTTATGGCTCTGATAACATGTTAGAATACTCAGATGATTTATTCTATAGAGCCCTCGGGTCTCTTATATAGGGAGAGAGCCCTTGGGTGAATTACATGAGCGGTACATAAAGAAACTGAAATAACATGAAATAACATAAGAGACGAACAACTGTCTCTACAGAATCACTTGAAGGCACTTATTTTGAGTTGGTTTTGGTCACTTAGCCTACTTTAATTGATTCATTTAGGTTGTTAGGCATTGAGTTAGCATCATATTCCTTAATAACTACGCACGCATTGCCACTTATCAATTTGGTCATTAATCTCCAAAGTCCTTTTTTTTGGGGGGGGAGGGGGGTTGGGTTAAATGTCAAGGAGGCGTCCACCCGTGGACTTCTATATATTCACAATATAAAAATTAATTACAAGGACCAAAATATCTTCAGGATCTCTACATTTGAATTACATTCTTCATATACATTCATTCATCCCGCAATATAGATCCCTTCCGTGCAAGCTACATAAGCCATAAGATAGCCGTCACCTAAATCTTGGTGGGGCCATTCCCATGTCCTAAATCATCAAGGGAATCCCATATAACAACCCAATCAAAGGTAGGAAGCGTCTTAACATGCATCGCGGCCCAGACCTCCCTTGTAACATAGTAACTAAAGAATAGGTGTTCAATACTCTCCTCTTCAGCCAAACATCGCTGACATGTGTTGCCACTCCCATGAGAGAACCTAGCTCTTCACTCACTAGCCATCAGGCGATCCTTCTCAATTGCCAAATAAAAATCATGATCCACAAGTGGATCTTCCACCTTCATATTTCTATAAACTGGTTGGAGGCACCTGCCGGATAAAAAATTATTGTCAAAAGTATAAGGCGATGTATGCCTTATGCATCGTGAGGCACCCATCGGCCCAGGACCAATGATTCACAGTGTCAGGCGGTCCCTTACAAACTGTCAAATTCTCCAAGAGCCGCAAAAAAACTCTGCAAAACATTGATCTAATAAATGATTACAGTAGAGGGGATCCAGCTACTGCCTCCCAGCAGTCCCTCACAGAACATTATGCCTCAACTGCCAAAGCAAAAAGACAAGGGAAACAAGCACGTAGAGCCCCTTGATCAGTCCAATTATCAGTCCAAAAACAGAACCCATGGTCATCACCTAGGACGTGACTCATGAGAGTAGTCACATGTGGGAGCATCAAGAAAATCCCCTTCCTGAACTTGGAAGGCTTAGGAATAGTAACAGCAAGTGAAGAGTCTTAGGACAACTTATACAAGTTGCATTTTGACTTTTGTGTCACATAGTAGACGAGTCAACTTTCTAGTTAACAAGAGTTGTTTGAGCATAAGAACTAAGTTAGTCAACTTATAAAAGTTTAAGTCAACTACCTAGAGATTAATTGACTCCTTTCCACCAGTACATTGATCACCCTCCTTGTCGACTAGAGATTTCGGTGAACCACCTAAGTGGTTGCTAGATTCTCTTGGTTGAGGTTAGTCAATTGATCCAAATATTAACCGATTGTTGGATTCTTTAATACCTCTTTTAAGCTTTTCTTGGGTGCTTTTTAAAGATTTTGGTAGCAGTTTGAACCCCTAAAATCTCTACATTGTTTGGGGATGTTTTGGCCCAAGTTTAGTACCCTCTTTACATATTTTTCCATGCAAGTTATTGTGTTGTAAATGGTAGGTCATGGAGAGTGCTCAAAGAAGGAGAGAGCAGCTAAGTTGCGCGGTGATGGGGGGTTTCAGATATTGGTGGAGAGTCTCCGTGAAGGGTGAGGGGGAGCGTGTGAGAGCCACCAAAAGAGAGGAGAGGGAAGAGTTAGGAGGTTGGTCGCTCGTTTCTCACAGGAAACTAGGTCAGTGTTGCTATCGGTGTGGCCATATCGGTCACCGAGCAGCTTTGTGGTCGTTGCCTCCAAGTTGTTTCGGCTGTGATCGGGAAGGTCATCCAAGGGCCGCATGTCCGTTGATCGAGAAGGCGCCTGGAGGCTTGCGTGGAAGAGAGATCCGTGAGGATTATGTCTCTCTTTCTCGGTCTTACGCGACGGTGGTTCGGGACGGTCCTCCTGTTGCTCGACCGACAAAGAGCTCTGTTCTGATTAGCTATGCCATGGAAGGTGGTCTGGATCTCCAAGCCGCAGTTGGTGCTATTGTGGACTGTCTAGGCGAGGAGTTTAGAGGTGATGTAGTTGATTTCGGGAAAGATTTGTGTTGCACGAGAGGACTAACTGTTGTAGAAGCAAATACCCTGCTAAAGAACGATCGTGGTTCGAAAGCTTTTTGAAGGCCTTTGCGGTTCACGAATGGGGAGCCTTCGTCTACTTCCCCACAGGTTGCCTGAGTCATGGGTGTCCCTTTTCTCTCAAGAACAATGCATGCACTGAAGCCAGTGCTGAGGGAGCAGGGTCGTTACGCGGATTTTATCTGATGGGTGTGCTCTGAGGTCTGACGCTTTGGCCACCTTGGTCATTATCGAGGGTGTGATTTCTACCTCCTCGGAATCGACCTCTGTCTTGAAGGTTGGTAAGGCGCCTTTCAGGTTCTTGGTTCGTCTCCTTCCAATGGCTTTGTCGCCTCCTCCGTCAACTCTGCTACCTTCGGAATCGAGGAGGCCAAAATCTCGGCATCTGCTAGCTGAATCCTTCCAAATCCCGAAAAAGATGTTAGAAAATCGGAAGCGGAAGCAAAACATGGATAAAGAAATAAAGAACAAGAAAGAACGTGAGATTTTTACGTGGAACCCTACTCCGTGAGGAGCGGGATGAAACCACGGGAGAAGCCCTCAAAGGGGCGTAGTATGCATTGCACTTTCTCAATGAGTACAGGAGGTCTGGGGCTCTTTATATAGCCTCTCCAGAGCCTCCAAGTCCCACCGTTGGACGATGTGGGACTAAACACTGGATGGGGTAAATGGATCTCCTCCAGGATCCATTTACCCTGCTACAACTCAATAGGCGCTTACAACTTATGCTCCAACACTCCCCCTCAAACTGGAGCATGCAATGCTCAGCTTGGACAAACAGACAGAAACTCAACTCAACGCTACAAGACACTACGGACAATATCAACCCAACGCGCACATTGCTGCAGTCGAGGACGTTGCTTCTCATGCCGTGCAGGTGAGGAGGACAAACGGGCTAGAGTGTGAGTCAACTTAAGACTCGTAACCTGACCATCGAGTCTGAACTTGCGCCTGAAGTCTCCTCGTCGGAGAACTGGGTCTCTCCCATCTGGCTCAGAGAATGGTGCACTGCTCTGGTGTACCTATGATACCACATGAAAACCCTTGCCCTCAAGGGAATGGTCCTCTGCTCTGGAGTCCCTATGGCTCACATGAAAACTCTGGCCTGACAACTAGAAGAATGATGGGGACCTCGAACAAATGATGGCAACATATGCTCATCTGAAAATGACCGCACACTCGTGCGTGTCTGAAACTGGACTCGGAAACATCTGATGTCGAGTCTGAACCTGGATCTGAACCGTAGAGTCTGGAATCTGATCGGTCTGGAAATCTGAATCTGCATCTGGAATACAAGACCTGTGACTCTACATATATACTCCCCCTTTCTCCCATACTTGTCGGAAAATGAACATCGACAAAGTTGGGAGAAGACAAGATAATGGGGAAACCGAACATCACTTGCGGCTTTTCATTTTTTTTAAGCCGTCTCCTTTTTTTTGCAATTTTTTTTAAGCCGTTCATTTTTTTTCGGCTTTTGCTTCGCATTTTTTTTTTGAAAATGCGTACGGCTTTTTCCATGTACGCGCCTCTTTTTCTCTTTTTTTTCCTTTTTTTTTCAATATGTACTTCTCTCCCTTTTTTTTTAAACTAAACATCTCGGCCCACAGTGGGCCCAAATTACAACTGCCCCCTCCCCTTCCTTTTTTTTTTAATACAGCAGCGTGCCCCCTCAACAAAATATAATTTTTTTTAAAAAAAATGCTGGCGCTCCTTTTTAGGGTTCCCACGGGGGAAACCCTTCTCTTTAAAAAATCGCCACCCCCGATGGGGGATTCAACTCGATGCCGCCGCCTGGAGGATCGGCCCGCCTGGGCCATACGGCCTAAAGAGAGTGGCGCATCTGCGACAGGATCTGCAGCCTCGAGCGCGAAGGTCGAAGGGCGGAATCGCCTGGAGGATCTGCCGCCTGAGCGCGAAGGGCGGAATCGCCTGGAGCGCGTGCGGCCGAATGCTCCTCCGCCTGTTGGAGGAGGTCGCGCGGGGAGGAGGTCGCGATGTTGGAGGAGGTCACGCGAGAGGTCGCGCTGTTGGAGGGCATCGCGCCTGGGATGAGTATCTTGCGGGTTCTGTACCCGCATGTGCGCCGCCGAGCCATGTGATTGGCGCGACAGTAGATCACGAGGATTGCAATCGCCACCATCTTCTTCGTTATTTTTGTTGCTGCTTGGAAAATTTCTGGAGAAGATGGAACCGTGCTTAGAATTGTCGTTGCCTTGTGGATCAGGAACCCTAGACCTGCACAGTTTCGTGCAGATCACAGATATGTAGATGCCGCCAAGTGCACATGGGAATCGCGCAAGCGGCTGCACACTGGCTGGAAGCGGAGCCCTAACCTAACCTCTTTGCATAATTAGGGTTCAACATGAACTAAGAACAGATCTTGGATAGAACTTGAATCAAACAGTAATAATGTTCAAGGAACAATCAAATCTCGAAAAACAACGAATCATGAAACCCTCAAGAACCGAACCCGCTCTGATACCATGTTAAAAAATCGGAAGCGGAAGCAAAACATGGATAAAGAAATAAAGAACAAGAAAGAACGTGGGATTTTTACGTGGAACCCTACTCCGTGAGGAGCGGGATGAAACCACGGGAGAAGCCCTCAAAGGGGCGTAGTATGCATTGCACTTTCTCAATGAGTACAGGAGGTCTGGGGCTCTTTATATAGCCTCTCCAGAGCCTCCAAGTCCCACCGTTGGACGATGTGGGACTAAACACTGGATGGGGTAAATGGATCTCCTCCAGGATCCATTTACCCTGCTACAACTCAATAGGCGCTTACAACTTATGCTCCAACAAGATGGGGCAGGCATTTCGGAGGAGATGGCTTTGGAAAGTTTTAAAAATGAAGGAAGATGTGAGCATCTCTCGGAATCCGAGCCCTTGTTGAAGATATTTGATATCCCCAGAGATTTGATCTTTAAGGCACCACCTCTGATCCTCTTGAGGAGGCGTGAGCCACCTATTTTAGAAAACCCAATTGAGTTTTTTTTTGCAAATGGAGTAGTCTCGTTTATAGTCACTTATTTTTTAACATGATTAAGCAGTGATCTCTGGAGCCTCTTTTTATAGATCCGGCTACCTGCACGGATCCTAAGTTCCAAGGCGATTCGGATCCTTTTCTTTCTCATCTGTTGCCCGATGCCTTTGAACTGGGAAGCTGTGGGCGACGGGTTGATTGGCTGCTCGTGGAACTCGACGAGCCTCACGGGCGCTTGAAGGTGGGTCGTGGCGACGTTGGGGAGATTTCGTGCGGTCCTTTCAGAGTTGAGGGGCTTCCGAGCCCTTATCGACGTTAGAGGCTCGATTTGGACATGGTGGTAAGGGCTCTGGAAGGTTCTGGTTTGCAGCAGCTTTTGGGAGTAGGGGGCTCGCTACCTGTCGACACGTTCTAGGTTAGTCTGCTAATCAAACACAATTAGCAATCGTTGAGGCAGCCGAACACAAAAGGCGAATCAGACAACAATTAACCCACAGATGAAAGATAAAATAATGCAAAATGTGTGTGGAGTTAAATTTATTATAACTATACAAAGTGTGTGTATAGTGTAAGTATGTAGAGTGTCGAACTCAGGGAACAAACATGATAGATTGGGAAGTGAATTCAAAAATTTCTTTCTCTTGTCTTTTTATTTGGGTATTTTTGTTGGTTTTTTATTTAATTTAATTTTTATAGATTTTTAATGTTTTATCTATTTTTTATATTTTAATTTTATAACTTTTATTTTTCTTTTTACTTTTTTGATTTTTAATTTCTTTTTATAAAGATATAATAGGTATATATTTATATAGCTATATATAATAATATGTGTAATATAGGTAATATAATATATATAATAAATATATAAAAATTCGGTAAATATATATAGGTACAATCCATTTATTTTCTAAAGGTATTAAAATAAATTTATAAGTATTTATAATAATAATTAGTATAATACGATATAAGTAGTATTAAGTGTATATATTATATGGATTTAATGGGGCCGCCCCGCCCCTTTATTTCAGCGTTTTATTATTTTTTTCAAAAAATATAGCCATGTATATTCATCCATATATCCCTCCTATATGTCTTTCGAATTTCGTCAGAAACAGAGACTCCTACGGCCTCCATCGAGATGGTGTCGATTTAAAAAAATCATGTTACCGTTAAAAAATGATTGTCTTGATGGAGGCCGTAGGAGTCTCTGTTTCTGACGAAATTCGAATGGCATATAGGAGGGATATAAGGATGAATATACATAGCGATATTTTTTGAAATAAAAATAAAAAAAACGCCGAAAATGGCGCAGAGGCAGCCATGTTGGCTGCCACAAGGGGGCAGCCCCATTAACCTCATATTATATAGGGATTTCTATTTATACATATAGAAATAAATACTTGAAAATTATAAAATAAAATGTCTGTCTTTTTTATATTTTTTCTCTATTTTTGTGAATTTTCTTGTGATTTTAGCTAATTTTTATGTACTTTTAATTGATTAAAAATAGCAAAACATGGATTGGATAAAAAAGACGAATGTTTTAGGATTTAAAAATAGATAATAAATCCAATATTGCCAAAATTATTTTTTAATACATACTATATAACTTAAGTAAAAATAAGAAATGGAAATCTATTTTTGTAATTTTTAGAAATTTTTACTAATTTTTATAAGTTTTGGGGGGTTCAATTTTTAGTGTTTTCTTTTATGTTTTTTGTGATTTTTAGTGTGGAACGATAAAACATAGTAATAAATAAACTCTAATTTTTGGTATTTTTAAAAGTATTTTGTATTTTTTTGTATTTTTAAAGCTAGATAAAAAATAAATGCAATAGTTTTTATTTTTAGAATAGGAAAATAGAATAAAATACCTTGTGAAAATTATATAATATAAATGTAGTCTCAAGGTATTTAGATTAATTTTCCTGGAATTTTTAGGCTCAAGATACTGTTTTTAAGAATAAAAATACGAGAAATAAAATTAATTGCACTGGCAAGGATTATATTGCAATTTTCAAGAAGGTTAGGGACCTAATATTAACAAATAAAGGAAGTCCGGGGGCTCCTAAGTAAAAATCCCACGTATTTAACAAATACACAAAACTGGTAGGGGTATTTTTGCAATTAAAATAACATCTAGGGAAAGAAATGCAATTAATCCGAGAAGTTTACACTTAATATTCAAAAATGAGGACTGAATAATAAATACAATCCCGGAGGGGATCCACGAAAAAATCTCCGTCCCCTCACACCGCAGGCACGTGAGGTGACGTGGATTGGACTAATATACAAATACAACTAAGTCTCGGGGCTAAAGTACACATATTACAAGAGTTTTATAACTTGAATAAAAAGTTTAAAGACTAAAAATAAAACGTAAAAGGCGGAGGGGTGATGTGCGCCCACTTATAAATGAGCGGCTGAGATTAGAAGTATCGGTTCGCTATCTAACGGATGTGGCTCGAACTCATATGGATCAATGGTCCAAGCGCCTCGAGATCGTGCGGCTCTGATCAGAACTGGGAGGTGCTCGTGATCCAATGGCAGGGAGATGGCTTGGAAGAACAAGGGAAGAACTCGATCTGAGCGAGTTTCTTCCCACTAGATCTCCGTCATCAGGCGGTTAATGGAGTTGCTCAGGTGCTCTACCAATGGTTGGAGGATGTCCGCAGCTCCGG
This sequence comes from Ottelia alismoides, assembly GCA_037367405.1. Lineage (NCBI taxonomy): Eukaryota > Viridiplantae > Streptophyta > Magnoliopsida > Alismatales > Hydrocharitaceae > Ottelia > Ottelia alismoides. The sequence continues at coordinate 123,898 of JAZKJV010001607.1, forward strand.
GAGGTCTCAAAAGAGTCCAGATCCCAACGATGGGGATCTGGGCGGTCGTGGAAGCGCATCTACCTGGACTGCCTCGTGTGGATATAAAATCAACCCAGGAGGGGTCCTTTCAGGCTTCTACCTGCACAGAAACAACCAGAACACAAGGGTGAAATGAATGGTGCCCTTATTTGGTGGAGTCAGACGTGAATGAGGTGGAGCGGATGGTCTCAGGCGATGGGTGGCGGAGGGAGACGGTGGACTCGATCCAAAGTGGATCCAGGTGGTTTGGGTGAGGGAAAAATGAAGAAAGCGCGGGGAAAGGAGATGGAAGTGTCGCGAGGGTCGGAAGAAGGGTAGAGACAGTGATATGGTGGCCAGAGCCTAGTGCTCCAACGAACACAAATCGAAACTCTACACTAACCTGAGTGATTAAAACATGAGATAAAAGCGGGGAGTAAAAACTACAACTAATATCTACCTAGAAAGCAAACAAAAAGGAGCTCGAACATACCCAAAGACAAGGAGCTCAAAAGCTCCGTCGGGAGGTCTCCAGCGAGGCTTTGATCGCTTCTCCTCCACCTTATGCACGATGCAAATCCACGAGGAACTTGATGTCATCGAGCTCGACTCGTTTTGCGAGGGATCTGAGGGTTCCAGAGTTCAAAGAAGGATCAAATTCAAAATGGGGGCCGACGGAATGTATATGTACAAGCGGTGATTTGACCGTAGATCACGCTCCATTTAGAGGTCATACGATCAAGGAATCATAAGGGTATGTAAGAGCTATGATCGAGGAAGAAAAGCCACGAAGGAACCAAGCCAAAAGGATGAACGTCTCGGTCGTGAAAATTACGAGAAACGAGGTGGTTAGCTCCTGACAGTCGCAGACCCTTGGGGGCAAGGAGTTGACAGAGGTCAACTGAAACTCGCCCCCCATTGGTCCACCTCAGCCGCTAACGAACAAAACAGGGAATAATTCCCTTATTAAATAGTTTTAAAATAATAAATGATTTTATTATTTCTTATTAAAACATGAAAAATATTTGTTATTTTATGTAGTATTTTATTATGATTTTAATTTATTTTTACAAGTTGATTTATTAGGTATTATTTTTTAAATGTATAATTATATGTATAAATACTTATATATGATATACTTTATTTTTATTTTGTATTTCATATTTTTTAAGTTTATATATAATATTTATATTTATAACTTATTTAATTATATAAGTACATATTTTTATCTTATTTTCAGAGTTTATTTACATAATTAATTATATATATATATTTATTACATGTGTATTATAGGAATATTTTACCAATATATTCTAGAGCTTTATTTATTTTGATGCAACTTTCATGATTTTATTCTAATTTTATTATGTATATGTATTTCAAATAATCTTTACAAATATATAAAAATATAAGACACTTAAAATATAAAGACTAAATATAAAGAATATTTTATACAGTTATATTGTACAATGGGGACCTAAAAGCCAATGTTTGCATCTTAACTCCAACTTAAATGAAACCGCCTTCATTAAATAGATGATTTTATTTTATAAATAATAAATGTGAGTTTAGTGAATTTTGAGTTTGTATGGAGAAGATACAGGTCTGCAAAGTTTTCTTTGCAGCTTTTTATTCTGTGTCCCGGGCACATTGTGCATCATTTTTTAGTGAAATAAATTTTGTATTTCTCTTTGTATTTTTATGTATAAGTTTCACATAGAGGAATTATTGATTTGAGGTATAAAAATAAGAAAATAAAATAGGTCCGAAAAGGCCTTTTATTGAGGAATGAAATTAGGATTTTTGTGCAATTATTGGCACTTATCTTCCCCTATTTTATTCCTTACCGACCAAGTCATTATGATGACTGGGTTTCCGGGTTTAGGGTCATTCTGTGTCTTTGACACTTCATTCTTTTTCTTTTCTTTTCTTTATTTTTTTATTTTGGCATTAAATCAATATATTTGTACGGTATTTATAGATTAATACTTGAGTGTTAGTTTGTACAAATTAATGCTATATAAATATGCATTTAACTAGGACTTTAAGGTCAAAATGAGAAAATAAAGGTAATGAAATGGAGATTCATCACCCCCTATACTTGCCTTGACTAGTCCCTAGCAAACACTTATGCTAATGAGTGCAAAAAAAATAAAGAAAAGAAAAGGAAATAACATGGATTGATTTTAACTTTTAAACTTATCTTCATAGAATCAATGTTTGGAGCTCAGTCAAACCTTTGGGAAATTAGGTTTGGTCGGAACCTTATTGGGAAGCGAGCTAGAAACTCAACAACCTTTAAGAACCACAAAACTCTACCCAAGTCTCCTTAAAAGTCATGTCAGAACAAGTCTATGTCATACGCAGTCCCTTATGACTACGAGTTTATTTTGTACAGTGTCAGTGACTCAATGATATGTAGCTCCTCCCGGCTGAAGCGGTAAAGAGATGATCTTCTCCAATATGGTGACCCTAAGTCCCCAATCCAACAGCTCTTTCCTGTAGAAGCGGGGTATTCCCATCTAAGTTCAAGTGCAACTGGCTCAAGAAGAGGAGATGGAGAAGAGAATAGACAGTAGCCAATGTAGCTACCTATCTTAAGACACTTGATGGGTATAGCCAAGTCATCCAACTGCAAGCTCACATGAATCTCTGACTTTGAAGCATACGCTTGCTTATTTTCATACATATATACATACTCCGACAGGGATTGATTTTCTTTGATTTTTGCCCGTCTATTCTTTTTGAAGATTTTGATTTTGCATTTTTTAACACTACTTATAGAAGCATTTACATAAGGATTTTTTCTTTTTAAGCCAGTAGACTATCCCTCTTTTGAAGCATTATTGCAACCCACAGTTTTCCGTCCTTCGACCTCGTCGCTACTAGATCGAGTTGGGGCACAATGACCACAGATTGTGACTTCATATGTTACCATGCGTTTGTGTCTCATGCCTGCAACTATCCCATGTGTGTACCAATAAGGAGTCCATCGTGTCTATCGCAAGCTAACGACGTGTTTGGATTGAGGGCAACTCCTTTCAGCACGTCTACAAATGTCTTCCTTAATCTTCGCATCACATCATCGAGCCTTTTGGTGTCCATCAAAATTGCTATCAAATGATGAGCACATGAGACGGTCTTGAATTCTTCATTGGTGCACTACTCTTTGTGAACCTGATACTCATGACGATGATGGCCCTCCACCCCACATATGTAGCTTCGATGGGGCACCTTTTTTATACCAATAGATGGGGTGCCTTTGAAGAAGGATGTCGCAATCGGCATGGACCTACCACTATCACCCAACCTTCATCATCGACTTCACCCTCACTCAAAATGGTGGCTCTCTTTAACCGCCCATCCTCTGCCTTCGAAACCCGCCACAACATGTTGCCCTCAGCCGCTCCCTGCTCTTAGTGTTGTCCCCTCTCATCATATCCATCCCTCACCAATATAATATTTAACATGTAAATAAGTTGAAGATCTGTTGCTTGTTATGACAAAAGTGTATTAATGGATCCACGTGTCTTGCTTGATTTCCTCCTCCATATCATATTCTAATTGTGTCACACATTCCACATAACTCTTCCATGTCATATAGGCAAACATGGTTTTGTAGTCCGTCAAATACTCCCTATGTTCATGGCCAGACACATGTGCGAGGAAACCAATCTGAGGATAATCAGTCGTAAATATTATTGATATTCATGACCTCAACTCAAATATCAAGTGCTCAATGGACGACATGTATTGAATATCCCATATTCATAACCTCGTTGGGAGAAATGGGAGAAACAAGTGGCCGATATCGGCTAATATTAAAAGAGGAATTTTCATTATTCCACACATCGGCAACAATTTGACAATATATCGCCAACATGTCATTGGTAACTAGAGAAAAAGATATGCCCCTTAATCGATATCACCGACTCAGTGATACCCGATATATCGTCGACACTACAATACAGATATATTGTCGACACGATGATGAATATCGTTGATATTCGGGGCCATGAGTTTAACTTCTTGTTGGACTGGTACATCTATACATAGACCAGTAAACTTCCGTCCATTTAAGTCTAGGTACTTTCTTACTATTTCACGGATACACCTACTCTTGCATTGGTAGATGTTCAAATGTTGAATTACTAATCGTAGAAGGTAGTAGTTTTGCTCTTTACTATTCTTGAGGACATCAGTGTACCGGTACACATTACCTTGCACTGTACACCAGAGCAGTTGGCAGAAAAACTCTTCTTAACTGGCATTGGTACACACGTGCATAACACATTACATCAGTCAACTAGTAACGTTTGCCGAGTAAATTAGTCATCTAGGAGCATTTGTAAGCCATGGATAGGCTAAGCTCAGGCACAATCCTTGTGTGATGAACCTGTCAAAATATGTATGCAATAACGATTGTTTATTTTGTTGTCTATATGTGCTTGTGATTGATTACACAAAAGTCCTGTTTGAACATATTACAAAAACCATTGTTCTCTAACCCCTCTAGTGCATCTTCAGAGATATCATTTTGTTAATTAATAATATATAGTATGGGTGCACGCCATTATCAGTGTCCACCCTCTTTTACATGAAAAAGGAAACAAACTTAAATAATGTTGCAGCACAGAACCATGTGGTCTTGTAGATAGTATACAGGTGAACGCCATTATAAGTGTACACCCTTTTTACCTTAAAAAATAAAACGAGCATACATAATCTTGCACACACAAAACTGAGCAGGTATAGCCACCTTCTAACCAGTTTAACATCATCTGAAGAAACCATCGTATTCTAAATGGCAGAATGAGATGTGGCTAACAAATGCCCCGTTTGTCTCATATCACAATGTTTTGATGTGATCCTCCCATTACCATTCGGATGATTGACGTGTGAGCCAGTTCGGAGTTTAGAGGTGCAGCAGGCATTACAGAGTTCATCATAGCATAAAGAATAAAGGTTGTACACGTCATATTCGTTGGATATGTTCTTTTAATACGTTCGTGACGGCAATAAACTTCACAATATGGTTTCCACGAATGTGTACCCGAAATCCATCGTTTATCACAGTATGGGTAAGAGCAAGTAACGTAACAAATGCAACCGCAAGATTTTTCTGATTTATCGAGCGTCCACATATTTCCCAACAAAATCCGAGCCTCAAAGCACTAATACCTTTACCAATCAATAAGCACGATTATTACCATGACTAACCGGAAGGGATGCGGAGCAGATTCTCCACGGGTTCCTTCCTCAGGCACTCCATCCACTCTCCGCCCACCACTTCCCATAGCTTATCCTGCGGCACCATAAAAGAGATGGCGATCAAAACCAACCCTAAACAGGCTATGGATTGATGGGGGAGGAAAATGGGAGATGGAGGATGCCTTGAAAAATTAACGACGAGGGCGTCAACGAGGGGCTTGTGCTGCCCGAGGAACTCGGCGATGGCACAGGCAGACATCCATTCTAGGGTTTGTGCCGCAGACTCGCAGGAGTAGCGGCCGTGGCGGGGAGTGGCGCTGGCGGTGCTCGTCATCTCGTACGGCATTTCTTCCCGCCCCTGCAGGCGAGCAGAGGGATAGACATGAAATGCAGGGGACAATTCGTTAAAATGAGTTAATTACATGTAAGTCATTGGACTATATACCCAATTTCTAAGTCGTTGCTAAATCTTAAAAAATAATTAGTACGGAGCCCGTGCACTGCACGGGAACACAAATTTTAAGTACAAAATTACACATACCTGATGCGTGGCTAAAGCTAAAATTATATTAGCTGAGATATGCAAATATAATTAAGGTGAAAAATACTTTTGGATGCTGTTTTCTATTTATTAAAAGTATTAGATGTTTTATTTTTCAAAGTTAATAGTATGTATATATATATGTATTAAAGTGTGTTAATATGTGTATAGTAATATTTTTATTTTGATTTTATTTTATGTATTTGAAATAGAATTAAGAAGATATTAATTCTTAGAGTAAATTGCGGAAAAGTCCTTGAACTATACATGTGATTCATTGTCATTGAACACCAACGAGCCATTGTCTTTTTCTTGTAATATTTTCTTGATGATCAACTTCCGATATAAACTTTTATGAAGAAGCCAATGAGTAGTCCTTAGTTAATGAACCTTTAATAATGAATAATATATTTGCAGCATATTACAGGAGAAAGAAGATGAATAAGCAATGAATAGTCATTGTTGTAGATTTAGCATCAAAATACTCAACGACAAGTACTCAAAGCTTAAGCTTGTTTGATGCAGTGGTTTTAGCTTGTATACTAATTCTTACTTTTTAACTCACCTTAGGCCTATGCAAAGTTTTTTTGAGAGCATATGTATAGTTCACCCATTGATTATTGATATGCAAGACCAGTGTCGGACTGAGGTCAATGAAGACGTAATGGGTATATATATATATATCAGATATTCGTCAGGTTTTTGTAGCGAAAGAAGCAAATGTTTGTGGTACAAAAAAAAGAACCACCTAGTAACAAAGGGATAAGGATAAAACATATTGAGGATCCATGCTCAAAATAGCGCCAATAGTTTACTACAACACACACACACATGGAAACGAAATAGCAAAATAATATGGTTACTGGACCTAAAATTTACTTCCTTGTTTTCAACAAGAGAGATTTTTCTTAACATTCATGTGCATTACATCTCCCCACGCAGAAACTCCAGATCTTCGATCGCCATTTGTCGTCCCTCCGAATAACCTCACCGTTGTTGTCATTGAACGGCTGCCCCTTATTGCTAGATCACTCGTCTTGATCACATCATTGTTGGGGGGAGAACCCTTTCAAAAGTATCGATAATTAACTTTGGAGAACAATGTTGTTATCGATACGATATTCTTTTTATAATTTTATTATTAAAATATTGTCAATGTCTCTTTACATTGGTGTTGGATTAGACGAACGAAGAAAGTATCCTTCTGTATTTTCAATAAGAAACTTTCATATTTTTTTACGTCTCGTAGAAGTTGTAGGATTGCAATCACAACGGAATCTATTATCGGGTCTTACGTTGCATTATGGTCATTTTCTTTCAATTATTAGAGTAGTCTCACATGCAACATGAAGCATTGTGGCTTGGGCACAAATTGCTCTTTACATTGTGATTAGATTTTTAACATGTCCATATTGATCTTTCCAGGATAATAAAAATTATGGTCATCTTCGCATCCGCTGTGAATATTGAATTTCATGCTAAGCTATTAAATGATTATATCTTCGTGTTATATATCGCATGTTTATATATATAACATTTTGGATTGGTTGTCTACAAACATAATCCTACCTTGTTGTACTTCATTTCTCGACAAGAGAGATTTTTCTTAACATTCATCTGCATTACATCTCCCCTCGCAGAAACTCCAGATCTTCAATCGCCATTCGTTGTCCCTCTGAATAACCTCACCGTTGTTGTCGTTGAATGACTGCCCCTTATTGCTAGATCCCTCGTCCTGATCACATCATTGTTGGGGGGAGAACCCTTTCAAAAGTGTCGATAATTAACTTTGGAGAACAATGTTGTTATCGATACGATATTATTTTTATAATTTTATTATGAAAATGTTTCAATGTCTCTTTGCATTGATGTTGGATTAGACGAACGAAGAATGTATCCTTCTTTATTTTCAATAAGAAACTTACATGTTTTTTACGTCTCGTAGAAGTTGTAGGACTGCAATCACAACGGAATTTATTATCGGGTATTATGCTGCATTAGACGATGGTCATTTTCTTTCACTTATTAGAGTAGTCTCACATGCAACATGAAGCATTGTGGCTTGGGCACAAATTGCCCTTTACATTGTGATTAGATTTTTAACATGTCCATATTGATCTTTCCAGGATAATAAAAATTATGGTCATCTTCGCATCTGCTATGAATATTGAATTTCATGCTAAGCTATTAAATGATTATATCTTCATGTTATATATCGCATGTTTATATATACAACATTTTGGATTGGTTGTCTACAAACATAATCCTACCCTGTTGTACTTCATTTCTTCTTGGTTATGCACCAAAACCATCAGCCAATAGTAACAATAAGTGTGTGTGTGTGTGTATTCTCAATGCACAAAAGAATCTAAGAATCATGATCCTACATCCATATGCGATAGTCTAAAAGTTAGAACTAAGGAATTTCTTGCTGACTACTTTCTTTTAATAATACCTCTTTTTGCACTGATAAACATCTTACAACCTATATATGTGGAATCACAGGATCATTAGTCTATTCTAAAATTTTAGGACCAAGTCAAGCTTATGTATCATAAAACTCGAGGAATTTAAATCCAATAGGAGGTATGCATGGAATATTGCTTCACACCCTAAGAAACTTTAGAGGAAGCGTTTTGTCTCTTCAGGATTGTCCATTAATTATGGTTATGTGATTTATCAAAATTATTATAGGTTATAGAAGTCAAAGTTTCACTACCATGATAAGATCTTAAAATACTCTCAATTCACCTCATTCCGATCGGGTTTTGTATTCTTAGAAAATTATGGCACAATTTCGAACGCATAATCTATGAGAAGCGGTAAATATGAGGAGAGGCAACATGGTCTTCATGCATATTGATGGGAAAAATATTTGCTAACGTATTTGAGGCAAGGAGTTCGTTGCATCGGAAGAGCCGGCCATGCGACATGGCAGAGGAGGACGTGGGGCAAAGATGCGAGATGGACAGGGGAGGACATGCGACAAAGATCCGTTTGTATAGAGGGACCATGCACAGGTATCAGGCATCGGGCATCGCATGTAAAGATGCATGGGGTGGGGTGTCTTGCGTTGTGTGACACGTTGGGAGGCATGGTAAAGGCACGTAGGGAAATTGTGGATGCGTGAGCTGACGCATCTATTTATATTAGTTTAAATAATATAAATAATTAGGTGATGAGGGGAGGCACGTAACCAAAACAGAACAATGTGGGGAGGGCAGAAGAGGGTAACGAAGGTAAATAATGGATGGCGGGGACAAAAATGGAAGGATGAGGAGAAACACAAGGGTTGAAATGGGATTTGCGTGAAGAAATATTCGAATTACGGAAAAAATTAATGGGCTGACGCTCTTTCATATATATATATATAATGGATGGATTAGGAGGTACTCAATTCTATAGTATTTGTCTCGATATCATCTTGGACAACTGAAATTTGGTTGTTCATTATATCCTACTGGCATTGAGTTGCATAGTTCAAAATCAATATGAAATAAATCTTATAGAGTACCACATTCTTACCCTTTTAGAAAAGGGTATTTACACTTCTAATCTTGAGTAATTTCATAATTACCCCAGAAACTCCCGGTTACACCTAGGACCCTAAATAAATGCTCTGTTTTACAGCCATAACCTTCTGTTAGTTTAGCTCATTAACTTAACCAGATGATTGAGTTAATCTAACCAATCCATGATTTAACAGTTGTGATTAACCAAAAGAAAAAAAAGAAAAAGATCACACCCCTCCCAATTATTCCGCCTCCAGCCCCTGCCCCCTCCCCCCACACTGACCACCTCCTCCTCCCCTTCCTCTCCCTGCCGACCACCTCCCCCCAGCATCCCCGTCGCGCCTCGACGTCATTGAGAAACATGCACGTGTGCACGACGACCATAGTTGCGAGGATCACGGGAACCTAGAAGCATGCGAACTTGAGCTAGAGGAAGGATGCGATGACAGTGGAGGGGCGAGCGAGCGACGCGGCGGCGGAGGTGTGGAGTAGCATGGCGAGGAGGCAGGAGAGGTAGAAGGCGTAGGACCAGAAGAAGATGCGACCGACGGGGCGGGTGCCGGGGGGAGTAGAGGAGCTAGAGGGGGAGATGGTGGCTGAGGGGCGACGCTAGAGCCACAAGGAGTCGCGAGGGGGTGAGGAGGAGGTGGTGGGTGCTGGAAGAGGAAGGAGAGGAGGATGTGGTCGGCGGGGTGAGAGGGGGTGGGGGGAAGCAGATGAGCCAGAGGAGGGGGAGGTGGCGGCAGAGGCGATGCCATAACCACAAGGAGTCGCGGGGGCGGTGTTAGCGATGTGAGCCCAGGCGAACTATTCTTACAATAAATGTTATTGTAATATTTGATTTATCAATAATAGTTATTAATTCTTTCATTCCTTTTCTGAGATTAAATGAATGAATGCACTATAAGGTCCCTTTATACAATTAAGGTTATGTACCATGGTCATCTTAATGATCATACAGCTATTGATTCAGTAATTGAATCATAAGGTTGGTGCTTAGATGAATATCTAATGAGTTAGATGGAGGACTCGTCAAGCATCATCATATGATTGTTAAGAGATGATCTACAGCCTGAGTAGGAGATGGCAATCCTTTCTCAGGAGGATGATATATGACCGACCTCTTGATGTAGGTCCTCTGCATAGGAATAAAGATTCAAAGGTGTCAGATTAGTTAGGTCAAGGAGTTGACTTAACGAGATCGGGATAACCAAAGTTCTATATCGTATGCTATCACGATATGGGCACACATCCTCTGACCAAGACAGATGTGTTACTATATGTCTAAGTATGTACATTTGGCAGACCGATAGGTTGATGACCTTATCAATGTCTATACACCGACGAGCTGGTGTGCATATGAGGGCATATGAGTAATACGATCTCTCAAATGGATCATACAAGTTCACTTGTGAACCAAAAAGACATGAACTCGCTCATGATATATTGGGACCAATCAAATTCCATGCATAGTCGTCGTGCTTTGGAAGCATGACAAGAATTTGTAGGTATAATATATGCTCTGGGAAAGCATATGACTGATACCAATTCCCAATGACCAAGATTGAGAAAATTGATGATGAAACCCTAAATATGACAGTGTAAAATTGATCTTTATCTTTAGGTTTATCATAGGTTTTCTAGTATGCAGGATGTACATGTATTAGGAATACCCGAGGGTGATGTGATTATAGACGAGTGTATAACCATGACGCTTCCATTCCGAGGGAGTGATGAAACAGGTCTGGATTTTTGTGACTCCTCCCAGTAGATAAATGATCTGATCTTGGTCCAAGTGTTGAACATTGATCTGAATGAGATTCAGATGCAATGAGAAGATTAGATTTACGATCTTGATTTAATCAAGCATTTATGAGAGGTCCATGTGATCCGGATTTGAGATATGATCTCAATATCCAAAGTCACTATACGTGGAGCGTACAATCGCCATGTCCTTAACTCCAAGTATCTGCGGAGAAAGCACATTATTCTTGAAGGATTTAAAGAATAATTTCATTGTTGAATTATATCCAAGCATTGTGAAATATATAATTAAATATGATTTAATTATCATGAATAATGTGAATTTGATTCATATTATGAGAATGATGATTCAATGTGATTAAATGTGATTTAATTATTGTGGATATGAATAATGTGGATGCCACTATCCAATTATTCATAATATTTTGTATAAATGTGATTTATAATGTATTAGATAGAGAGATTATTATGATTTATATTTGTTGATTAATTATTAGTGTGAATTGAATTCACATTGGATAATTAATTAAAAATGTAAATCACATTTTATTTTGGATTTGTGAATGTTATTCACAAATTTCTAATGGCAAGATTGCAATATTCATAAAATAATTATGAATTATTTTTGTATATGTTTTTGTAAATATTGAAGATACATGGAACACTGTAATCTAAAAGATTACATGAGGATTGTCCCCTTCCTAATAGGAGAGGGGGATGCCCACCAATTCCTATAAGGAAAAGATGGCCGTCCACTCCACCATTATGGAAGGAGGCAATCTCCTTTCTAATATCTTCAAGCTTGATTGATTTGATTTTAGGATTAAATTATATTGATTTATCAATATATGTTTAGTCTAAATTAAATAAACTGTTGTTGTAATTTTACAACAAAATCTTGATCATTGAAAGAAGCACAAATCAATCTCATCCATTGATTTTGTGTAGTCCATGGATTGTGATCTATGGACTCCCAAATCCTATATAAGAAGAGGCACCCCTTGCCCTTATAGGTTACAAAAGCCCTTAAGATATCAAGCTCTCTCCCTCCTTTCATTCTCATGCCATCTCCCTCTCTCTCTTTGGGTGGTCGTCCACCCATACCCTTGAGGGAGACCCCCGTTGTCGTCGCATCACCGTTGTGTTGTCGCCTCTACCGCTCTTTCCTCTCCATCTTCTTTGGTGCGCTTCCCTCGCAAAGAAGATGCTCGATCTCGCGTGACGAGATCAGGATTTCCCTTGCTTGGATCAACATCTTGGATTGTGAGAAGCGCGTGGTTCATCCCCGCGCTCGCAGTCGTCTCCTCCAAAGATCGAGTTGAGATAGGAGGTCTCTTCTCTTAGAGGCTTGATTGCAACCACGCTACGAGAGGTATTATTTTATCTATTATGTGGTTTAGATGAAACAATCCAATAAGTGTTCTTGGATCATGTGGTTTCATCGCATGAAAATTTTTAAATTATGTTACGTCGGACAATTATTGCGACTAGTCGTCCTTGATCGTATATGATATGATCCTCACGCTTCCGTGATGTGTTTGAGGATTCTTCCATATCCTTCAGGCGGGGGGGGGGGGGGAAGGGAAGGAGGAGATGGCCGACCGTGGGGGAGGTGGGTGCTAGAGGATAAAGGGGAGGAGGTGGTCGGGGTGGTAGAGGTGTAGGGGAGGGGAAGGAGGAGGTGGGTAATGGAGGAGGAAGGGGGGTGGACTCATGTGTAAATAATAGAACTTAAAGGGTAGAAAATGAAAATTATTTGACATATACCGACATAGTTAATGGAAATTTCAATGGAAGTTAACATATGGTTGTAGGAGTAAAAGTTAAGCACTATTGACGATTCTGGGAGTGATTCATGATTATCGAGGGTTTTTGGGTAATTATGAAACTACTCAAGGTTATGGGTGTAACTATTCATAAAATTCGGTATTTTTTAGAATAAGTGTATAATTCAATGTATAATTTATCCAAAATATATAATCATGGTACAAAAATGTCTATTTATTGTCTCCTAATGATACATCATTCCCACTCATATATAGTCAGAAAAGGCTTTGCATTTTATTACAACTCACGTGACGAAACCACATTAAACTATTTGTTTGTAAACATAGCTTTCAGATCAAAAGCAATTTACTATTAAATTATAGGAAAACGATGTTAACCATTGATGTTCTTTTATAATTCTAGAAAGTCACCTATCATTAAATACATCAAATGAAAATGTGTCGATATCTTGCCTAACAATTTTTTCCATCAACAATGTCACCTAGGCATGTTCCTTTAAAATGTATTTTGACATGGAATCATGTATATGATAGAATGGAGGTATCTGTCAAAAGAAAAATATATGGATAGTAGAGGGTTTCCAATAAAGTGTCATTTTTTGTTGTCCAAGCAATCCTAGTAATTTATTTAAGATGACATGTGTGTGATGAAATCTACTTGTTTGGAACATAAATTGTTACGGTGTTTGTTATAAGACTCGACATACATCCCCTCCTCAGGATGATTGTATCTTCTCACTGATTATGCTCTTAGTGACCATAACATGGGAGCTCGACATGCCCAAAGTCGTTACCTTTATCGTAAAAAAAGGTTGCCAAAGATGGGTCTACTAAGTGGAGTGAAGTCGTAACAAAGTAGTAATACTGGACGGTGTGGATTGATCACCTCTTTTTCAAGGAGTGTTAATGCTTCTTGGGTAATTTGGTTGTGAAATGCTACACAGCTCCTTTCTTTATTGTTCCTTTTACACAAATAATTGTCTTAGTTAACAGAATATTCATGCAATTCATTAGTAAAGCTTACATTGATGATTTTTTGAAAGTATGAATCGGTGGGTTCTATTCCAGCATTCTAATGAAACAATTAACAAAATTCTATTTTGGAGCTCTTTGATATGCGTGGGGAGGAGAGGAGAGGAGGATGAGGAGGAGACGTGGGGATAAGAATCTTACCTTCAGTATGCTCGATAGTGTAAAACCCAAAATGTGAAATGGCGACTTCTCAAATTCTCAAGAATTTTACTATAGCTTTTCTTTAAATTAATACTAGTATACATATAGTTTACTCATAGTCAGATGTAAAGAGGGATACTAAATCAAATCACCGAATGATAGCAGTGTAAAATCTCAAAAAGGTGAAACTTGTTATTACAACATATTAAGGGGGTATTGATGTCGTAAATATTGAAGATGTTCGGTGGATGTCCTCCATGTTGTGTTGCATGGCCATGTGGAGCCGTCTACCCCAGCAATTATGCACCAGTTGTTGACGATCCAATTGATAGTTTTGGGATCATTATCACCATCTACCTCTACTGCTTGTGGTGGTGGCAGACTGTTGGCGGACAAGAGGGGAAGAGGAACTTGAGGTGTGGAGATCATCGAAGGTGATGATGGAGGGGGTCATAGAGAATCGTCGGTCTTGTGGCATAAAGGAGGGAGAATGTGTTTTGGGTGTTTAGGCGAAGAGGATAAATGAGGATGGTGTTGGAGTCATCAACGGTGACCTCAGAAGCATGTAGGTGATGACCCTTTGTTCTTCTCATGCTCTTCCTTCATCTTTGACGTGGAATATGAGATTAAAGTGATGTAGCCACTTGATCTCGATCGTCGACCAATGGAAAGCCACACGAGGACAGACTAATTCAAGGGAGATGATATTGTGCCTAGTGGCAGGGCATCACTGACAAAGGAAGGAAGGGAGGGGTGACTATGGTCATAGTGAGGGACATAGCCAAAATATATTTGAGGAGGGGGCATCATGATTTAAAATTTATATTCGTCGATTACGATATGATTACATTCATTGTATAACAATAGTTGTGAAGGTAAGTTGTATCATCTATAGAATTCATGTAAATAATAGTCTATTTTGAACTTATATTTTAAACCATTTGTATGTTTTTATTTAATTGTGCATAAATCGATATCATGTATGTTTCATATTGTCGGGATTTTCTTGGATGATATTGATATTATATTGTTTAAATTAGACATATTCTAATATTTCCATTTTTATAATCTGTTACAACATAAAACACAATTGTTCCAAATCTAAATCAAAATAATAATTTAAAATACATAATTCTATTTGTTTATCACAACCAGATATATTAATATATCTATGAATAAAAAATAGGTCAATCAAGAATATTTATGAATTTTACCTCCTTGGATAATAAATAGGACCGATGATTAGTCTACGAGACTTGACAATAAATTAATTTTTAAGAAAATTTATATTTTTTTAGAACGAGATGTGGGAATGAGATTATAGATACATTATATTCTACAATTTAATCCTGAAAATGGATATCCAATAAGATAGATGGCGTATAGATACATTATAAGTTGATCGATTTATGAAATTACCTGGCATAAGGAGGTAAAGATGTGATTGTTGTCAAAATTTTATGTTAGAGATATATTATCCATTGATAATATAATAGATTTTTGGGATTTTTACCCGACAGACCCTATAAACTTTGCCAATTACCTCCACGATCTTTTGCATAACGTGATTACCCCATCGACCCTATAAATTACCCCAAGAACCCTCGTGAGCTTCAAACAGAGTAACCGCAGGGTTCATAGGGTAAGAGTTTGCAAGTTTGCGGGGTCGAGGGGGGAGTTATGTCGTTTCAAAGGTCGTGGAGGTAATTGGCAAAGTTTATAGGGTCTGTAGGGTAAAAATACCTAGATTTTTTCATAAAAAATGAGGGAGAGCGTGTATGAGTTTTACCCTCAAAAATCCAAGCGGTGCATTATACTTAGGCAAGATTATGATCGTTTTTATCTTCAAAAATCTATTGGAAAATAACTAAGTACTTATTATATAATAAAAAATTTGGGGAGGGGGGCATGTGACCCCCTCCCCAAAACCAATCCTTGTTGCTTGTAGAGTTTAAGAGGTAGTGACTCACGTGTCACATTAGTAGGGGTTACAGAAACATCTATTTTAGTTAGAAAAAAATCTCTTTTATGTAAAAGATCGTTGAGGTTATATTTAGGTTATTTTGTTGAAATCAAGTATAATGCATGATTGATTGGAAATAATGACGGTAGTTATCTGTTTTGGGCAAAAGAAATAAGAAATATCAGCATAGAATGCACATATATACACCTTAGATGTATGAGATTCCTCTCAAGGATAGGTAGTGCATATTACACTTGGCAAATGAATTTGACTTCTTATGTTAGATATTAAGTTATACCACAAAACTGAGTTGGAGCATGCGATGTTAGACTTCACTCTTTTACAAAAAGGAGTAGCGATTAGGTGTTATATTATTATGGATGTACATGGAGTGCAAGGTCGAGCATTGAGTTTTTGCTTCGAAAGAAAAGTGCATCTTTCATATATTTAATGTTTTTGGGATTTTGATTAACAAGAGTCAAGCACGTGCTTTATTGATACTAAGTAAACATGGGTGAATGATCTATTAATAGGAGACATGATCAAGAAGATTAATATTGAAGTATCAGACAAATAATGACAAGCGATCTAAATTTGAATGGAATTGAGACTGAGTTTGAGCTCATATGTACATGCTATGTTAGTTGATGTTCGAAACAAGAATTCAAAGAAAAGTCAAAACATAATGATCCTGTAAGAAAATAACAAGAATGAATTACAAGATGAATCACTCCACTTATAGAAATAATACTTTGAGATATCGCCCATTCAGAAATAATTAACATTAGAATATGATTAAAGGAGTTCTCATGAGTTGTAGATGTTGCATAAGATGATTATTTGAAAAGGATTTACACCCATCCTACTGAAGCATTATTCTAAGTTCAAATATGACCAAATTGTGATGTCATGCACATTAATACCAATGGAAATTTGTAAAACATAAAGGATGGAAAATTCTACATTCCTCATATCTTTATTAATTGCAACGATGATAGATCTACCTTTTATTTCACTTCACTAAGTATTTAAGGTTGTATTTAAAAACTTATTGTGCAATACTCCCTCAAATGTATATAGAGGTTCTGAATTCTCTGATACCCATGATATTCATATCCATAGCATATAAACCGTGCATATTAAATATGGACTAATACTCCTAGGATTTTTTAGGGATCGTGATTGCTTCGTGAGAAGGGTTAATAGAATAAAATATATATAGTTGTCATCAAATGAATATATACCAAAAAAAAGATCAAATCAATGAACTGGTTTTAAATCCCTTAATTAAGTTTGATGAATTGTTGCAGCACGGAATTTTATGTACAGTTCAAAATCCACACGAACTAATCGTCAATTCAATGCAAGTGGTCGATTTATTTTAACAGAGCAAGCTCAAAGTAAGGCACAAGAAGGCGAAAAAAATTTAGGTTCAATTCAATAGAATAAAGCGATTCAGTTCTCAAGGGATTTTTTAATGATTTTCTATGTAAATAAGAATGATAGAACTTAGAAGTGATATGCGAATGCAAAATACGGTGTGATGAAATATGATTTGAAACCTAGATGTAAATACTTATTAGGGTACTTTTGTAAAATATCTTTTAAGGTTCAAACAACAATGCAAAATTTGAGGGACTTTTTTTAAGGAGTTAAAATATACGTAAACATTTTAACAAAAATTTCATAGATTGTAACAATATTTTTGAGGTAGTTAAAAATTTCTAAATACCTAGAATGCAAGACTATGTGCAATGAATAACTTCTATGCTAAATACCTAAGGTGTGTATTTTGAAAAAAAATGAAAATTTTCCTATGTAGGGAATATTATAAAGTATATTAGATGATTTTTTTGTATATTTAGCAAATAATATGCATATATGAAAGTAGACCAAGATTAGGGGCATTTTAGTAATTTTTCACACAAATGAAATCCTAAAAATATGAAAGTTGGCGTGCAGACGAAATATGATGAAATGCTTAATGATGAATTAAATATGATGCAAGAGGTATTTTTTGGTTTTTCAAATTTAAATATGCAAATGGATTTAAAAAAAGACTAAAAATATGGTGTACAATATATGATAAAATAAAGCTACTGGAAATTTTTGTAATTAAGATGAATAGACTAAAAATGAAATGTACAAAATCCATGATCTAATGTATTTTAATTTTTAAGCATAGTAAGCCAATTCAATAAATTTCTCAAAAATCATATTGATAGAGCAGTGAATAGGGTATTGAGGACTATTTTTATTTTCATGAAACATATAATATGTGTCCTTGGAAAATCAAATAAGGAATATAAGGAATAATTTATTCAATGAATTTCAAAATTCAAGTGTCAGAAGTTTCTTTGTCTCGAAACCTTCGTAATGCTTATTTTCCCACAAATTTATGCTATATATATATATATATATATATGAATTTATAGTGGATACACAAGACCAAAATCAATGTTTCACTTGCAAATTCATTTATAATTAAATATAACTCCAATGTATCTCTACAATATGTCAACAAAAAGAGTATTAATGTTGCTAAAGAATGGTGCACAAGTTGTATTTGTATGACCTATGATTTGACAGATATGGATAAATGATCATAGATGTATATCGTAAATAAAACAATGAACACTTAGCTTTTATGGGCTTCTTTGTATTTATGAATGTGGTAGTATTTATCTGCAAAGTAACTGATAGGCGAGTCCTTCAATGTGATTTTAGGAAGTTTAGGAGGGCTCTACAAAATGACCAATTCACGTGCAAGAGACACGTGATTCGGTCTTCTGATTTACCAACTGAAGAAGGGTCTGGAAGGCTTTGATCCGACAAATATGCTGCTTCCATGTGACAACTGCTATTCCACTCGGTGTTGGATCTAATGATGAATCCACAATTCATTTTGTCAACATACCTTAATTAAGCAAATTTCCAAGTCAATTATATATATATATATATATATATATATATAGGGGGCCCTTCTAATGAGGTGGGTCTTTCCTGAAATTCAGAAAACCACTACCAAATTTGTAAATTACGTAACAATTTTGTAAATTTAAACTACATATTGTAAAATACTGACGATTATACAGTTATGTAAAATATATCATCCATATTGTAACAAACTTTTAATGTCAAATATAGTAACATTTTCATAAATTTTTCATGATATACATACTATATCAATATTTAATATTAAATTTATGGAGTTAGAATGTGTAAAATAAATAGAATAAATGCTTAAATTGACGTGGCTTTCCGTGCATCCAGGAAAGGTGCACCTCATTTGAAATATTTCCTATAGCTTTCCGTGCATCCAGGAAAGGTGCACCTCATTTGAAATATTTCCTATATATATATATATATATATATATCACCACAATTTGAGCATAAAATCACATCGCATGTTTTGTGCATAATTTGTAAATAAAATACACCAACTGTACATATTTCTGATATTCTTTATAATACACCTAAATTTTTGTAAATATGCGTGACGTGTGACTTAAACTAAATGAAGAGATGCACATGCACATGCAACTAATACTGCCTACTATTAAATATGTTGAGTTTCTTTGCCATCTACATAAACACGTGTTAAACATGATTAGTAACCATATAAATTACCACATATCAAGTCCATATATTTTTATATACGGATATCCATTTAATTTGTAATCAAATAATATATAAATCTTGAATGTAATCTAATATGCATTATATATGTATATAATAATATAACTTAAATTAATAATTTTAAAAAATCTGGATTTGGCATGCGCAAAAACTGTTTAATATCAATGTCTTCTGAATTAAAACCATCCTCCCAATCAATTCCCTTCCCCATTATTGCCCCTTTATTCTTTTATTCAGAATTGCTATAATGTGTCTCTCTTTGAATATTTATCTGTAGAAAGAACATGCGTGCATCGAATTTTAACGTGCTCCCTCTCCCTTTAATTTCCACCTTGTAATTTAATTGCAGGTACACATCACTCGTAATTCAAATGGTTTTGTGTGCTCTCGACAAAAGGCGGACTATAACCTTGCATACAATACATGAGAATGCACTGTTCATCTTCTTTGCGGATAGAACCTCCAAACATTGATGCACCAATGAAGAAAGGTGTACATCGTCCTTTCTCCATCCCTCTTCACCACCCACCACAGAGTGAAACCCACTATGGCTATCAAGACGTCGTTAAAACAAGCCCTCGTAACCGCCGGTGGTTGTGTCACCGGTCGTTCCACTAATAGTTGTCTCCTCCTATAAAAGGAGGAGGGGGGCCGAAATTAGGAAGGGGGAATGAACACGGAGAAGAACCCATCAAAAGGGGAGCTCACAACTCCCTCTTCCAACATCCTCTCTCCATCTCTCTACGGTGAACGTTGTCAAAATGAAATTGCGATTTTATGTAAGCTACGGAATGATTTTTATGTTACCATTGCACACACGCAACAAAAAAGAGATTCAAATAAATATGTTCATCACTACATGCAAAAGATATTAAATAAAGTGTATGACAAGTAGAGGGTCGATCCATAGAGACTCGGACATTTTATGCATATTTTTAATTCTATTTACATTGGTAATTTTCACTTTATTATTTCAAATTAAATCCTATTTCCTCTTATTTCTGAGACCCTAAAATGTATTGAACCTTATTTAATTAGATTCAAAACATCATTACAATTGTACATGGATTTTCTAAGAATTTTTCAGATTTTTCGGCTATTTTTGGTGATTTTTAGAAGTGCCCGAGGGCATTTATGTAATTATCTGAAAAGTTGGGGCATATTGTGTAGTTTTCTAAAAAGGTCAGGATCTTGAATGTAAATAAAATTAAAGTCAAGGATATGATTGTAATTAAAGAAAAGAGTTTGGACAGAAGTGAGATTTTTCTAAATATAATTGTTTAAAGGACAAATTGTAGAGAATGTACTTCACTTTACGAATTCATAAAAAGTTCTTATGACGATTAAAATGAAATTAACAAAAATTGAATGTAAAAAGTGCAAATATTTCATAATGTAAAATTCAAAATTGGAAAATTACAGAGAATAATCAAAAGTTTTCTAAAATTGCATTTAGGTCCAAAAGAAATAAAAAATACTAGAAATAAAAATGTTTGTGGAGAGGTCCTTGATCTCTTAGACCAAGGATTGAAGACGATGGACGTGCCCAGCCTCTTGTGCAGAGGAACTTGCAATGGCGGAGTTGTTGGAGCTTCATGGCGTATGGATGTGGAGAGGGGAGAGCAAGTCGGTGTATCAGTGGAGAGACAGAGGCGGGGCTGGAGCTCGAAGCTCTAGTAATGGGTTCCCCTAGTCGAGCTCGAAAATACCTGAAAAACAACAAAAGAAGCATCATTCAGTTGTGGCATCGTGTACCTCTTTCTTTAGCTACCCTACTTTTTTCCACTATGCTGTCGCCATGGGGACATGACTCGTTCTTAGCATGGGGGTACATTGCATTTCATGCATGTCATTTCTACTTTATCACACTAAAAAATCCATTTCATTTCATGCATTCCATTTTTTTTACATTGCTTTTATTAAAAAATAAAAAATATCGCATTACTTTTTTAAAATGTAAAAAATTCGTAATTTTATAAGATTTTTTTTAAAAATGCATCATTTTTGCATTTTTTAAAAATTTCAAAACAAAATATGCATATACCCAAAATCCCATAAAATTTTGCAAAATTTTCCCAAAAAACCTTTTTGTTTAAAAACACAAACAAGATTTTTAAAAATTTTGAAAATATTTCTCCCATTATTTCTCCTATCTTTTTGGGATTTCAAGCCTAATTTTTACAAATTCCGGACATAGACCAAGAAGACCATAATCCGCGTAATTTCAGTGGAATTCATTAGACTTGAGTATCCGGGTTCTTCAGGTCTATTTTAGACTTAATTCCTCAAGTACCGCTACTTTTATAGGTGACTGATAAGTCCTAGGTTTATCAACATTATTCGGTTATATTATCTTGCTGGCTTAAAAAAACCACTAACACTCACTAAAATTAACATTATTATTAATTAATATTTTGTATATAATTAACACTAATTATTGTATATTAAATGACCCTAATATCGTCTCTATATTATGTGTGGATTATTTATTAAAAATCGAATAAAACCTAGACATAAAATATAATTTAAAAGTCCAAAAAATAAAATAACAAAAGAATTAAATAAGTATTTTTTAATTCATTAAAAATAATTTCAAAAATATTTTCTATGTTTAGTTGACTTATTTTCTCTTTGAGTTCTACATGAAATTTGTAGATCTCATCGAGATATACAACTTTGATGTTGAACTTTTTTTCTTATATTTTTACATCTAATTGTTTATTCAGTGTTTTACATGTACTTACATATTTTTTAATTTCCTGGTTGGGCCATGTGGCCCAATCACAGACCTCCATCTGGCTGACCCTTTATTTTAGTCCGTCCCTTTTCTGACCCTCTGATCATCTCGATCGGACAGATTCATTCCCACCTAATTTCCAACCATCAGATGCGTTGCTCAAATAAATTATTTGCCATTCTTTAGTGCCTAAATCTGAGCCACTCTGATATGGATACAATGACTAAGAAGTTGTCTTCAACCTCGCACCACTTCAGCCCACTCTTCATCCAACTGTTGAACTGCACGTCTTCACTGTTTTTTTCCCGATCTCCTCCGATAACCCCAAGACTAAATTCCAACACAACCTCTTCTCTTAACCTCCACATCTCACGCCAATCACCTGACACCTAATCCTAACTCCATAGCCAGATTGAGATGGTTGAATCCACCGCTTGGATGCAACCTCCGCCAACCACCTCCTCCGTAAATACTCCTTCTCCACTTCCTTCAACGGGGTCCACCCTTGTATAGGATCTTCGCCCAACCCTCTCCTCCTCTCTGCGACATGGAGCGGAAGGATCGACAAAGGCCATGACGGCGATGGCCATGGTGCGTCCCATGGTTCAAAACCATGATACAACACCCTAGCGATGGTTGTTCGAGCTTTATGTACGACTGGGCACGTTAAGCAAAGACCCTGAGGTCTGCAAGACATTAATCCCAAGCCCTACACTCCATCCCTGACAATAGAGCCATTCAGATGAATTGTTAACTGGCCATATTATAGCGAGTGATAATTATTTTAGCTGGTTAACGATTCATCATTGATAAAAAAGTTGTGTCTAAATTGATCATCTTGATGGTTGTATCACTCTTTTACTCTTGATTAATTGTTGAACAAATTGCACCTTACACACTAGTTCAACTTAGTTTGCTTGTACAAGGGATCGTTTCAATTTCTAGCAATGGAAAGGAGTGATGGACCCCATTTTTGGGGAGCTCGAATCTTTGGTAACGAGAAGGACCTACCAGGGGAAGCTTCAAGTTCAACCAGGGGAATGAAGGATATTGAGGAATCCTTAAGCGCATCACGGAAGCGTGAGGATCGCATCATATACGATCGAGAGCGACTAGTCACACTAGTAGCTCGATGCATCGGAATTTAAAATTTTTAATAGATGAAACCACATGATCCATGAACATTTCTTGGATTGTTTCATCTAACCAGATAACAGATAAATGAATACATTTTGTAGTGTGGTTGTGATCGAGTCTCTAAGAGAAGATACCTCCTGTCTCAAGTCCGATCCGGCAGAGGAGACGCTTGCGAGCACGGAGATGAGTCGCGTGCTTCTCGCAATCCAAGTTGCTGATCCAAGCAATGGATCTCCTGATCACATCCCATGAGATCAAATGCCTTCTTCATGAGCAAGACACACCAAAGAAGATGGAGACCCAATATTCGTTGAAGCGGCAGCACAACAGCAACGCAACGATGAAGGTGACCTTCTCTCTAAGAGAGGAATGGACGACCACTCAAGGAGAAGGAGGGGGATTGGCGTGCGAATGAGAGAGAGAGAGAGAGTTGTTGTCGAAGTATCGTAACTCAAAGAGCAAGGGGTGACTCTTCTTATATAGAGTTTTGGAAGTCCATGGATTCCAATCCATGGACAACACAAAATCAATGGATGAGATTGATTTGTGTTTCTTTCAATGGCCATGACGTCGTTGTAAAAACATGATAACAATTAATTTAATTTAAATTAATATATATGATAAATCAATATAAATCAATTCAAATTAAAATCACTTTGACCTTGGAGATAAGAGGTGACAGGATTTGACCTAATCCCTAAAGAGGGGGGGACTGCCACCCTCTTCTAATGGAAGTTGGTGGCCGTCAACCCTCTTAGGTGGATTGGGTCAATTCTCCTCATTATCTCATGAGATCTCCAAGTTTCACAACAACACTTGTTGTAAATAATTTCACAAAAATAATATGTAATTATCTTGTGAACATTGCAATTATGTCATTGGAAAAATGTGAATCTCATTCACATCTCAAAACAAAAAATGTAAATTATATTTTCGATTAATCATCCATGTGAATCCATTTCACATCAATAATTAATTAACAAATATAAATCATAATAGACTCTCTCTAATATATTATAAATCACATTTATAATATATGTGAATAATCGAACATTGCTATCCACATTATTCATATACATAATAATTAAATAACATTTAATTATATTGGATAATCATTCTCATGCATTAAAATAGTATGAATCAAATTCACATTCTTCATGATAATTAAGTCACATTTAATTATCCAATTATCAATGCTTAGATATAATTCAACAATGGAATTATTCTTGAAATCTTTCAAGAATAATGCGCTTTCTCCGCAGATACTTGGAGATAAGGACAGGGCGATTGTACATTCCACGTATAGTGACTTGGATATTGAGATCACATCTCAAATCCATATCTTATGGACCTATCATAAATGCTTGATTTAATCAAGGTCGAAAATCTAATCTTCTCATTGCATCTGAATCTCATTCAGATCAATGTCCAACATTTGGGCCAAGATTATATTACTTCTCTACTGAGAGGAGCCACTAAAATCCAGACCTATTTCATCACTCCCTCAGAATGGAAGCATCATGGTTATACAATCGTTTATGATCACATCACCCTCAGGTATTACTAATACATGTATATCCTGCATATTGGAAGACCTATGATAAACCCGAAGATATAGATCAATTTTACACTGTCATCTTTAGGGTTTCGTCATCAAGTTTCTCATTCTTGGTCATTGGGAGTTAGTACCGATCATATGCTTTCCAAAAGCATATATCACACCTTCAAATTCTTGTCATGCTTCCAAAGCACAACGACCATGCCTGGAATTTGATCGATCCCAATACCTCATGAGTGGGATCATGTCTCCCGGTTCACAAGTGAACATGTATGATCCATTTAAGAGATTGTATTACTCATATGCCCTCATATGCACACCAGCTCGTCAGTGTGTAGACCTTGGTTAGGTCATCAACCTATTGTTCTGCCAAATGTACATACTTAGACATATACTAACACATTTGTCTCTGGTCAGAGGATGTGTGCCTATATCGTGACAGCATACGATATAGGACTTCGGTTATCTCAATCTCGTTAAGTCAACTCTTTGACCTAACTAATCTGACACCTCTAAATCTCTATTCCCATGAAGAGGACCTACATCAAAAGGTCAGTCAGATATCAACCTAATGAGAAAGGATTGCCATCTCCTACTCAAGCTGGAGATAAACTCTTAACAATCATTTGACGGTGCCTGATGGGTCCTTTATCTAACTCCTTAGATATTCATCCAAGCACCATCTTCTATGATTCAATTATCGAATCAACAATTGTATGATTATTAAGATGACCATGGTACATAACCCTAATTGTACAGAGGGACCTTATAGTGCATTCATTCATTTAATTTCAGAAAGGAAGTGAAAGAATCAATAACTTTTATTGATAAATCAAATATTACAATAACATTTATTGTAGAAATGGTACACCTCAGGCTCACATGGATAACAATCTCCCACTAGCCCTTAGAACCATTTAGGTACAATCCTTAGAGCCTTACTCATTACATGTTGGTCAAAAACCTTCTGTGTCAGAGATTTGGTAAGAGGATCAGCAATGTTGTCAGTAGAGACCACCTTGGTGATGATGATGTCACCACGCTTTTGAATCTCCCGAATGATGTGGTATTTCCTTTCCACACATATGATCTTTTGATGCCATCTAGGCTCCTTTGTATGAGCAATGGCTCCCGTATTAACGTAGAGTAACGTATGGGAGTATCAGAGGAAACTACGTCAAGTTCCAGTATGAACTTGCACTGCCACACCGCCTCCTTTGCAGCATCCGATGCAGCAATGTATTCGTCTTCTATTGTTGAATCTAACGTAGTGTCCTGCTTCTTACTTCTCCAGCTCACAACGCCACCATTCAACATGAACACAAACCCTGATGTCCACTTTCGATCATCAATAGCCGATTGGAAGTCTGAATCTGTGTATCCCAATACTTGGAGATCACCATCTACATAGACCAATACATAATCTTATACTTGAAAATGTTCTTCACTGCTCTTTAGTGTTGTTCTTCATAACAAGACTGGTAACGACTTACCACTCCCACTGCATGGCAGATATCTAGCCTAGTACACATCATGGCGTATATTAAGCTTCCTACAACTGATGCATAGGGACATCCAGCCATGGCTTTCTTTTTCTCAACAGTTTGAGGAGCCATCTCTTTAGACAGGTGGATACCATGTCTTAAGGGGATGAAACCTTTCTTGGAACTAACCATATGGAAACGTTCAAGAATTTTCTTAATGTACCCATGTTGTGATAATCCCAATATCTTCTTTTCTCGATTTCTGAACAACTTAAGACACAAGATGTAAGAGTCTTCTCCAATATCTTTCATCTCGAAGGTATGGGATAGCTAAATCTTAATACTGATCATCATCTCTGTATCATTCCCAATGATAAGGATGTCATCTACGTAAAACACAGTGAACACAATGGCGCTCCCACTAAGCTTCTTGTATACACAAGGTTCATCAGAATTATGCACAAAATTATAACTCTTCATGGTTTCATCTAATCTGATGTTCCAGGTATGAGAAACTTGTTTGTGCCCATAGATGGATTTCTTCAGCTTGCATACTTTACCTTCCTCGGTTATGAAGCCCTAGGGTTGCTCCATATAGATATCCTCCTCGAGATATCCATTGAGGAAAGTTGTCTTGACGTCCATCTGCCAGATATCGTAGTCAAGAGATGCAGCTATAGCTAGCAGTGTCCTGATGGACTTAAGCATAGCCACAATGTAAAGCGTCTCATCGTAGTCGATGCCTTCTGTCTGTGTGTAGCCTTTAGCTACGAGTCGTGCCTTGAAAGTCTCTACTTTCCCATCAGGTCCCCTCTTTCTCTTAAAGATCCATTTACACCCAATGGATTTTACCCCTTCAGGTGGATCTTCTAGGGTACATACACCATTCTTATGCATGGAGTCAATCTCTGACTTCATTGCTAGCATCCATCTATCCATGTCATGATCCATGAGTGCTTCATCAAATGAAGTGGGATCATTGTCAGTTTCACCCGACACATGGAATCCATACCTTTCAGGTAGTGCAACCACCCTCGAACTCCTCTGAAGAGGTATGGGTGTTTCATATTTATTTATCTCTTTTGTTTATGGTTCAGGAAGCTCAGAATCATCAGGGGACTCAATGAGTTCCTCTACTTCATTTTTGTCTTGATCTTTAAGGAAGTCATCCTCCAGAAATCTCACATCTCTAGAGATGAAAACCTTATGGGTCTCAGGGTCAGAAAGCTAGTATCCAATACCATCTTAACATACCTTGTGAAGTAGCAATCTCGAGTGCGAGACCCTAGCTTACTTGCATCCATGTTCTTCACATGGACCAAGAAACCCCAAACCCTTAAGTGGTTAACACTCGATTTGGTTCCATACCAGAGCTCATGAGGAGTCTTAGGTATGGACTTTCTTGGAATCTTGGTCAGGATATATATTGTAGTCTCTACTGAATATCCCCAGAAACTAAGTGGTATATCCATGATGGTCATGTTGCATCTTTCAGCAACACCATTAAGTTGGTGGGTTACAGGAGGAGTGTGATTGGGGACAATTCCATTATCTTTAAGGTATTCCTTGAATTCATCTGAGAGGTACTCACCACCTCGGTCAGATCGAATCCGTTTAATATTCCTATTCGTTTGGTTCTCAACCAAAGCCTTGAATTCTTTGAACTTTTCAAAGGTTTTGGATTTATGATGTAGTAGAAAGATAAACCCGTATTGTGAATAATCATCATTAAATGTCAAATAATATTAATATCCATTTCGAGTCGCGGTACTGAAGGGACCGCATACATTAGTATGTATAAGGTCAAGAATACCTTCGCATCTTGTAACCTTTTATGAAAAGGTATCCTAGTCATTTTCCCTTGAATACGATGTTCGCAGGTAGGAAAAGATTGAACCTGTAGAAAATCTAAGAGTCCATCCTTTATCAATATATTGTTTCTAACAATAGATAAATGACCAAGCCTTTGATGCTAAATCATGTTTGAATGATTTCCATCCTCCCTGGATATTTTAGAGTTTTTATTAGTGGCAGTAACATTCATGACATTTTCATCAATGCACAATTCATAGAGTCCACTAGAAGTCAAAACACGATCCGCAATATGCTTATCATAATGATTTATGACTAGTTTATTACAAAAAAGGAATGAATATCCACTTCTAACAAGCTTCGATACATATATTAAATTCCTTCTGACTTCAAGTACATAAAGACACTCTTTAGTACTAGGACTCTTCCACTAGATAACGACAATCAACAGGTCCCGATGGTGACCGCTGCAACACTTGCATCGGATCCCATTTGAATGGTTATCTCCCCTTCATCTAGACTCTTAGTTTTCTGAAATAGATGCAACAAATTGCATACATGAACAGAAGCACAAGAATCTATAACCCATCTTCCTTCTCGTCCAATGAGAAAATCAGTTTCAATGATGAAAGTAGATTTCATACCTGCTGGGGCTTTACTTTGTCGACCGACTTCGGGTAATCCGGACAATTGCACTTCTAGTGCCCCGGTTTCTTACAGTGATGATCGACATCGGTTTTCTTCGATGCTATCAAAGTGGATGCATTGGAAGATGAGTCAACACCTTGACTCTTCTTCTTTCTCTTCTAGGTTGGGTCCTTTCGAGAACCATGCTTCCGACCGTGACTTCCTTTGACCTATGCAACCATTGCACTACTAGAGGGGCCATCCTTCTTCATTGCATCTTCTGCAGACTTTAATACATCCAATAGCCCAACATTACTACAATCAACTTTGATCATGTAGAACATGACCACAAAGTTGTTGAAAGACTTAGGGAGCGAAAACAGGATGAAGTCAGCCTGCATATCTGCGTCCATGTCAGCTCCCAGGGTTTCCAGCTCGGAGAGGTACCCAAACATTTTGAGTACATGTTCTCTGACAGAGGTCCCCTCGCATCTTGCAACGAATAAGTTCTTTCATTATATTATAACATTGTGTGCGGTTTACATCACCG
This sequence comes from Ottelia alismoides, assembly GCA_037367405.1. Lineage (NCBI taxonomy): Eukaryota > Viridiplantae > Streptophyta > Magnoliopsida > Alismatales > Hydrocharitaceae > Ottelia > Ottelia alismoides. Next base: position 153,393 of record JAZKJV010001607.1, read on the forward strand.
AACATTTCTTTCAGATTCAACATGATCTCTTGGCAAGTGTTAATTTCCACATGCTGCTTTTGAAGCGCATTGAACAATGAACCCAGAATGTAACTCCTTGCCAAATTGTGATCTTCATCATATTATCAATTAAAATTAGTTTCTTCTGGAGTCTTCGGGTCTGTGCACTTGTCCTTTGAAAGCACATAAGAGATGTGTTCAACTGATAAGATGGGATCCAAATTTCGGATCCAATTCGAATACTTTGGTCTAGTCAACTAATTGACATCCAAGAGCCTGCTAAGTGGGTTCATGGACTTCATTTTCTGAAATTAAGAATGCACTATATTAGAATATATAAATAATAATATATTCAATTGTATTTCTTTGATTAAGGAATTTTTAATCAAACTAATCTTGCTTTTTCAACTTTGAAAGTTCATTCTTTAATCACTTTCAAAGCAAGGGATATACTTACCGCTATATCTCCAACAAGAATTGGGATCTCCTCTTTATCTTTCTCACATCACAATAACATGAGAACTTGTAACTCGGATAAAAAGAAGCGAGAACACATTCTGCCTTGCAAGTCCAACTTGCATTTTTCAATTTGGTCTTTAAAACCCAGGCCCACCACCCTTAAGATGATGTTGACCCATCGTTAATTGAACCAACCGTCAACGGGATTATAACTCACTATGCGCAATCCAAAATCACCACAATAATATAAGGACCTGACATTGGGGTCACTATGCATACATCCTTACTCTTTCGAGAAGCAAAGAGCCAGATCCAGATGCGCTTGTATGCCGGAGCTGTCACTTCGGACACGCGTCTCCTTCATACACTCCTTGTCGACGGATCCCTTCACCTTGATGAGAGACCATGGATGTCATTTATGTGATCCTCCACCTCATAATCAAATTCCAATTAATTATTATGAATCACATTCACATAATCAATTCTTACAAGGGAAATATACATCTATTCATAATAGAGTGTTTTAATTTTTGGATATAATAAATTAAATCATATTAAATCAATTATTAATCTAATTCAATCAACCAACAAACTTTATTGTTACTGGAAATGATAGTATTATCTCAAAATATGTATTATTTCGAATTTTAATAATTAGAAAAAAATACATGATGGTCTCTCAAACATTATCCCTTCCGTGCTCGTTATCATGGACACTACCGACGGGAGTGTGATAGATTGCTTACGGAGCACCCCGCTACCCCAACGCTCCCCGACTAGACACCATATCCACCTTGGGTTAAGATAATGCCAAATTGATCGCTTTGTACTTGAGATGATAATCGATTTTTCAACTGAAGTTATACCATATAATAATAATTAAAATCATTTAGATTTATATTATAAGGAAATTTGCTAAATAAATTCCCAATCCTATTCAAGCAAGCTTGTTTGCTGGAAGTAAGATTGAGGAACCAATTTGTGATCTAGATCATGTCTAATTAATTATCGGTTAAGGCAATGTTATTTAAGGAAATAATTATCATAAAATATTTCTCAAATATTTATCCATAATTATTCCAAGAAAATAACCGCTAATTTAACTAATTTATTAAATGAGAACCACAAGGTTCTTGATTAGGAATGTAATTTCCAACAATGACCCTCACTTACTAAAAATAGCACATCTCAATTAATTTAAATCCAAATCAAGCAAAATACATTCCCAAAGTTTTCTAATTTGATCTATAATAGAACCCAAGCGATTAACATGCATTTCTAGACAATTCAAGACATTAACTAACTCTTTAATTATGTCAAGATCTGCCATCCCCGAAATAATGGTTATATGTTCATTAAAATAATCATATATAGAGCAATCAGATTCCAAATCACGCAAACTTAAATCCCACAATTTTCTTAATTAATGGGGAACATAATCCACTTTGTGTTTATACATTTTAAACAGAGTCGGAAAAACTCACAAAACAGGGATGTAAGAATGAAATGCGGTAAAATTTTCACAAGCCCTAATGAACCCAAGTCTTCCTAAGTTTATGGATCGAATCTAAAACCTCCGACCTAAGGACCTGATACCACTTGAAGGATATTGAAGAATCCTTAACCACATCACAGAAGCGTGAGGATCGCATCATATACAATCGAGAGCGACTAGTCGCACTCGTTGCTCGATACAGCATAATTTAAAAACTTTTAATCGATGAAACCACATGATCTAAGAACATTTCTAGGATCGTTTCATCTAACCACATAACAGATAAAGGAATACCTCTTGTAGCGTGGTTGTGATCGAGCCTCTAAGAGAAGAGACCTTCGGTCTCAAGTCCGATCTATCGGAGGAGATGCTTGCGAGCGCGGAGATGAATCATGTGCTTCTCATAATCCAAGTTGTCAATCCAAGCAATGGATCTCATGATCTCGTCCCATGAGATCGAACGCCTTCTTCATGAGAGAGATATACTAAATAAGACAGAGACCCAATAGTTGTCAAAGTGGCAACACAACAGCGATGCGACGACGAAGGCGACCTTCTCTCTAAGAGAGGAGTGGGCGGTCACTCAAGGAGGAGGGGACTTGGCGTGGGAATGAGAGAGAGAGAGAGTTGGTCGAAGTTACCGTAACTTAAAGAGTAAGGCGTTCCTCTTCTTATATAGGGTTTTGGGAGTTCATGGATCCCAATCCATGGACAATACAAGATCAATGGATGAGATTGATTTGTGTTTCATTCAATGGCCATGATGTTGTTATAAAAAAACAACAATTAATTTAATTAAATTAATATATATTGATAAATCAATATAAATCAATTCAAATTAAATCACTTTGACCTTGAAGATAAGAGGTGAGAGGATTTGACCTAATTCCTAAAAGGGGGGACAACCACCCTCTTCCAATGGAAGTTGGTCGTCGTTCACCTGAATTGGGTCAATTCTCCTTATCATTTCATGAGATCTCATTATCTCATGAGTCTCATTATCTCATGATATCTCCAAGATTCACAATAACACTTGTTGTAAATGTTTTCACAAAAATAATTCATAATTATCTGATAATTGAAAATTTACGAGGGTCTAAATATGTCTTACACAAGGCGGAGACACAGTCGCTATGGCGACCACTCACGAAATCCCAATTAGTCAACAATTAACCCACAATGATAATTAAGCGATGAAAATAAATGTGGAGTTAAAATTTATTTTATTTAACTCTACAAAATGTGTGTATAGTGCAAGTATGTAGAGTGTCAAACACATGGACAAAACAAGATAGATCGGGCAAATTAATACACAAAAATGATTGTGAGCTTCTTTTCCTATATTTCTTTTTTGCGGGTTTTTAATTTTTAATAATTTTTATTTCTGTATTATATAATACTGTATTTTGTTTTTTATTTTCTGATTTTATGTTTTCTTTTATTGTTTTTATATTTTTATAATTTCTTTTTCTTTAAAAATATATAATAGAGCTTTATTTAGAGTATTTTTACATATAGGCTAATATAATTATAACTACTAATAAAAATACTAAAAATATAGAAAAATAAAATGCTTTTGGGTTTTGAATAATTTTCTACTATTTTTTGTGATTTTTAGGTAATTTTGCTGATTTTATATATTTTTAAAGTTAAAATTACCCTAAATCAAGGTTTAATTAAATATATCGAATTAAAATGGCGACAATAAATAGAAAATAGAATCAAAATTTCTCCAAAGTAATTTTAATAACATAATATAGAGAAAAATACAAAATAGAAAACACAATTTTCGGAATTTTTGGGTATTTTATAATTTTTTATAAAGGTTTTTAGGGTTTTTCCATTTTAGGAGTTTTCTTTTGTAATTTTTAGGGATTTTTTGATTGGAGTTGTAAAATAACTAAATAAATACAAAATACATTTTTTGTAATTTTTCAAAAACTTTTTGTATTTTATTGGTATTTTAAACTATAAACATGAAATATTTAAGGTATTTTTTATTTGTAATAAATAATAGAAGTCCTAAAATTGCAAAATAAAATATGTGCGTGGAACTGTGTGCAATAAGGAGCATATATATATATGGATTTTTCTGAGAAAAATAACTATTTTAAATAAATAGAGACAATAAAAAGATACTATGTTACTGGCAAGGGCATTTTTTTAAATAAACATAAGTCAATGGGGGCTTCCATCAAATTTCACTAAAATATTATAACAGAATTAAAAAGTTTTGGTACTGAAATGAAATACAAAGAAAACCAGGGGCACGCCTGCAAAATGTCACCTCACGTGGGGGGTCTTGTGATGTGACGTGGCGAGGACCGAAATGTAAATACTTAAAGTTCGAGGGGTCATTGCAAAAGTTACAGAAATATTTCAACATCAAAGGAAATATTTAGTTCTAATTATTAAATATAAAAATACTGGGGCATAATGTTGCAAAATACCCACAGCGGGCGCAGATCGAACGGTTGGGGGCCGTTCACTTGACACGTGGCATGCTCTCCTGCGATGATGCCGCTTCGCCCTGGACGCTCCTGATTAGATCCCCATAGATGATCGGACGGTGGCTGGGTGCGGAGATCGGACACCTACTGGCGCACCTGGACGCGCGCTCTTGATCCAACGACGAAGGAGGTCGATGAATGAACATGGAAAATCGCCTTTGAAGCGAGCTTTCCCCGTCAAGATCTTCCTCCTTCGACCTGCTCTTCAGCTCTAAAATGGCCCAAATGCCTCCTGTATGTGTCGGCTAGCGGCTGGAATGCACAAAAAGCTCCGGCAAGGGTTGGAGTCTCCACCCGAGGTTGGAGGAGCAAGTCAGTTCCAAGTACCTCCAGCGAAGGACAAAACAACACCAATTGTGTGTTAAGCCCAGCGTTCCTACAAAAAACTATTATAGGGTCGAGGGAGAATTTCCTCGACCCTATAGCGATGTGGATGGAAGCGGGGGAGGCGAGATGGCGGTTGCTCCAATGAGCGGAGGAGGTGGAGTAGCCGAGATCCCTATCCAAGAGGGAGCATGTTGAATGGGGTGTGTCGGAGCGTAGGAAAAGCATGAGGAGAAAGAGGAGAGGGTGGTAGGTGGTCATAGAATGGTGGAGAGTACGGTGGATATTTTGCTAGACGCTAGCTTCGGTGGACTACGTGGGTGGCTATTAACAGCTAAATGCGCGATGAAAAACTAAACTAAGATGCTAGAATTAAACCTAGGACTAAAAGCAACATAAAACAAGGGAGAAAGGGTACCTCAGTGGCTTGGGACCATGAAGAACGACCTCGACAACGGCTCTCCCCGGAGGTGGTGGAAGGCGCCACCAACCTCACCTATCTCCGCTAAACTTCGCTGGAGGAAAAGCTGTCACCTTCTCCGGTCCAGGGAACAAGAAAAAGGGGGCCAAGCTTGGTCAAATGGGGTTCAAATTTGAGAAGAAGGCGGAGGGAGGTATATGTACAGGCTGACCACGCTGCTCCATAGATAGAGATGGAGCTGGCGTGGCGATGATCCACAGCCCAAGGAAAACATCATGCATGTATGTACAATGAACGAGGCACAATTGTGCAGAAGGAATCGAAGCGATTCGGTGAAAGAAACGGGCTATAAAATTGAAGAAAATGGCGAGAAACGAGATTGTCAGAGGGCACCAGGGTGAGTCAGAGAGTTGACTGGGGTCAACTCTCCAAGCAACATGGTTGGTCCACGTGGACCAACTAGTAAATATAAACCATGGAAAATATTTAAAAATAGATATTAAATAATACATGATTTGATTAATTTTAGGTTATAAAATAAAAAATGTTTAAATTTTTTCATGGTATTTTATTTTGATTTTTATTTATTTTTTAGAGGTATAAATTTACAAGTTATTTTTTTAGGGTTACAATATAGGTATATTTATTTATATTTTAATGTATTTTATTTTTTTATATTTGATTTTATTATTTTAATTTACTATTTTATATATTTATAACTTATTTTTTGATACTTAACTATATTTTTATTATATTTTTCTGATGTAAAATATACACTTAAATAAATAAGTCTATTTATTATATAGGTAAAGTTATAGGTATTTCATCTATATATTTTCTTTACATATTTTAATTTAGTGTTCTATTTATGATTTTATTCCAGTTTTAATATGTACTTGTATTATAATTAATATTTACAAAATTATAAAAATATAATATTATAAAAATAATAAAGAATAATTAGAATGAATATTTTAATCTGGTTCATTATACAATAAGGGTCCAAAACCAAATTTTCACATCTTAATTCCAAAAAATATGAAAACACCTCATTAAATAGCATATTAAAAGTTATATACAATTAAAATGATTTTAATAAATTTTGAGTTTTTATTTGAGAGATATGGATTTAGGAAGTTAGGATTTTGGATTTTTATTTAGAGTGCATCTTTTACAATGTATATTATTTTTGTGTAAACTCACTTTTATATTTTTCTATATTTTATTATCTACAACTTTCATGTACTTTTCTTTATTTGAGGTATAAAAAGTAGAAAATAAAATAAGTCCAAAAATGCATAAAGAATGAAATAATAAATGGATTTTTTATCGAATTAACGACCCTTAACCCCTACTTTATTCCTTGCCGACCTAGTCATCAAGATGCCTAGGTCTCAAGGTTTTGCGTCATAAAATATCTTTGATATTTTATTATTTTTCTTTTCTTTTCTTAATTCTATAATTTTGGCATTAAAAACCGTATTTTATATACATTTTGTACAACAATGCATGGATGTTAATTTATGCAAATTAGAGGTATTTACATGCATTTACAATGGTTTTTAAGGCCAAAATGATAGAGAAAAGGTGATGAAATGGAGATTCATCATTATCTTGTGAACATTGCAATCATTCCATTGGAAAAAATGTGAATCTCTTTCACACCCCAAAACAAAAAATGTAAATTATATTTTCAATTATTCATCCAATGTGAATCCAATTCACATCAATAATTAATTAACAGATGTAAATCACAATAGTCTCACTCTAATATGTTATAAATCACATGTATAAAATATGTGAATAATTGGAAAATGCTATCCACATTATTCATATCCATAATAATTAAATCACATTTAATTATATTGTATAATTATTCTCATGCATTCAAATAATATGAATCAAATTCACATTATTCACGATAATTAAATCATATTTAATTATCCATTTCTCAATGCTTAGATATAATTCAACAATGAAATTATTCTTGAACTTTTTCAAGAATAATGTGCTTTCTCCGCAGATACTCGAAGATAAGGACAGGTGATTGTGCGTTCCATGTATAGTGACTTGGATATTGATATCACATCTCAAATCCAGATCTTATGGACCTCTCATAGATGCTTGATTTAAGCAAGGCCGCAAATCTAATCTTCTCATTGCATATGAATCTCATTCAGATAAATGTCCAACATCTGGACCAAGATTATATTACTTCTCTACTGAGGAGAGTCACTAAAATCCATACATGTTTCATCACTCCCTCAGAATGGAAGCATCATGGTTATATAATCGTTTATGATCACATCACCCTCAGGTATTTCTAATACCTGTATATCCTGCATACTGGAAGACCTATGATAAACCCGAAGATATAGATCAATTTTACACTGTCATCTTTAGGGTTTCATCATCAAGTTTCTCATTCTTAGTCATTGGGAGTTGGTATCGATCATATGCTTTCCAAAAGCATATATCACGCCTTCGAATTCTTGTCATGCTTCCAAAGCAAGATGACCATGCATGGAATTTGATCGATCCCAATACCTCATGAGTGAGCTCATGTCTTCCGGTTCACAAGTGAATATGTACGATCCCTTCGAGAAATCATATTACTGATATGCCCTCATATGCACACCAGCTCGCCGTTGTGCAGACCTTGGTTAGGTCATCAACCTATTGGTTTGTCAAATGTACATACTTAGACTTATAGTAACACATCTGTCTCCGATCAGATGATGTGTGCCTATATCACGACAACATATGATATAGGATTTTGGTTATCTCGATCTTGTTAAGTCAACTCTTTGACCTAACTAATTTGACACCTCTGAATATCTTTTCCCATGCAGAAGACATGCATCAAGAGGTCAGTCAGATATCAACCTAATGAGAATGGATTTCCATCTCCTACTCTAGCTGGAGATCAACTCTTAACAATAATTTGACGGTGCTTGATGAGTCCTCTATCCAACTCCTTAGATATTCATCCAAGCATGAGCCTCTATGATTCAATTATCGAATCAGCATCCGTATGATTATTAAGATAGCTATGGTACTAACCCTATTTTTTCATAGGGACCTTACAGTGCATTCATTCATTTAATCTCAGAAAGGGTGTGAAAGAATCAATAACTTTTATTTAGAGTACAACTTTTACACTGCATATTATTTTTGTGTAAACTCAATTTTGTTTTTTTCTATATTTTATTATCTACAACTTTCATGTACAAAGTTTCTTTATTTGAGGTATAAAAAGTACAAACTAAAATGGGTCCTAAAAGTGCACAAAGAATGAATTAATAAATGGATTTTTTATGGAATTAATGGCCCTTATCTCCCCCTACTTTATTCCTTGTCGACCTAGTCATCAAGATGCATAGGTCTTGGGGTTTAGGGTCATAAAATATCTTTGATATTTTATTCTTTTTCTTTTCTTTTCTTTGATCTATAATTTTGACATTAAAAACAATATTTTATACACATTTTGTACAACAATGCATGGATGCTAATTTATGCAAATTAGAGGTATTTACATGCATTTTCTAGGGTTTTAAGGCCAAAATGATAGAATAAATATGATGAAATGAAGATTCCTTACCCCCTATACTTGCCTTTGCTAGTGCCTAGCAAACACTTTTGCAATAAGTGTAGAAAAGAAAAACAAAGAAAAGAAAAAGAAAGATGGATTAAATTTAATTTTCAAACTTGTCTTCACAAAATCAAAGTTCAGAGCTTAAGTTGGATCTTTGGATTTTTAATACAGGCGGAACCTTATTAGGAATTGGATTTGAAATCCAACAGCCTTCGAGAATCCCAAAACTCTGATCTAGTCTTCTCAATAGCCAGGTCAGAATATCTCAACTCATATGCAAACCCTTATGACTATGAATCTGACTCGTACAATGTATGTGATAGTGGCTCTCCCCAAGTGAAATGAAAAAGAGATTGACTTCTCCATCATGACAACCCAATGATTCCCCAATCTAGCAACTCCTTCGTCGAGGAGTGTGGTATTCCCTTCTAAGTTCAAGTGGCAACCAGCTCAAGAGGATGGGGTGAAGAGAAGAGTGGAAGGTAGCCAGTGTAGCTACCTATCCTAGGATGCATGACCAATGTAGTCACGTCATCCAGCTGCAGGCTCACATGATTTGACTTTGAAGCTCAAGCTTGCTTATTGACTATACAAATATATACATTCCGACATGCATTTTATTTCCAATCAGGTCTGTCCACTTTTTTGGAGTTTTTGATTTTTGCTTTTTTTTCCAAATACCATATACATCAGAATTTACATAAGGAGTTTTTCCTCTTGAGCCATTAGATTATCCCTCTTTTGAAGCATTATTGCAACCCACACTCTCCTGTCTTTAGACATCTCTACTACTGGACGGGTTGGGATGCACTTCCCTCTCTAGTCGAGGACAAATGTTTCTACTTGTGCGCATCTCATACTGACAAATCCAATCCCCTCACCACTCCAACTGAGTTGAGCCAAGTGAAAGGTGCATGCGTCCAAGTTAGGTCATTATCAATAAGAGTCGTGCGTGTGCTCCGAAATACTCTACTTAAGCAGCCAAAAATCCATTGAACCAAGTCTCGTGATCCTCAAAGAATTAAGTCAACTAGACCTGAAGTACGTCAATTCTAGTTACTACAAGGTTCCTGTTATTAGGTAGATTTAAGGTCCAACCAAGCTCCAATCTTTGGATTTTACTTAGACAAGTTCAATTATCAAACTCAATCCGAAAAATGTGAATGATATGCAAATGTTATGCTATGCAAAAAATATTTTTGTGATGCAATTTTCAATTTTGAACTTTTTATGGATTTTGAAGAAGATGGTGCACATGCATTTTTTTCTTTTTCAAAAAGGTTTTGCAAATGTTTTTGGTATTTTTAGTTTTGCAAATGTTTTTGTTATTTTTGAAAACAAAAGGTTTTGGATAAAAACTAGGTATAAATATTTACACAGGGATGCATCTTATATTTACAAGAATTAGGTTTTAAGAATTTACAAGGGATAAGTGATTCATTTTTATAGAAATATATAAAGAATTTTAGAATGATGTATATATTCCTCAAATTTATTTGAAAATGATTTTCAAGCAATTTTGAAAACTATAGTCCAAAATGATTTTTACAAATAATTTTTGCAAACATTTGCACACATTTGAAAATTATTTTGTAAAGGTTTATCAAACAATATATATAGATCTTTCAAAATATTTTTACAAATATTTTTCAAATCGTTTGCAAATCGTTTTTCAAACATTTTTATTTCACACAAATAAAAGAAAATTTTACATGCAAAATAGATTTTACAAAGGTTGAAAATATTTAACAAATCATTTTTGCAAATAGTTTTCAAAAGATTTTTCAAAGAGGTTTTCAAACTATTTTTCAAACATTTTGGAAAAAATATCTTTACCTGATTTATTAATCAGTTATTACAAAAAGAATTTGAGGAATAATATACATCTAATTATTAAGTGATTTCTAATGAATTTTATAGTATTTTTAGCCATATTTATTATTAAAACTACGAAAGTCCGAGTTATGGCTACAGTGTATACATAGTATATACGACCCTCCTATACTTAGCTTGAGCTATGTCCTCATAGATCAGAGAGAAAAAGAGAAGACATAACTCGTACTAAGTATAGAAAAGTCTAAAGAATAACGAATGAGGGAATGAATAAACGAATGAGAAGTTGACCGTCCCCTCTATACTTGGGATCAAATAATCCTAAGTATAACATACTGTACACAAGGCAGGGAGGGTCAAGGGTGGAAATGAACAGATCGTACTCAGAATGTCTCCCCCTATACTTAGGGTAAGATATCCCTAAGTATAGACAAGAAGAGGAGGCAATGGAGAAGATCAAAGAATGACAGAACTTGGGGTGCAACCCCCCTATACTTAGGACAAAGTACGTCATAAGTATAGAAGACTAACAAAAAAGGGCGACATCCTTTTGGTAGAAAAATAAAATGAAAAGGAAAAGAAGAAAAGAAGAAAGGAGAAATGAAGATGGAAGAAGAGATTGGAGAGAATGTACACATCACTCCCCCTATACTTAGGGTAAAAGAGGCCCTAAGTATAGGCAACAACATGGGTGATGAAACGGAATAAAGAAAGAACACTCAGCTCGTCCCCCCCATACTCAGGACAAAGTACGTCCTAAGCAAGGCGCACACAAGAATGGGGTGGATGTGTAGCACAATAGATGAACAGAGGTAAACGAAAGCGAATATACGAAAGGATGGATATACAAAGGTCAAGAATGTAGAAAGTGAACCTTCTTGAGAGACCTCTAAGGAATGGATCTGATAAGATGCAGGTCGATATCGGGGTCCTCAGTAGATAAGTGCCGATCAAGATCAACCTGGTGAAGATTCTCAACTGCCGCAGAGTGAGAAGGCACCGACGGGTCAGTGGAAAAAGTATTGCTAGGTCCAGCCTTGGGTGTCTCGCAAATGTCAAAGTGAAAAGGGATGAACTCATCGTCGGAAGAAATAAAGTCAAGGTCGTCCTACGAGGTCTCTCCTAGGTCAAAACCAAAAGGAACAAACTCATCTGTGGAAGTAGTCGAATCATGTTCATCCTCTAAAGTCTCAACTGGATCATCATTCTCATCACAATGCATGAATTCCTGGATAAAAGCAATAAGATCAAATTTGGCCTTAGTCTCATCAATGTCTGCCCTCCGTTTAATAGTGTCAATCATGTGAATCCCGTGGATGTCATCAACACATCACCAAACACCCAAAGAAGGAACTCCGAGGTCCATGCTTTCCAAGTCTTCCTCCTTGGGGAGGAATTCTCGGGTCTCAGTGGAATACAACAGACAACAAAAGTCTCTGATCGTCTCATCAAGGTCATAGTCCTCGGGGTCAGCTAAGATAGGTGAAGATGCATCAGGTACATGCCTCTGGTCGGCAGTGGGTGCAGTGATGACCACAATGCTACCGTCATCAGGACGGAAGCGAATCTCTCATGATCCATAATTAATAATGACCCTAGCAGAGGTGAGGAAAGGTCATCCCAAGATGATTGGAGAGTGCTCCCCAGTGGAGGTTTCCAAAACGACAAAGTCAACAGTGTAGCTCATGCCCTAAATGAAATGACGACGTTTTCTAGAATACCTTTCGGCCTCTTGATAGATCCATCAGCAAACTGAACGATCATCCTGGTTTTCTTGAGAGGCCCTAAGTGAAGAGATTGTACCAATGAGAAGGGTATGATGCTAATCAAATCACCACCGTCAAGGAGAGTGTGATCACAAGTGTGGTCAGAGATAGTGCAACTAATGAAAAGGTGTGGTTGATGAGCGACCTATTGACTAGGGTTAAATATCCAAATAAAAAAAGGTCGTTGTGACCCCAATCAATCGGCTAACTCAACGAGAAAAATCGACCACTAATGAAAATAAGGAAATCAATGTCAGTGGTCTGCTATTTTGATGTACCTGATATAGCTACCATGGTCGAATACAAATAAAATATTTTTTAGTGGTTTTTAATTTTTAATTTTTTTAATTTTCAATAAAAGGCAAACAAGCACAAAGTAGAAAACACACACAACACTCTTTTAGATTTTTTCAAAATGATAAAAAATACCCAGAAAATTAAAGTAAAAATATTTTTGGGTTTTATGGCTTTTGAGGTATTTTTGATAATTTTCTAGATTTTTCAGTTGTTTTTGTGATTTTATAAAAATCAAACAATGTCAAAAATATAAAACAATACACAACCAGGACCAAATTGCAAATTAAAAATATTTAAAGTACCCCAAGGTCCTGGATGATAATTTATTGCTAAAATGGACATAAAAACCTAAAAATAGGAATCGAAAACACAATTTTAAGATTTTTCCTTGATTTTATATGATTTTTATAATTTTTGGTTGTTTTGTGATTTTTAGGGTTTTTATAATGAATTTTCAAACAACATTAATATTGAAGGTAAAGCACAAAAAAGACCTACCTTTGGAATTTTTGTGGAATTTTTAACACATTCTTCAAATTTTTATAATTTTTATAACTTAGGCATGCCACTTTTTAGGGGTTTTTCAATTTTTAAAATATAAGATGCATGTAAATCAAGGTACCAAAATTACAATAAATAATATACTCTAACCGGAGCTAGATATAATTTTTAGGTAATTTTAGAATTATTTTACTATTTATTATGTCCAATAAAAGACATGCAATTAAACACAATTCATAGGGACCTAAATGCAAACACATTAACTTTCTAGACCAAACGATAACAATATATAAAAGCACAGGGTCGAATCTGTAATTATCCTAAACAACGCATGCGTCACACGTGATCCAGTCTCACAAGGGTATAAATGCAATTTTTCAAAACATAACATTCATTCATTAACAGTAATAGTGTGCAGGAGAAAAAGTGCAAATATCCCAAAATGTACGTGGGGACACATGTGACTCAGACTCGGAGGGACTAAAATGCAAATATAAAAAGTGCGAGGTTCAAACTGTAAATGTTTTTAATTACAAAGCAAAATAGAGAAACATGCAGGGCTAAAATTGAAGTATACCCAATGTGGCACGTGGTGCACGCAGAGGGGGGCGTGCTGGCGTACGGCTATGATCGAAGCCTAGGGGATCTGACGGCCTGAAGAGAATGTCGCGGACGTGCGTGTTAGATGTGTCAGGGGCCCTGATCTAACGACTCAAAAGCTGCAACGGTCGGGCAGCTGTGATCTTATCTGACGGAGGCTTGATCATCCGATAGTGGAGAATTTGCAAGAACACGCCCCAGGCGACCTTCAATAGAGCAAGGATCGAGATCTATTGCTTCGATGAAGGATCTGAGAGGTCCGACAGTGTCGTGAAAGGGCTTCACGTGCATTGGAGGGCTCCGATGGAGGAGACAATAGTTGGATGGCCATGGAGGTGAATCTCCTCCTAGAGCTGCTCCACATGAGCTGATGGGCAATCAAAAGGACTCCCCGTGCACGCCAGTGCCTGCAAAGGGTGCTATGCTCGAAGATGGAGCTCCAGCAAAGGTTATTGCATGGATAGATAAATAGAAGCGATGGGGGGTGGTGTTCGACCTCCGACGAAGGTGTAGGAGAGAGGTTTGACCTTACTCTCCCTATGATGGGCGAGCCTAAGGGTGATTAGGTCGTGTAAGTAGATGGGTGATGGTCTGGGGAGTCGATCAGTGCGGATGGATGTCGATGGTGGAGCTCAGACCAACAGGTCGGAGCAAGGGTACGTGCGGCGAAGGGTGCAAGTGATCGGAGTGATACCTGAAACTACTGGAGGAAGTAAGAACTTCAAGTGAAGGTGGTCGACTGGGTCTTGGCCTCAACCGAACTGCGACGAGTTGGGAGGCTACTCGCGGCGGATCTCCGGCCATGACCCGAGCTACAAGCCTCCAAGCGTCTCTAACGGATCCTAACCTATTCCTCCGGTAGCTGTCACTCTAAGGAAGGGAGCTAGGGGTCTGTGGTGGCACGAGGGATGAGCTCTAAGGTGCTGAAGGCTGGAGGAGATGTTATATAGGATGCCAAGGGTCCCAAAAGATCGGAGCTTGGAGCGGAAACCTAGGGAGATCCGACTAGGCCTTGGGATCCGTGAGGATCGTGGATATCAGGGTTGTAATCAGGCGCAAGAATTGAGGAGAAAGGTGGTCGGGTCCGGGCATTAGAAAATGAAGAAAGAGCTCCGACGAGAGGAATGGCGACCCGACCCGGCTAGGGGGTGACGTTAACCGAGGTCAACAATCCTTAGTGGACCAATGAGAATTCAACATGTACAAAATAAAAGGAAATTGAATTAAAAACATTAAATGAATTTAAAATAAAAAGTGCATAAAATAAAAGAAATGTTTATTATTTTTTTAAACTATTTTTTATGATTTTTAATTATTTGTATGAAAAATAAATTAAGGTATATACAGTATATAATATTGTATACAGGTATAATATACCTATGTATTATGTACGAGTATTTTTATTTTATTATTTTTGCAAAAATTATTTTATTTTATATTTTATTTATTTACAGAATAATTTAAGGGATGCAAAATGATTTTTATTAGTTAACTAAAGATATAAAATAAATATGTGTTGTAATTTATACATGTGTATTTTGTACAAGGGTTTGATGATTTTATTTTTACTTTTATTTTGTTTGTATGATTTTTATTTTATTTTTATCTTATTTTCGAGGCTATATACAAGGGTGTAAAATAATTTTATTATGTCAAAAATAAATAAATAAATATTATGTACAAGTATATGTGATATGTATAATACATAGTGTACCCTTATCTCTCTCTACTTATTTTCTTTTTGCGATCTGGTGAAGACTTGACCTTCTCTTGAGGTTTGGTTCAATCTGTATTTATTCTAAATATATCCCTCTTTTTCTTTCTCTTTGTTCTTTTATTTTTACAAAATATGTGTTAATTATGCACTATTAACAAATGCAAGCAAAGTGTTAAGTTATTGTAATTACAGGTATTTACAGATGTTTTTGCTGAAAGACATAGCTAAAATAAAAGAATAAAGAATGAGAATCGTAGATTCATCATCCCCCTATACTTTACCTTTGCTAGTCCCTTAACAATCACTTAAAGAAGAAGTGAAAAAGAAAAGAAAAAGAAAAGAAAAAGGAGGAATCAAGGTTGCTTATTAAACTTATCTTTATTAAATTGAAGTATGGATCTCAGTCAGACCTTTGGATTATTAATTTAGCGGAACCTTATTAGGAAATATGCTTAAGACTCAATAGCCTCCGAGTTCCACAGTTCTATGGTCAAGTCTCCTTAATAAGCAGGTCAGAACAAGTCTACATACGCAAACTCTAATGACTATACATCTTTCCTTGTACTATGTAAGTGATATGTAGCTCCTCACCTCAGAAATGACAAAGAAACAACCTCCCTCGACAAGGTAACTCTAATCCCCCAGTCTAGCAGCTCTTTACTCGAGGAGCGGGGTATTCCCTTCTAAGTTGAAGTTCAACCAGCTCAAGAAGAGGGGAAAGAAGAGAATGGACCATGAACAGTGTAGCCACGTATCCCTTGGAGCTTAACTGGTGTAGCTAAGTCTCCAACTGCAAGCTTCCATGAGATGAGAAGGTGGAATACATAAGCTTTGCTTATTCACTATATGCACTTCGGCATGCATTTTATTTTCAATCATGCATGTCCTCTTTTTTAGAGTTTTTCATATTTTTGCACAATTTTTTTGATATGCATATGTACAACATATTACTGGTGTATCATGTATATAAGGAGTTTTTCCTCTTGAGTTAGTAGACTATCCCTCTTCGAAGTATTCTTGCAACCCACAGACTCCTGTCTTTAGACCTCACTGCCACTAGACTAGGTTGAGATGCTCATCCCTCCCTAGAGGAAGACGAGAGGTTCCGGCTAGCAGTACTACCCTTGTATGCTACCCTAAGCCAAAGAATTCTACCTCCTTACCACCTCATCCGTGTTGAGTTACGTATAAAGTGCGCGTCCAAGTCAAGCCATTATCTCTGAGAGTCATGCGTGCGTTGTTAAGTGTTCTACTTAGGATTATCAAGATGACATGTGAACATAGCCTATGGACTCAAAGAATTAAGTCTCCAAGGACCTGAAAAGTCTTAGCCCCAATCCTATAAGGTTCCTCTGAAGTTAAGTGGATTAAGGTCTTAACCAAGCTCCATTTTTCAATTTAATTCAAGAACAATTTAAATGTCAACTATGATTCAGAAGAATATACATGCAAGTATATACAAAGCTCTTTTTGTGCAAAATCTTTTAAAATATGCAAATTTTTATGAAATTTTTGAATGCAATGAATAAGGAAAATTTTTGTAAAATATGTTTACAAACATTTACAAACAAATTTTGCAAACCTTTATTTTTCCGAACATTTAAAAAAATTGTATTGTATACATGTTGTTCGTGATTTTCTCAAGGATCAGACATTAAAGGTAAATAATGTCGTTGCTATCCCCAAAAATCCCACGACAAACAATTTTTTTCTTTTTTCCACTTATTAACATGTATAGCAGACATGGTCGAACTCAGGGAGGCTACAAATCTCGAGGGTTATTCAATTAATCGAAAATCAATTAAGAGAAAAACATGAATCTCAAAGAATAACTATCCTTGGTTTTTGTAATTTTTATCTTTTAATATTTTAATTTTTTTATTCCTATTTTTTTATTTTTCTTATTTTTAAATTTTTAATGATTTTGATTTTGCAATTTTTTTATTTTCAAAAATAATGTGAAGCAATATTCACAAGATCAAAAAAATACGCACACCAACTCTTTTTGTAATTTTTTTTCAATTTACCAAAAATGCTCAGAAAAGTTCAGAGAAAAAATTTTTGGGTTTTAAAGTTTTGAAATGTTTTTGGGAATTTTAATGGAATTTTCAGATGTTTTTGTATTTTTATAAAAATCAAACAGTTGGAAAATGCGAAATTGTGCACAGCCTGGAGTAATTTGCAACTTAAAAATACTTTAATGCCCAAAACTCCTGACAATTATTTTTATGATAAAATAGAAGTAATTATCTACAAACAGGAACTGAAATCACTATTTTTGGATTTTTGTAGAATTTTCTATGATTTTTACAATTTTTTGGTATTTTTCATTTTTTAGAGTTATATAAATATTAATGCACGAAAATTTGATAGAAATTAAAAGACAATGAAATAAAACTACCCTATTTTTTAAAAAAAATTGGAGTTATTTTCGAATTTTTATGAATTTTTAAATTTCAGGAAGATAAAAAGACACTGTTTTTTATTTTTAAATAATAATAAATGATGACAAAATGTAATGAAAAATTTATGCTAAAAAGATGCATACATCAGGAACATAGCATAATTTTCTCAGAATTTTTGAGCAATAAAAACTATTTATTCCAATGAAAATATCGTGCAAATTGAAAGTATGGAATTGAGGGACTAAAATGTCAATGTTTGTTGTTTTAGCATGAAATAAATAAAGAGAAATAAATGCAGAAACAAAGTTGGATTTACCCACGGGGGAAAAGTGTGTTGCACGTGATGGCTCTTGACGCAGGGGTCTTCTTTGCAATTGTTGAAAAGTTCGACGATCCTCACACAAATTGCCCAATGCTTGAACTCACAAGGGTGTATTTGCAAATTTGAAAGACTTCTGAGAGCTTGCTTGTGAATTTCCCAATTTTTTATTATTATCTAGGGTTTCTCAAGTTCCTTCATTCTCAGTCTTCAAAGCCAAAGGGGGCACTGGCCGCAGCAGGGACGGACGTAGCGTGGTGGCTCCGCTCCAAGGGAAAGGGGATGGTCTGGGGGCCGCCGTAGTCTAGCCGTCGCCTCGCGGCAGTGCGGAGGAGACACGATGTGACACAGGGAGGTTCCACATGGAGGGACTGTGTGACGGGCGTGCAACTGAGGGAGTCGCTGGGCGAACGGACCGCGGCCTCGCGCGGCAGTGCGCGTGCGGAGGCGTGGTAGGATTGGCGAAGGGGCCGCTCACAGTGGGGTCGGTGCGGGCGTGGCGGCCGGGCGAGGAGGCAAAGCAGAATGGGGACCGGCAGTGCTGCAGCGACGGGCAAGGGGTCCTCCCTCTCGCGACGCCGAGATGCGGAAGAGGGGCGCGAGATGGGCGGAGGTTCTTGAGATCGGGCTGGCGTCAAGCGTTGCCCCCCCAAGCGGCGAAGAAGGAGGGGGCCGACGGCGCCTGGCTGTAGTTTCTTTTTCTTTTTCTTTTTCTTTTTTTTCTTTTAAATATGAACAATGAAAAATTTTTTTATTTTATTTTTTGTAAATCCGAAATAGAGAAATTAAAAACAAAACATAGAATTTTTTAAATTTTTAATTTTTTTTGTTTTTTTAATGTGATCCTGCAAAACAAATTTTAAAGAAAAAGAAAACAAATATATTCTTTTATTTACAAATCGGAAAATGAATGGGGATCCGGCGAAAGTGTAAGGAATCGAATCCGATTCTCCGACCACCGTGCGTGGTCGGAGTTGATAGATCGTGGAAGATAGAAATTGAATGATGAGAGATCAAGAACGTGAGATGAAAAATCGAGTCGAAGCGGATCAAATCGTGATGGGATATTATTTTTTTAAAGATCTAGAAAAACAAAATGACGATGGAATTAAAATACGACAAATGAAACTAAGATTAACCTAAGAAAAAAACGATGGATCTCACCTTAGGAGCGGAAATGGACCGTGATCGCCTCGACGAAGGCTGACTCGCTGCCACCGGACGGCTTGGAGGCTAGGCACTTTTCTCGAAAAAATTTTCTCTCGGAGATCGGGCTCCTCTCTCTAAATATTGATCAAGTTGGAATGAGGGAGAAGGAGCCATATAAAAAGAAAAGATAATGGAGATGAAATTTGAATTTTTGACTTTTTGGATAAAGAGATAAGAGAGATGAAAATTGAAATGAGATAAAGATAAAGAGATATAAAGTTATTTACAAAATTAATTAATTTTTTTGAATTTTCGTCACTTTATTTATTTGAATTAGAAAATGTTATTTTTTATGGTGGTTAATCAAAAATAGCAACTATATACATATACTATATACATATATGACATTATATATAAGGGTAAATGAGGAAATTAGTTTCTTCCTTTTTTTGAATTTCTTTTTATTTTTAATTTGTTAAAATTAGTAAAAATAATTTACAAATGTATACAAATACAATATTTGCAAAATACATGGGAACATTGCACAAACCACCACAGAAAACCAACTTTTTACTCGTAACTCCAAAAATTATGAAATTACAACCACTTTAAAGATAATTTAATTTAGAAACAAATGGAATGAGATTGTTTCAATTTGAGTTCATATGGAGCCAGAATTGGTCTTTCAATTAGTTCTTAGTGGCTTTTTCCAAGTGTGGTTGCTTTTATTCTGTACATGATTTAATTATGCAATTATTTTTATTAATTAGAACACATTTTTATTTACAACTTTGTTTTGAAAGTTATTTGATTTGAGGTCAATTAATGCACAAATAAATTAGTGTTAGTTTTATACAGATATACACAAAATAAGTGAGAAGTATTTACAACAACACATACACATTTTTTTTGGATTTTCTGCTTAAGGATCCTATCTCCCCCTACTTTATTCCTGGTCGATCAGGTCAAGTATTGACCTTCTCTCGGGGTTCGGGTCAGCCTGTATACAGTCTCCCTCCCTTTTTTATTTTTCCTTTATTTATTTATTTATTTTAGGTTAAAATTAGTAAGAAGAGTACAATATTTACACACAGATGCAAGTTAGTAAGAATATGGAGTTAGTGTTATAAGCACGTGTTTTATAAGGGATTTTAAGCTAAAATAAATGAATAAAGATGATGAATCGCAGATACATCAATACATAATTTTCATACAAAAATATTTACAAAAACTTTTCAATCAAAATCATTTTTTCAAAAGTTTGTACAAAAATAATTTTACAGAAAGTTTTTATAAACATTTATGTACAAGAAATTTTTAAAATTTTTGTGTTTTTATTTTTGTGATTTTTAGCCATATTATTTTATTAACACGCTCACACAAAGTACGAGTTATGGCTAAAGTATATATACAATATATATGACACCCCTATACTAAACTCGAACGATGTCCTCAGAGTAATCAAAGAGCGATAAAAGGAAGACATGACTTGTGCTGAGTATAGGGAAGTGAAAAGAATGCTATACTGTAACGACGAATGAAATAATGTAATGAATAGAGGTCGGTGATCCTCCTATACTTAGGAGCAAGTAATCCTAAGTATAGAAGTCTGCACACAAGGGGAAACCGAAGAATAGGGTATACAAGTATTACCTCCCCTATACTTACGGTAAAATATCCCTAAGTATAGGCAACAAAACAGAGGTAGTGAAATCAAATGGATAATCACAAGTTTGATACCCCCCACCCCATACTTATGGTAAAGTGCACCCTAGTATAGCATAATCAAAAGATGACGATGGGGTATTAAACAAAAGAATGAATGATATGGACAATAGGAATCTATACAGCCGCGAAGGAGAAGTGATAATCAGGCATGAGATGCAAATGATGTGAGTCGAAGACCACATCTCATACAAAATGAATAGGGGCTATGTCAAAGATCAGCAGATCATGATCAAGATATGGCTTCAGGCGCTGACCGTTAACTCAAAAGGTGGAGTTTGATGACAACTCAGATATATCAATGCTTCTGTCGTGCACCTTTCTGATCAAGTAAGGTCCCTTCCATTTACTTTGTAATTTCTCTGGAAATAATCTCAACCTAGTAGCAAATAGCCATACTCTCTGGTTCGACTCAAACTATTTATGGTTGATATGTGAATCATGCCATATCTTCACTCTATCCTTATTTTGTAGGCTACTCGAAAAGGCTGTATCTCTCAACTCCTCTAGGGATGCCAACTCTGCTTTCCTCTGATCTCCTACACTCTTGGGATCCAATAATAACTCTGTGATTGCCCAAAGTGACTTATATTTGATTTCTACAGGTAAATGGCATGGCTTGCCATAAACGAGACAAAAGGGAGATGTGCCCAAAGGTGTCTTGAAGGAAGCCCTATATAACCACAAGATTGAGTCCAAAAGATGTGACCAATCCTTTCGGTCTGGATGGTCAACCTTCTGCAATATAGCCTTGATCTCCCTATTCAATACTTCAGCAAGACCATTGGTCTGAGGGTGATATGGAGTGGTAACTTGATGATCAGTGTTGAACTCGTTATCAAGGGTCCTTTACCTTGTCGTTGATAAAGTGAGTCCCCCCGTATGATATCAGAACTCTAGGTACCTCGAACTATGAAATGATATTTTTCCTCAAAAATCTGCATACGGTCTTAGCATCTGTAGCTCGGGCGGGGATGGCCTCAACCTAACGACTCATATAATCTACAACAAGCAGAATGTACTCAAATCCCTGACTCATGTGTCAAAAACCTCTCAAAAGTGAATGGGCTGCATTAGCATCATATCATGATGTCCATAAGTGCCCATCCTCTAACAATCAGTGCACCTCTTCACGAATTCATCAGAATCCTTGAAGAGGGTAGGCCACCATAGGTCAGATTGGAGAACTTTATGCAATGTCCATCTCCTAGAATGATGTCCTCCTGCCTCAAGCTTGTGGCAATATATGAGGGCGTTGTGGTGCTCCTCCTGAGGAATGCACTGACGCCAGACACTATCCCCCCACCCTTCATGATAAAGGGTGGGATCCTCCCAATGGTATGACTTGTCCTTCGCAAGGAAGGTCTCAAGTCGTTGCCTGGGCCAACCTTGTGGGACTTTATTGGCAACAATATAGTTCACAATGTCAGCATACCATGAGAGCAAGGTGATTGCAAGAATCACCTCATATGGGAATGTCTTTGTAATAGGTGTGATCTGATCAGAGTCCTCAAGGTTCTCTAAGCGGGAGAGGTGATCCACCACCACATTCTTGACTCCAGGTTTATCCTTAATCTCTATGTCAAACTCCCGGGGTATAAGGATCCATCTAGTCAATCTGACTTTGGCATCCTTCTTAGACATGAGATATCGGATGGCGGTGTGATCTGTGTATATGGTTACTCGGGATCCAAGAATGTAAGATCTGAACTTATCCAAAGCAAATACCATAGTTAGCATCACCTTCTCAGTGACGGTGTAGTTCCGTCGAGCAGCATCCAAAGTCCGGCTAGCGTAGTGAATAGCAAAAGGCAATCCATCCCTCCTCTGTCCTAGCACAACTCCTATGGCAAAATCAGAAGCATTCGTAATGATCTCGAATGGGGGAGACCAATCGGGTGGCTGAAGGACAGGAGCCTGAACAACTAATCCCTTGAGAGTCTCAAACGACACAAGACACTTATCATCTACAATGAACTCGTTGTCTTTCATTAGCAAATATGTAAGCGGTCGGGTAATATGACTGAAGTCCTGTATGAACCATCGGTAGAAACCGACATGCCCCAGAAAAGACCACAACTTACGCAAATTGGATGCTGGATTGAGTTTCTTGATGATATCCACCTTGATCGGATCGACCTCCATACCCCTGTTGGATATGATATGGCCAAGCACCATCCCCTAAGTCATCATAAAATGATTCTTCTCCCAAGATAATACAAGGTTGACCTCTATGCAACGCTTAAGTAAATGGTCTAAGCAGTTAGACAAGCATCGAACGCATCGCCATAGATCGAAAAGTCATCCATGAAGACCTCTAAACAGTCACCCACTATGTCCGAAAAGATAGAAAGCATGCACCTTTGGAATGTATCCGGAACATTACATAAACCAAAGGACGTCCGTTTAAAAGCATACGTCCCAAACGGACAGGTGAATGCTATTTTCTCCTGGTCTTCAGACGCCGTGGCCACCTGAGTGTACCCTGAGTACCCGTCAAGAAAACAGTAGTAACTCTTCCCAGCTAGCCTCTCAATAATCTGATCAATAAATGGCAGTGGGAAATTATCCTTCTTGGTGGCCTGATTCAATCATCTGTAGTCCACACAAACCCTCCAAGAATTGAGTACCCATTTAGCTATCTTCTCTCCAGACTCGCTCAAAACTGTGGTGATACCCATCTTCGTGGGTGTCACATGCAATGGACTAACCCATTTGGAGTCAGAGATGGGTAGATAAAATCTACGCTCCACCATTTCGATATTTCCTTCAGGATCACATCTCGAAGATTCAGGTTCAGCCGTCGCTGGAACTCACGCGATGGCTTGGCATCCTCTTTGAGATAGATGTGGTGGGAGCACAGGGCCAGACTTATCTCCTGGAGATCAGCTACACTCCATCCAATAGCCTTGCGATTCCTTTCAAGAACCTCCATCAAACGAGATTCTTGGTCTTCAGTCAAATCCACTGAGATAATGACTGGGAACATATCTGGCTCACCCGCAAGGAATCTGTACTTCATGCTTTACGGCATGGTCTTCAGTTCTGGGCAAGTAGGAGCTGGCAATTCTGGTTACTGAAATGTTTGAGTGAAGGCTACCAGATCTGTATGAGAGAACTCTTGCTGCATCTTTGAATCTGACGAAGATGACCCTGCTGGTGTATGTGTCATCTGATCTGGCTTGCACTCTGCCCTAGTTGTCGACTCTGTAGACACAAGACATGGTAAATAATAATCGAACTCCTGCCAATCGAAATCGATGTTTGTATCTGAGGGATATGAATCTGAAGCGCATAAAATACAATCTACCTCGCTATCCTGACCACGATCATCAGCCTCTATGGCATCATGTGCCATGAGTGCGCTCTCTGAACTCTCATCAACTATCGTCTGAAACTCTGTAGAGTCTGAAGTGTTGATAAGAGCTCGTGCTGATGGGTCTGCCCATGCTGCTTCGTCATCTGTAATCACAAAGTTGCACTCATGGTGGATATCTCGCTCTGCATCTGTCGTCTGCTCTGAGTTGTTCATCTGTCTGAACAGGTTGAATCTATTGCTATGGTCTTCTCGATCGTCTCTATTTGTACTCTTTCGCCCTTGACGTAAAAGTATACCTTCCCGCTATCATTATTAGACACTACCTTGGCTGTGGCCAAGAAAGGTCATCCTAAAATGATGGGGTTATCTGTCACAGATTCAAGGATCTCGATATCCAATACAATAAAGTTTATGGGGAATTTCAAGCCCTGAATTATGACGACAACGCCCTTGAGTAACCCCTTCGGCCTCTTGACAGATCTATCAGCAAACTGAAGGACTGTCCTGCTTTGTCTAAGAGGGTCGGTCTCGAATCGGCGGAGTAAGCCAGTTGAAAGAAGGTTAATTGAAGAGCCGCTGTCTGATAGGGTACGATAGAACCGCTTCTTATGAATGTGGCATTTGACATATGGAGCTCCTGCACCAGGTCTCTTGGCTGGCAATCGGTTCTGAATAACGAAACATGTGGCACGAGTAAGCACATGGACCTTTACATTGTAATTCCTCTTTTTCCTGTAGATGGTGGTCTCTCTCTCTCAAATTCTTCCAGAAAAGAGGAATGTGCTCTAGTGCCTCCTGGAGAGTCAGTTGTATTTGGAATCTATCAATCATATGCTCGCTGAACACTAACTGATGTCTCTTTTTAGGATTTTTTGGTCCCATTTCTTAAGTAGAGTGCTTGATAAAAAGGGATGGATGGGCCCTCTCCAGAGAGATGAGTGTCAATTCCTGAGCACGTAATAGGCTAGAATCCATACCAAGATCATCATGCAACACAGATGGACTCATAGGAGATACAGAAACCTTTCCTTTATTCATATGTCTGATCTTTTCTATTTTTCCATTTTTTTGTGATTTTCTATGAGTGTCCTCAGGTACAAAATAAGGTAGAACAATAGAAGAAAAATTGGTTGCATTAGCACCACCTACAACACCTGAACTAGTAACATCATCACCGCTCTCTGGCCTAGCACATTGAGTAATGGTGGCATCAACACCATCATCTATAATTGGAATCACGACGGCCTCAGTACCGTCGGCTGGATCAACATCCTTGGTGGCTTTAGCACCATCATCATCATCATCATCATCATCATCATCATCATAATCATCACCATCATGAAAAGCGGCATCAGCACCGCTTCCATCCTCGTCTGGCACCCTGGAATCTACATCGGGTCGTTGCTCAGATGAGGCACCGCCGGCTGGCATCATACCGCTCCTAAGTGCCACAAAATCAGCATCAAATATAGAAGAAGAATCATCATCCAATAAATCACTAGGAGTGGTAGCATCTATAAACTGTACCTGCTCAGATTTTCTCTTCAGATTGTTCAGATTGGGTTCAATCTAAGCGGGTATGGTGGCCTTGCCCTTGATTATCTCCCTCATTTCTTGTCAGAACTCGTCCATCTCTCTCCGAAGGGATGCCTGCTGATCAGAGAGTAAGCAAGCAAGGTCATCAAGGACAGGGTTCTCATAGGATGGTGCATGGAAACCGGGTGGGTTGCCTCGCTGGAAATGAGGTTGCTGCGGCTGCTGCTGGTAATGATGAGGAGGTTGGGAATGTTGGAAATGAGGCTGTTGTGGCCTCCACTGATGTCTCTGATAGTGGGGACGAGGACACTACTGCTGGTGCTACCGGTGGGAGTACTGGGGCTGTTGCTGCTGGCTGGCCTACCCTTCTTGAGTTGGAGGCTGCTGTTGGGAGGAGGTACCTCCAGTAGACCACCGAAAGTCGGGATGGTCATGGTGAATCTCGGAATGAGGTTGGTACTGGGAGTACCAGATCTCGATGACTTCCATCAACGGCTCCTGCTCAAGGTATGGAGGGGTAGGGCTGCCAATGGTTGATCCAACTGGTAGATCACCATCTTAGTGTCTGGAGATGGTGGTGGTTGCTGGCAATGCTGGAGCTGCTAGACCGACTCTTCCTGGATGTGGTGGACCTGGCGGTATGAGGCAGATGGCTGGATGGAGCTGCTCCTTGGATCGGCCCATGACTTGAGAGGAGGCTGAGAAGCCGTCTGAGCCTCCTGGAGACACATGATCTGAGTCTTCAGGTCACTCAACGTCTATGCCAACTGATCAATCTGGTTCAGGCCCTAGCACTGCTTCTTCTCTATAAACTCGATTCGGTCCAACTTCTCACCGATGATGCCCATGTCGGCAGCTGAAGACTCAGCAGTGCTGCTCTTGACAACGAAGTAGAAGGATCGGCATCAACATTTGGAATCCTTTGATAGGAAATGGCATGTGGGAGGAGCCTCCCCTGAGTGTAGACTTGGGTCTGGGACATTACTATGTATTTCTTTGCCATCTCCTCATAGATGGCCCAGACCTGGTTCTTGTCCTTGGTGAAATAGGACCCTCCGCACGAGGCATTCACTAGACCCTACAACTCCAGCATCATCCTACAGAAAAAGCTCTGAACAAGGTTGGGCTTTGATATCTCATGATGTGGACACCAATCAATGAGCTCTCTAAATCAATCCCAAGCCTCATGGAACTGCTTGTTTGGGATCATGGTAAAATTGCTGTTTATGGCTCGCGCTGCATTGGTCCGACCGACTGGATAGTACTTATTCAAGTACTCGGTTCGGAGCTGCTCCCATGTGGTGACGTACCTCCCCAAATGCTTGAACCAATAGAATGCTCTGTCAACTATGGAAAATGGGAAGGCAA
This sequence comes from Ottelia alismoides, assembly GCA_037367405.1. NCBI lineage: Eukaryota > Viridiplantae > Streptophyta > Magnoliopsida > Alismatales > Hydrocharitaceae > Ottelia > Ottelia alismoides. The sequence goes on from JAZKJV010001607.1 coordinate 180,732, forward strand.
TCATCTTGATTGTGTCCTCGTCCACCAATCTATCGTGAACACTGCTACATATCATCTTGAATTCCTGCAGATGGAGGCGCGACTCCTCGATGGCTAGCCCGTAGAACTTGGGAAATAGCTGTATTGTCTGAGGATTAAGCTCGAAGTCGCCACGGATATCTGGCAGCTGGATCCAACGGTAGGTGATGGTTGCACCAGGATTGTGCAACTGCCTCATCGTGCGTGTTGGTATCTGTGGGTACTGCTGATCATCCTGACGTCTGTCTCCTCCTCCAGCTCATGGCATCTCTCCAGCGACTGGTCTCTGCGGCTCTGCTTGCTCAGCTCGCATCTGCGTGAGTTCCCTCCTCACCTCGACCATAAAATTCCCTGGTCCCGAATCTGACACTGCATGGTCTCCAGGTAAGCAAGCAGTGTGTTGTTGATGGTGGCATGATCTAGTACATATGTTGATCCCTGTGGCTGCTCATCGGTGCATCCCTCGGAACTGACCATATCTGTGGTCTTTGTAAAGGCAAAAGACCCAAACTCATGTGCTGTCAAATGGACGAATAGTTGTGCTGGCCTATGCTCTGGCACCTCAGGAATGGAAGAAGGGTAGTCGAGGGGGAACAGAGTGGTAGTGAACTAATGTACAAAGAGCGGGTCTGGGCTCTCTGAAGACGCCCTAGATGAATGGAGAGGAAAGCTCGAAAGCGGTGTTGTCAAAGGCAGCCTAAGGGACCTCCTTCCCATCATCGTGATGTGGGGATTTATGCGGATTGGATCTGGAATGCAAACATGATGAGAAATCATACCCCAAGTTCACCTACTCAACACGAGCTGATGATCCTGAAAGATCAGTCGTTAATCTTGTCAAATTTTATTAAGGTGATAAATCAATCTATCAGAGCGATTACGCGAGCTGATGGGAACCCAAAGCTCTCAGGAGACTGTCCTGAATCTCACAACTAGTTTTTCCCAGCCAGTATGGATGTGGGTTATTTACCGGCTACCCGATCTACCCATCTGCTAAGGAAGTCCCGAACCGATTACCAGCTATCCTGTGAAATCCTCACTGGAGAACAACTAATCACGAGATCAATAGTTTGAAAAGATATCGGGTGTGGCTCTATCCTAGTGTGCGGGTCACTCTCTTGTTGCAGATAAATCAACCAATGCGGGGGTGACTCTCCCCAAAACAAAGTTTTTTAAGTGAGATCAGTTTTAGGTCAAGTTTGCATCAGCAATCCCAATTTTATTGAGTTGTCACTTTTTATGTATTTTTCTGAAATAAAAGCAACGCCTAACGAATTTTCCTATTTCCTTGATTATTTTGAGTCCAATAAAATAGGGAGAGGAAGTCGAAAAAGTCGATGCACGATTAAACACAATAATGCATGCAGAGATAGAAATGTGTACATTGCCCAAGCACTCTACATGCAGGGTGATCCACTCATAAAATAAAAGACAAGAATTAAACTACATATATGATGCACTAGGAAATAGTCCTTAGATGAGCAACTTCTATTATGTGAAGCACAAGTAGCTAACTATCGGGAAGAGAGACCGGAGTCCGATCTTCGATGCTTATCGGTGCCCACCACAATGGGTCCTACCAGCGCTATATAGGGCCTCTCTCGGCACGTGGTCTCTTATCCCAATAAGTTAACTTTTTTAGGTTTATTTTAGCTGAGTCCAATTGCGTTTTATAGGAACAAATAAGCAATTAGGTGTTGGAACCTTAGCTAATTATGACACAATCAGATAGAAGTCCTAAATCTAGGGACCAAAACCTTGGGAATAAAAAAGAAATAAAATAAAAAATCAGCGAAAAAGCCACAAAAAACTTCGGTGAGATCCCCCGAGGACACCGGTACTCAACGAAACAAACCCTGAGTAGTCTAATTGTCCAATAGTGTCTCATAGTCTAAATATTACAATAAATGAAAGTTTGCGAAAATAAAACTATCTATCTATCAACTATAACTACTCTCTTGCTCCTCTGCTCCTCCTCGGATGCGGGCTCTTTCAAAAGAAAACCAAAGCGTCCCTCAGGCGATTCCTCGCACAAAAAGCGAAACAGAGAGACGTAAGAAAATAGTTATAACAAATAGATCAAAAGAAACATAAACTGAAATATGACTACTAAGCCATGTTCCCCAGCAACGACGTCAATCTGATGAGTGACCTAATGATTAGGTTTAACTATCCAAATAAACAAAGGTCGTTGTGACCCCAATCAATCGACTAACTCAACAAGAAAAATCAACCACTAATAAAAATAAGGAAATCAATGTTAGCATTTTGATGTACCTGGTATAGCTACCAGGGTCGAACACAAGGAGCACGAAAAAAGAACGAAGTAGTTTAATTTCAAAAAAAAGATAATTTTTAGTGGTTCTTATTTTATATATATATATATATATTTTTTTTTAATTTTCAATAAAAGACAAACAAGCACAAAGTAGAAAACACACACACCACTCTTTTGGATTTTTCAAAATGATAAAAAAATCTTAGAAAATTAAAGTAAAAATATTTTTGAGTTTTTACGGCTTTTTGGTGTTTGTGATATTTTTCTCGATTTTTTAGATGTTTTTGTGATTTTATAAAAAATCAAACAATGCCAAAAATTTAAAATAGTGCACAATCAGGACCAAATTGCAAATTAAAAATATTTGAAGTACCCCAAAGTCCTGGATGATAATTTTATGCTAAAACAGAAATAAAAATCTATAAACATGAACATAAAACACAATTTTTAGATTTTTTTCCTTGATTTTATATGATTTCCATATTTTTTGGTTGTTTTGTTTTTTTAAGTATTTTTATAATGAATTTTCAAACAAAATTAATAATGAAGGTAAAGCACAATAAAAGACCAAACTAAGAAATTTTGTGGATTTTTTAACACATTTTTCAAATTTTTATAATTTTTCTAACTTAGATATGACACTTTTCAAGGGTTTTTCAATTTTTAAAAATATAAAATGCATGTATATCAAGGCACCAAAAGTACCATAAATAATACACTCCAACATGAGCTAGATGTAATTTTCGGGTAATTTTTAACTTACTTTTATTTAGTCCAATAAAAGACATTCAATTAAACATAGCTCATATGGACCTAAACGTAATTACTTTACTTTCTGGACCAAACAATAACAAGATATAAAAGCACTGGGCCGAATATGCAATTATCCTAAACAACACATGTGTCACACATGATCCAGACTCACAGGGGTATAAATGCAATTTTCAAAACATAACATTCATTCATTAATAGTCAAAGAGTGCATGAGAAAAAGTGCAAGAATCCCAAAACGCACGTGGGGACACATGTGACTGACTCGGAGGGACTAAAATGCAAATATAAAAAGTACGAGCTTCAAACTGTAAATATTTTTAACTACAACTTTTATTTTCTAGACTAAAGAAGAATAGAGAAACATACAAGACTGAAAGTGAAATATACCCAATGGGGCACGTGGCGCACACAGGGGGCGTTGGCATACGGCTCTGATCGAAGCCCAAGGGATCTGACGGCCTGAAGTGAATGATGCGGACGTGCGTGTCAGATGTGTCAGGGGCTCTAATCTAACGGCTCAAAAGCTGCAACGGTTGGACGGCTGTGATCTTATCTAACAGAGGCTTGCTCATCCGACAGTGGAGAGAGGGTATGCAAAACACGCCCTAGGCGACCTTCAATATAGCAAGGATCGAGATCTGTTGCTCTAATGAAGGATGTGAGAGGTCTGGCAGTGTCGTGGAAGGGCTCTGCATGCAGTGGAGGGCGTCGATGGGGGAGACAACGGTTGGATGGCCGTGGAGGTGAAGCTCCTCCTAAGCTAATGGACTATCAAAAGGGACTCCACATACGCGCTAGTGCCTGCAAAGGGTGCAATGCTCGAAGACGGAGCTCCAACAAAGGTTATATGGATAGATAAAGAGAAGCGACGAGGGGTGGTGCTCGACCTCCGGTGAAGGCGGAGGAGAGAGGTCTGACCTTAATATCGCTATGATGGGTGAGACTAAGGGCGATCGGGTTGTGTAAGGAGATGGGCTATGGTCTAGGGAGTCGACTGGTGCGTATGGATGTCGATGGTGGAACTAAGACCAACAGGTTGGAGTAGGAGAACGTGCGGCAGAGGCGAAAGGAAAGATCGAGTCGGAATGGAAAGTGCAAGTGATTGGAGTGATACCTGAAGCTACTGGCGGAATTAAGAACTTCATACGAAGGTGGTCGACTGGGTCTTGGCCTCAATCGAGCTGCGACGGCTGGGAGGCTACTCGCGGTGGATCTCCGGCCATGAAACGAGCTATAAGCCTCCAAGCATCTCTGAAGGATCCCAACCTACTCCTCTAGTAGCTGTCACTCTAAGGAAGGGAGCTTGGGGCTATGGTGGTGCGAGGGATGAGCTCTAAGGCACTGAAGGCTGGAGGAGATGTTATATAGGATGCCCAGGGTCCCATAAGATCGGAGTTGGGAGCGGAACCCTAGGGCAATCCGACTGTGCCTAGGGATCCATGAGGATCTGATATCGGGATTGTAATCAGGCGCAAGAATCGAGGCTAAAGGTGGTCAAGTCTGGGTGCTAGAAAAAGGAGAGAGGGCTCCTACGAGAGGAATGGCGACCCGACCCGGCTAGCCAGTGATGTCGACCAAGGTCAACAATCCTTAGTGGACCAATGAGAATTCAACATGTACAAAATAAAAGGAAATTGAATTAAAAATAGTAAATGAATTTAAAATAAAAAGTATAATAAAAATATTTATTATTTTATAAACTATTTTTATGATTTTTATATATTTTTATGAAAAATAAAATAAGGTATATACAATATATATTATTATATATAGGTATAATATACCTATGTATTATGTACAAGTATTTTTTATTTTATTATTTTTGCAAAAAAGTATTTTTATTTTATATTTTATTTATCTACACAATAATTTAAGGGATGCAAAATGATTTTTATTTTATTATTATTTGTTAACTAAAGGTGTAAAATAAATAGGTGTTGTAATTTATACATATGTATTTTGTACACAAGTTTGATGATTTTATTTTTAATTTAATTTAATTTTTATGATTTTTATTTTATTTTTATCTTATTTCTGAGGCTATATACAATGGTATAAAATAATTTTATTTTGTCAAAAATAAATAAATAAATATTATGTACAAGTAAATGTGATATGCACAATACATAGTGTACCCTTATCTCTCTCTACTTATTTCTTTTGGCGATCAGGTCAAGACTTGACCTTCTCTTGGGGTTTAGGTCACTCTGTATTTATTATAAATACATCCTTCTTTTTATTTCTCTTTATTCTTTTATTTTTACAAAATAGGTGTTCATTGTGCATTATTAACAAAGCATGCAAAGTGTTAAGTTATTGTAATTACATGTATTTACAGATGTTTTTGCTGAAAGAGATAGCTAAAACAAAAGAATAAAGAATGAGAATCATAGATTCATCAGTGGAGGTTTTCCTTTTCCTAGAAAGTGGATGATGGGCGATGGCATGGGCAGTGGCCGTGGTCAAAATATGACGCTCAGATCTGCTCCTCCGTTTACTCTTCTTGGGTTGAGGAGCAGATAATTGGGTCATAGCCTAGTGAAATGGGGCTTGAATGGTCTCGTGAATAGTGGCCACCACTTAGGGTTTAGTCAGCATTTCTTTGAATTTTTGGATGTCCTCCATACAAGGGAGAAGATCGAAACCAACATATACACAAGGACGACTAAGAGCAGTCTGTATAGTGTCATCCTCGGGGTCAAGGATGGGACAAGAAGTGAATGAATGTGCGGGTATATTATCTGGTAGGTGTGCCCTCTCCTCACAAGATGACTCAACAAAGTGTCTCCCAAAATCTTTTTGTATTTTTAAAATTTTCTCATTTTTCCTGTATTTTGGGCAATTGCAAGCTCTCATGATCGTCCTTTAGTGAAGCCATATCCTCAAACATTAGAGCATCAATCTGGTTCTTATTTATGCTAAATAGATCATTAATCCTCGAATTCATACGCTCCATCATTTAGTTCAAGGTCTTAAGTGTGGATTCCATGAAAGGTGACTCCAACAGATCAGACTCGGGTGGATGTGAAGGTGGAGGATATGAAGGTGGATGTGGATAAAAAATCAGATGGCTGATATTGTGGCTGAGGCGGATATGTACAAAAATCAGAAGCAAAGTCCTCCTAGAAAAATGGAGGTGGATCGGCTGGAGTGTATGAGGGATCTGCGAAGTCCGGATAAAAAGCGCTCCAGTAAGCCATCTCGAAAGAAAAGGAAAATGATCAGGAGAGCACGATGGTCAAGTCAAGAGAAGTGAAGAAAAAGGCGCAAATGCACAGAGGCTATGGAGTAAGCACATAAGCAATCAGAATCAAACTCACACAAAACAAACCCCGCAATTCACCTACTCAACTCGGTGAAGACCGTGAAAGTTCGATCTTCCTATCTTGTTTGTTTTAGAGTTAGGTAGTGACGAACCGTAAAATCGGCCCTTTAAGAATGTGTTTTTAGCACATGTAATCGTCATCGTAGTCGGGCCGGTTTCGGTCGTCAAAAGATCCCCTCATTTAAATATATGTTATGGTCAATCAAAATGAGATGATCGTATTTATTTTTTACTTGGTAAGATACCAAGGTCGAACTCAGGGACACGAGCCTCTCTCGTATTAATCAGAATTTAAGTGTGTTTAATCAAGTGTTGAAATAAAGCATATAGGTCAAATGATGCATAGACACAACATGACAATGCAATGCATTAAAATTAAACATGCATTTTTTTTATCAATTTTAATAATGCAATTAAATGAACATGCAAAGCGAATGTTATGCCCAAATAATCACTTAAGCCATAGCAAAAAAATTGCAAGTTGAAATGAGTCCGCATTTAGAAGCATTCTACTCTCATTAAACAAGTGAGCATGATAAATAAAGAGATCAAGGCATTTAAATAATAAAATAATACATCACAGTTCATAATCTCAAATCTGAAATTTAACCATGCCATAGTGAAGAGGACGAAAAGAGCTTCGAAACGAAACTGAAATCAACTTGATTGGAGCTATGTAGCTCAAGATATTCAAGTTCAAACATAAGGGATAATTGAAAGAAAAACATGAAAAGATAACTACAAAAAGGTCCCTGGGAGGGACTAAAACGCAATTAAAATAAAGACAAGTCCTTCCCTGTAATTTACCCAAACGCGCGGGGACCTTTTTGCAAATATGGAGAAGTTCGAGGGCGTCTCTGCAAAATTCCCCAAATAGCACGTGCGCTGCACGTGCTACTCAGGCTCGGACGTAGGCTCGGATTCGGCAGAGGCTCGGAGGCGCTTCGGCGTAGGCTCGGATGTTCCGAGGCTCGATGCAGGCTCGTTGAGGTTCGGAGCTACCGAACCTGGAGGCACGGCTACGGAGGCTCGGTGCTGCTCTGGTGACGACGCGTGGCTAAGTCGAGGCCGTTGGATCGGGATGATCCAAGGGTCGCTGAAGGCGAGGACGTGGCTCCATCTGGACCGTTGGATGGTCACCAGGGGTGGACCATCCAACGGTGGCTGCTCATCTCCTCGGCCGAAGGCGGGCGGAGCGTTCTGGGCTCCGGCGAAGAGCCTCCTCCTCCGCCGCTTGCTCCCGGCTATGGTGGACGTCCCCCGATACTCAGGATAAGTCGTCGATGAAGCTACGAGCTCGGGGGAGATCCTGAAGGCTCTAGTGACGCTCGCCGGGGCTCGGAGGTCGGCTGCGACGTCGGTGAAGTTTGCTCCGATCAAGCTCCGGTCGTTGAAGCTCTTGATGACCTGCACGTTAGTCGAGCATAGCCGAAGCATAATCGCATGCGTGCGTGCATAGGTGAGCGAGATGGGAGCTAATCGAGTGAAGAAGGTGGCATCTCTGAGCTCCTCCGCCGTGGGCGGCGGAGGAGGTGGGTCGGAGGCGATGGGGGTTGTGGAAGAAAGATAACATGATCGGAGATGGTCGCGAGGACGGGGGAAGTGTGGTGAAGCTACCCGGAGGTTCATCGGAGGGAGAGGGTGGCCGGAGAGGCCTGATTAAATCGATTAAATCGAAGAAAAAAAATCAATGGGGGGTTCAGAGGATCTTACCTGATCGGAGGCGGAGCGGAGGGCTTGGGCTGGAGCTCTAAGCGAGCTCCGGGTCTTCGCAACGTACTGGGCAGCCTCCCCAGCGAGCTCGGGCGGCTATAGGTCGCCGCAACTCCGCCGTCAAAGGCGGAGGGTCTCACCAGGAGCCTCGTCGTCTTCGCTCTATCCGACCACCTCCCCCTGTCACTGGGAGGTGGCGGAGGGCTGGGCGAGGCCCCATGTAAAGATGGACAGCGGCGAATGGAGGGGGGGCCGGTGTATTTGAAGAAGAAGGGAGCTTGACTTGGAGGTGGTCGACGTGGTTTTAGAGGGCGATAGGGGATGACTGGGAAGACGACGTGGGTTGTGGAGGCATGCGCGGGGTAGAGGGAAGTTAGGGGAAGACCGGGCGGTGGTTGGCGAGCGGAGAAGAGGTCAGCGGTGTTGGCGAAAATGGGAAGAGTGGACGGGTTGCGCGAGGTGGAAGACGTGGGGAAGAGGAGGCTCTGGAGGTTGACGACGGTCTCCTGACCGTTGGATCTGGAGATCCAACGGTGGAGGGCTAAGCGCGAGAGGACGGGCAAGATTAGATCAACGGCGGAGCGATTAAAGGCAGATGAAGCGGCCACGTGGCGTGTCGAGGTCGAGGCGCTAAAGGATGGCTCAGATGGAATCAAGGGGTCGATCGGATGGATGAAATTGGCCCAGGAGATAACGGCTGTGATGGCCGGGTGAAGATGCCATCGGAAGGACCAGAAGGTGACACGTGGCGCATGAAGAGCGAGGCGGGGACGTGCGGTGTAGATGAAGAGCGGGAGATGATCAATGGCTGGGAATAAGGAGCGGCGTGGAAAGATGGGGGCCGTTGGATCTCAGGGAAAGATCCGACGGCCCAGATCGAAGGCGGGTATGCCAAGGTGAGCGGGCCACGTGGCTCGCCCAGATTGGGCCACGTGGCCCAATCAGGTTATTGCAAGAGTATTTTTGATTTTTGAGGGCTTACTTGGTCGAATTTGAGAAAACTCAAAACATGAAAGTTGTAGATCTTGACGAGATCTACAAGTTTCATGTTGACCAAGACTTGAAAAGAGATCAAACAAGGCCCCGAAATATTTTTAAGGGTATTTTTAAGTCAAAAAAATACCACGAATTTTGTTTTGCCATTTTTTTGTGGTTTTTAATTTATTAAGGACTCTGTTAATTATTAGACACTAACAGGGATTTATTGACAAAACACTAAGCAAGGGGGTTAATTATATCAAATAAAGATGATGAAACTGAGGTTCATCACCCCCCTATACTTAAACTATGCTCGTCCTCGAGCATCAAAAAGAATGACTAAGTTGGATTAACCCCCTTGTGCATGTGAATACAGGGTCCAATCTGATCAAGTCGACTCGGCTTCAGAGATCCAAAATTTTAGAGTTCAACCCAGCCTTAATCAAGAGGCTTCCAATTCCTCTACTTCTCTAGACTCTCTCTGATGTACATATAAACTAAAGGATATGAGTTTAGTGTTGACTGCAATTCTGAGAGTAGAGTCAATTCGTCACCCAAAATCTTGGTCCGAGAAAATCTCCTAAGGACCCAATCCTCAGCACTAGGGAATAAATCAAATCTTGCATTCAGTCTACCGTCTCTTTAGTTTGTCAGACTTAGAAAATGTGGATGGCAGGCCAGAAAATGGAGGGCATGGGATTGTGTCAATTCTTCTCTCCCTCTCATTGGAACAAGGATTCTCTCTAGTGCCTTTTACGCAACACATTTTTTTTTTGGTGTTGATCAGTGCGTCCGTCAAGAGAAGTTGGAGCCGTCTGCACTTGTTTTCCTGGGAGTACACCGGGGTGTGTCTCTTTTGAGTACCTATCGTACCTTCGACACCCAGACTTGTAGCATTTACGATGCAGAGCCCTTTTTTGGTGCAAGCCCGACTCCTGGTCCTAATAGCGGTGGTCCAAGTGGACACTTTGAAAAATTTTGGGAGCGCTCGCCTTTGGTGGAAGCTCTTTGATATTTGACTTGGTGGAATGAGAGCTTTTCTTTGAATTTCATTGACTTGTAAAATTTGTGGCTAGCTCCTCTGCTTTTACCAAGAGTTGGCGCACACTGATCAACATTTTTATTTATTTTTCACACCCAGGCACTTAGGTCAATATCAAGAGATTACTATAAGAATCAAGTTCTCATACTGGCTAATATTGCTGACACTCAGGTTTCATGAAGCCTCCAAAGATTTTATCCCATCCTCGAGCATCATTAGATCAAATCCAAACTTGACTTCCTCATCCCAATCCCTCAGGTGAAAAATCAACTCATCTCAATCAAAACTGCAGTCGTGCATGTGATGTGCTGATCATATTCTCTTTGTCTGAGACTAAGCATGGAATATAGCATGCAGATCTAGAAACTTAGGGGAATGTGGATGATTAAGTCTAAGACCCTGATGACTAAGGCTGGTTAACCTAAAATCTCAAAGACTTCTAAAAGCTAAGTCTTCTTGACCAAATCAGATCCCGGGTGAAAGTGAAAATGTAGAGGACTAATCCAACTTCTTCATTCAGGACACTTTTTTTTTTTAACTTCAAGAGATATTAGAACTTCCTAAACTCAATTGAGCATCCGCGGTTCAGCCAGTATGGATGTAAGTACAGGCCGAAGCCCGTTGCTTGAGGACGGGGCCTTGCGCGATGCCCTCTAAACCATCCAATCTGCTAAGGGCGAACCCTCACTGAACGCGGCTGACTTAATTGGGCTTAGTTAGTCATTAATAGCTCCTAAAGGTTTTTAGGGTTTTTCTCATTTTTAGGGATTTTAATAAAGTTAAAACACAAGTTAGACTCAACTTTTCTTGAACGAGATGGCGATTTTTTTCAAAACCCCTGTCACACAAAATAAAAATTTTCAAAACATTTTCAAAAATCATTTTCGAAAATATTTCTATAAAATAGTGTAACATAATATCGAAAAACCGCGAAAATCCTTTGAGTTTTCTTAGTCCAATGAATTTTACCTTAGCCAAAAAGTTTTTAATTTTTCAAATTTTTCAGATTATAGCTAAAGTAAATATACGGTATATACGGTATACCCCCCTATACTTAAACTTTGCTATGTCCTCATAGCACTAAATGTTACAAGTACATAGGTCCACTTAAGTATAGAAGAATATACGGGAGCTAAGAGGGGCTCCCCCTATACTTAGGTTAGAAATAACCTAAGTATAAAGGCAAGAAAAGATGAGTAGAGAAAAATCACGGGGACTTGGGTCCCCCCTATACTTAGGCTGAGATTAGCCTAAGTATAAAGATGGAGTTTGATGTCGGGAGGGACCCAAGGTGAACGAAGAAGAGGAATGAATATACAATTGAGCGGTTGAATCTTCGGAGATGAAATGGAGTGTCTTCGGATTTAGGGCTGTGTGTTGCAACAAAGGCTCAATCAAGCAAGCAAACCCATAGTTTCACCAACTCACACATGAAACCAACCTACGTTGGTTTATTATCTTGTCTATTTTATTGGTGATAAAACATTTGATTTTTACGCAAAGAAAATGTGAATCAAGGCATATGCGCGGGTGTTGCTCTCCCAAAACCGAATTTTACCCCATTTTAAGTTGACTTGCAATTAACAGTCCCAATTTTATTTAAATTGTCACTGATTTAAGGTTAGCCATCAATCAGAAAATCATCGTCTACCGTTCATTCCATTTTCCATTTATCCTAGGTGATCAATCTAGAAAAATGAAAGCCGAGGAAAACATGTATTCGATGAAGAAAAACACGATCGAGGCAAAGCGAGAAATCATGCAGTGATTTTTACGATAAAAGCCGCGAAAAAACTGGGGCCGTTTTGAAAATCAAATCCAACATGTATGCAAGTCGAAAAAAAGCCGCACCTAATCATGCATCTATTAGCGGTGATTAATCTTCATGAATTTTAGCTAAGTGATGCGAAATTATGTGCGTCTTCATTTAAAGTGTGTCTTAACCTACGATCAAGCACATAAGATAAAAAAATAAAATGAGCTCGAGGAGCCGCGTGCCTAGTCCTAGGTCGACACTCAAGTGGGGGCGATCCCCACACAACCACGTTCGTTCGATTACATACGTGAGTCTTCAATCGAAGACCGCTGTAAAAGACGAATTATTAAAAATAAAATGCAACAAAAAATGCGACACTTTTTTTTTCTTTTCTTCCTTCTTTGCTCCAAGCATGCTCCTGCGGCTCCTCGCAATGGGGAACGTTCTGCTCCTCGCCTCCTTGATCCATCAAGGGCCCTGCCACAGAAACAATGGTTAGAGATCAAATAAGAAAGAAAAATTTTATATGCAAAAATATGTGACTATTTAACCTATAAAAAGATACACTAAATTAATCACACAAAAATCCAAAAAATAAAAGAGATGAGCCGTGTCCCCGGCAACGGCGCCATTTGATGAACCGTAAAATCGGCCCTTTAAGAATGTGTTTTTAGCACATGTAATCGTCATCGTAGTCGGGCCGGTTTCGGTCGTCAAAAGATCCCCTCATTTAAATATATGTTATGGTCAATCAAAATGAGATGATCGTATTTATTTTTTACTTGGTAAGATACCAAGGTCGAACTCAGGGACACGAGCCTCTCTCGTATTAATCAGAATTTAAGTGTGTTTAATCAAGTGTTGAAATAAAGCATATAGGTCAAATGATGCATAGACACAACATGACAATGCAATGCATTAAAATTAAACATGCATTTTTTTATCAATTTTAATAATGCAATTAAATGAACATGCAAAGCGAATGTTATGCCCAAATAATCACTTAAGCCATAGCAAAAAAATTGCAAGTTGAAATGAGTCCGCATTTAGAAGCATTCTACTCTCATTAAACAAGTGAGCATGATAAATAAAGAGATCAAGGCATTTAAATAATAAAATAATACATCACAGTTCATAATCTCAAATCTGAAATTTAACCATGCCATAGTGAAGAGGACGAAAAGAGCTTCGAAATGAAACTGAAATCAACTTGATTGGAGCTATGTAGCTCAAGATATTCAAGTTCAAACATAAGGGCATAATTGAAAGAAAAACATGAAAAGATAACTACAAAAAGGTCCCTGGGAGGGACTAAAACGCAATTAAAATAAAGACAAGTCCTTCCCTGTAATTTACCCAAACGCGCGGGGACCTTTTTGCAAATATGGAGAAGTTCGAGGGCGTCTCTGCAAAATTCCCCAAATAGCACGTGCGCTGCACGTGCTACTCAGGCTCGGACGTAGGCTTGGATTCGGCAGAGGCTCGGAGGCGCTTCGGCGTAGGCTCGGATGTTCCGAGGCTCGATGCAGGCTCGTTGAGGTTCGGAGCTACCGAACCTGGAGGCACGACTACGGAGGCTCGGTGCTGCTCTGGTGACGACGCGTGGCTAACTCGAGGCCGTTGGATCGGGATGATCCAAGGGTCGCTGAAGGCGAGGACGTGGCTCCATCTGGACCGTTGGATGGTCACCGGGGGTGGACCATCCAACGGTGGCTGCTCATCTCCTCGGCCGAAGGCGGGCGGAGCGTTCTGGGCTCCGGCGAAGAGCCTCCTCCTCCGCCGCTTGCTCCCGGCTATGGTGGACGTCCCCCGATGCTCAGGATAAGTCGTCGATGAAGCTAGGAGCTCGGGGGAGATCATGAAGGCTCTAGTGACGCTCGCCGGGGCTCGGAGGTCGGCTGCGACGTCGGTGAAGTTTGCTCCGATCAAGCTCCGGTCGTTGAAGCTCTTGATGACCTGCACGTTAGTCGAGCATAGCCGAAGCATAATCGCATGCGTGCGTGCATAGGTGAGCGAGATGGGAGCTAATCGAGTGAAGAAGGTGGCAGCTCTGAGCTCCTCCGCCGTGGGCGGCGGAGGAGGTGGGTCGGAGGCGATGGGGGTTGTGGAAGAAAGATAACATGATCGGAGATGGTCGCGAGGACGGGGGAAGTGTGGTGAAGCTACCCGGAGGTTCATCGGAGGGAGAGGGTGGCCGGAGAGGCCTGATTAAATCGATTAAATCGAAGAAAAAAAATCAATGGGGGGTTCAGAGGATCTTACCTGATCGGAGGCGGAGCGGAGGGCTTGGGCTGGAGCTCTAAGCGAGCTCCGGGTCTTCGCAACGTACTGGGCAGCCTCCCCAGCGAGCTCGGGCGGCTATAGGTCGCCGCAACTCCGCCGTCAAAGGCGGAGGGTCTCACCAGGAGCCTCGTCGTCTTCGCTCTATCCGACCACCTCCCCCTGTCACTGGGAGGTGGCGGAGGGCTGGGCGAGGCCCCATGTAAAGATGGACAGCGGCGAATGGAGGGGGGGCCGGTGTATTTGAAGAAGAAGGGAGCTTGACTTGGAGGTGGTCGACGTGGTTTTAGAGGGCGATAGGGGATGACTGGGAAGACGACGTGGGTTGTGGAGGCATGCGCGGGGTAGAGGGAAGTTAGGGGAAGACCGGGCGGTGGTTGGCGAGCGGAGAAGAGGTCAGCGGTGTTGGCGAAAATGGGAAGAGTGGACGGGTTGCGCGAGGTGGAAGACGTGGGGAAGAGGAGGCTCTGGAGGTTGACGACGGTCTCCTGACCGTTGGATCTGGAGATCCAACGGTGGAGGGCTAAGCGCGAGAGGACGGGCAAGATTAGATCAACGGCGGAGCGATTAAAGGCAGATGAAGCGGCCACGTGGCGTGTCGAGGTCGAGGTGCTAAAGGATGGCTCAGATGGAATCAAGGGGTCGATCGGATGGATGAAATTGGCCCAGGAGATAACGGCTGTGATGGCCGGGTGAAGATGCCATCGGAAGGACCAGAAGGTGACACGTGGCGCATGAAGAGCGAGGCGGGGACGTGCGGTGTAGATGAAGAGCGGGAGATGATCAATGGCTGGGGATAAGGAGCGGCGTGGAAAGATGGGGGCCGTTGGATCTCAGGGAAAGATCCGACGGCCCAGATCGAAGGCGGGTATGCCAAGGTGAGCGGGCCACGTGGCTCGCCCAGATTGGGCCACGTGGCCCAATCAGGTTATTGCAAGAGTATTTTTGATTTTTGAGGGCTTACTTGGTCGAATTTGAGAAAACTCAAAACATGAAAGTTGTAGATCTTGACGAGATCTACAAGTTTCATGTTGACCAAGACTTGAAAAGAGATCAAACAAGGCCCCGAAATATTTTTGAGGGTATTTTTAAGTCAAAAAAATACCACGAATTTTGTTTTGCCATTTTTTTTGTGGTTTTTAATTTATTAAGGACTCTGTTAATTATTAGACACTAACAGGGATTTATTGACAAAACACTAAGCAAGGGGGTTAATTATATCAAATAAAGATGATGAAACTGAGGTTCATCAGGTAGGAATACAAAATTGTAAAAACACTTAAGAAGGCTTGATAGGATTTGGGCACTACTCCTTAGTGTGTATGTGAGCAATTTAAAATGAAGACATTGAGGGGATCACCCCAAAACAATGATTTCTCTTTTTGACCTTTTTTAGGGACAAGTAATATTAACAGTCCCAATTTTACTGATTATCACTTTTTTTAAATTTTTAATAAGAAATGCACGCGCCTAACGGGGAATCAATTTCTTTTATCACCTATGTGATCAAAATCAGAGGGAGAGATTCGGAAAAGCAATGCAAGCGGCAAATTGATGATGAATGCTAAAGCGTAAATGCTCACCTTGTCTGTAGGTCTCTACATGCAAGGAAGCTAAACAGAATTGAAACCTATACTATATGCAAATGCAATCGATGAAATCGCCCTAGATGAAAAACCTATATTATCGTGAAGAACACGATGTTAAATATCTAGAAGTGAGATCCAAAAGTCTGGTCTCTTAAGTGCATCGGTGTCCACCACAGCGGATCCTGCAGGCGCTGTATAACACTTCTCTCAACGCTCGATCTCAAATCCAAATAGACAGTTATTCAAAATTTGACCAAATCCAAACGAGTCCATATGTACAGGAAAATGTAATTAAGTGTTAGACCTTAATTTATCGTCAAGCAAATCCTAATGCTAGGGCTCAATAACATAAAATAAGGGAAATCGAAAACCGATAAACAAAAAAATGCGATGGAAACAACAACAAAACCGACGAGGCCCCAAAGGGAACAATCCCTCGGGCACTAGACCTCGTGAAGTGTGAAGTAGTGCCCTGAGAGTCCTGTATTATTACAATAATTATAGTGATCTCTCTCTCACTTCAAATTACACAAATAAATACAAGAAAATAAAAAAGTCTCTGTATTCAAAACTCCTCTAAGTCTCCTTTGGTGCTTGGTCAGAAGTCTAAACCCGGCTTCACGTGGGTGCACAGACGCTTCGAGTGAAGTACCTCCCTCAATCTGCGGTACCTCGCAGCAAAGTCAACAAGAGAGGGTGATTAGACAAGTCACAATAATATCAAATAAATAAGAAAATAAATAAAGGAAAAATTGTAGACAAATAAATCACAATCATATAAAGCCAATCAAAGCGGCGTTGCTCCCCTACAATAGTGCCATTTGATAATTGTGATTTTGTGAGGGTCTAAATATGTCTCACACAAGGCAGAGACAGTCGTTGTGGCGACCACTCACGAAATCCCAATTAGTCAACAATTAACCCACAATGATGATCAAGCGATGAAAATAAATGTGGAGTTAAAATTTATTTTATTTAACTCTACAAAATGTGTGTATAGTGTAAGTATGTAGAGTGTCAAATACAGGGAACAAACAAGATAGATCAGACAAATTAACGCATAAAAATGATTCTGAGCTTCTTTGTCTATATTTCTTTTTTGTGGGTTTTTTATTTTTAATATTTTTAATTTTGTTTTATTTATATTTGTATTTTGTTTTTGATTTTCTATTTTTATAAATTTATTTTTATGTTTTTTTTATATTTTTTATATTTTCTTTTTCTTTAAAAATATGTAATAAAGTTTTATATAGAGTATTTATACAATGTAGGCTAATATAATTATAAATACTAATAAAAATACTAAAAACGCATAAAATAAAATGTTTAGGGGTTTTAAATAATTTTCTACGAGTTTTGTGATTTTTAGGTAATTTTGTTAATTTTTTTTACATATTTTTAAAGTAGAAAATACCCTAAATCAGGGTTTCATTAAATAAACTGGATTAAAATGGAGATAAAAAATAGAAAATAGAATCAAAAGTTATCCAAATTAATTTTAATATGTGAATAATAATATAGAAAAATATAAAATAGAAAACACAATTTTTGGAATTTTGAAAATTTTATAATTTTTCAAAGGTTTTTAGGGTTTTCCCATTTTAGGAATTTTCTTTTGTATTTTTTTGGGATTTTTTGTTTAGAGTTTAAAATTACTAGATAAATATAAAATAAATTTTTTGTAATTTTTCAAAACTTTTTATATTTTATAGGTATTTTAAACTATAAATGGGAAATATTTAAGATATTTTTATTTTTAATAAATTATAAAAAGTCCTAAAATTGCAAAATAAAATATGTGCATGGAAGTGTTTGCAATCATGAGCATACATGTATTTTTGTGGATTTTCATAGCAAAATAGCTATTTTAAATAAATACAGAAAATAAAAAGAAACTACATTACTTGTTAGGGCATTTTTGTAAATAAAAATAAGTCCACGGACCTTCCAACAATTTTTTCACAAAAATATTATAACAGAATTAAAAAGTTTTGGTACTGAAACAAAATACAAAGAAAACCAGAGGCACGTCTACAAAATGTCACCTCGCATGGGGGGTCGCGTGAGGTGACGTGACGAGGACTGAAATGTAAATACTTAAAGTTTGAGGGGCTCATTGCAAAAGTTACAGAAATGTTTCAACGGCAAAGGAAAGATTTAGTTCTAATAATTAAATACAAAAATTCTGAGGCAAAATGTTGCAAAATACCCACAACGGAATCAGATCGAATGGTTGAGGGTCGTTCACTTGACATGCGTCACGCTCTCCTGCGACGACGTTGTTTCGCATTCTCCTAATTAGATCCCCGTAGATGATCGGACGGTAGCTACGTGCAGAGATCAGACGGCTACTGGCGCACTTGGGCACGCGTTCTTGATCCAACGACGAAGGAGGTCGATGAATGAACAGGGAAGAACCACCGACGAATCTAGCTTTCCCCATCAATATCTTCCTCCTCCGACCTGCTCTGAAGCTCTAAAATGGCCCAAACACCTCCTGCAGGTGTCCTCTAGTGGCTGGAATGCACAAAAAGCTCCGGCGAGGGCCGAAGTCTCCACCCGAGGTCGAAGGAGCAAGTTTGCTCCAGGTACCTTCGGCGAAGGACAAAACCACTGCAGCTGTGCATGAAGCCTAGTATTCCTGTAAAAAATTATTATAGGGTCGAGGGTGAATTGCCTCGACCCTTTAGCGAAGTGGATGGAAGCGGGGGAGGCGAGATGGCGGTCGCTCCAGCGAGCGGTGGAGATGGAGCAGCTGAGATCCTGTTCCAAGAGGGAGCTGGTTGAATGGGGTGCGTCGGAGCGTAGGAAAAGTGTGAGAAGAGAGAGGTGAGGGTGGTAGGTGGTCGAAGAACGACGGAGAGTATGGTGGACGTAGTGGCTAGTAGCAACTAAATACGCGATGAAAAACTAAACTAAGATGCTAGAATTAAACCTAGGATTTAAAGCAATAGGAAACAAAGGACAAAGGGTACCTCAGTGGCATGGGACCATGAAGAATGACCTCGACGATGGTGCTCCGCCAGAGGTGGTGGAACACGCCGCCAACCTCACCTAACTCCGCAAAACTTGGCCGGAGGAGAAGCGGTCACCTTCTCCGATCCAACGCAAAAAAGGGGGGCAAGCTTGGTCAAGTGGGGTTCAAATTTGAGAAGAAGGCATGGGGAGGTATATGTAAAGGCTGACCACGACGCTCCATAGATCGAGGTGGAGTAGGCATGGCGATGATCCACAACCTAAGGAAAACATCAAGCGTGTATGTACAATGAACGAGGCATAATTGTGCAGAAGGAATCGAAGCGATTCGATGAAAGAAACAAGCTACAAAAATTGAAGAAAATGGTGAGAAATGAGGTAGTTAGAGGGCACCAGTGCGAGTCAGAGAATTGACTGGGGTCAACTCTCCAAGCAACCTGGTTGGTGGACCAATCAGGAAAAATCAACCCTGGAAAATATTTAAAAATAGACATTAAATAATAAATAATTTTATTAATTTTAAGTTATAAAATAAAAAATGTTTATTATTTTTCATAGTATTTTATTATGATTTTTATTTAATTTTTAGAGGTATATATTTACAAGTTACTTTTTAGGGTTACTATATATGTATATTTATCTATATTTTACTATCTTTTATTTTTATTTTGTATATTTGATTTTATTATTTTAACTTATTATTTTAAAAATTTATAACTTATTTTTAGATACTTAAATATATTTTTATTATATTTTTCTGATTTAATATATACACTTAAATAAATAAGTCTATTTACTATATAGGTATAGTTATTGGTATTTCATTTATGTATTTTTTACATATTTTATTATAATATTTTATTAATTGTTTTATTCCATTTTTAATATGTAAATATATTATAAATAATATTTACAAAATTATAAATTATAAAAATATAAAAATATTAAAGAAAAAAATAAAATAAATATTTTAATCGGGTCCATTATACAATAGGGGTCCGAAACCTAACTTTCACACCTTAACTCCAAAAATATGAAACCACTTCCATTAAATAGCTCATTAAAAGTTATATACAATTAAATGTGATTTTGATATATTTTGTTTTTTTTTGAGAGATATGGGTCTAGGAAGTTGGGATTTTGGATTTTATTTAGAGTATAACTTTTACATTGTATATTATTTTGTGTAAACTCAATTTTGTTTTTTCTATATTTTATTATCTACAACTTTCATGTACAAAATTTCTTTATTTGATGTATAAAAATAGAAAAATAAAATGGGTCTCAAAAATACATAAAGAATGAATTAATAAATGTATTTGTTTTGAATTAACGACCCTTATCTCCCCCTACTTTATTCCTTCTCGACTTTGTCATCAAGATGCCTAGGTCTTGGGGTTTAGGGTCATAAAATATCATTGATATATTATTCCTTTTTCTTTTATTTTCTTTATTATATAATTTTGACATTAAAAACAGTATTTTATACACATTTCGTACAACAATGCATGGATGTCAATTTATGCAAATTATAGGTATATACATGCATTAGTAGGGGTTTTAAGGCCAAAATGATAGAATAAAGGTGACGAAATGGAGATTCATCATTATTTTGTGAACATTGCAATCATGCCATTGGAAAATTGTGAATCCCATTCATGCCCCAAAACAAAAAATGTAAATTATTTTTTCAATTAATCATCCAATGTGAATCCAATTCATACCAATAATTAATTAACAAATATAAATCACAATAGTCTCTCTCTAATATATTATAAAACACATTTATAATATATGTGAATAATTGGACAATGCTATCCACATTATTCATATCCATAATAATTAAATCACATTTGATTATATTGGATAATCATTCTCATGCATTCGAATAATATGGATCAAATTCACATTATTCATGATAATTAAATCACATTTAATTATCCACTTCTCAATGCATTCAACAATGGAATTATTCTTGAACTTTTTCAAGAATAATGCGCTTTCTCCGCAAATACTTGGAGATAAGGACATGGCGATTGTACGTTCCACATATAGTAACATGGATATTGAGATCACATCTCAAATCCAAATCTTATGGACCTCTCATAGATGCTTGATTTAATCAAGGCCGCAAATCTAATCTTTTCATTGCATCTGAATCTCATTCAGATCATTGTCCAATATTTTGACCAAGATCAGATTGCTTATCTACTTAGAGGAGTCACTAAAATCCAGACATGTTTCATCACTCTCTCGGAATGGAAGCGTCATGGTTATACAATCGTTTATGATCACATCACCCTCAGGTATTCCTAATACCTGTACATCCTGCATACTGGAAGACCTATGATAAACCCGAAGATATATATCAATTTTACACTATCATCTTTAGGGTTTCATCATCAAGTTTCTCATTCTTGGTCATTGGGAGTTGGTATCGATCATATGCTTTCGAAAAGTATATATCACACCTTCAAATTCTTGTCATGCTTCCAAAGCACGACGACCATGCATGGAATTTGATCGGTCCCAATACCTCATGAGTGAGCTCATGTCTTCCGGTTCACAAGTGAAATTGTACGATCCCTTTGAGAGATCGTATTACTCATATGCCCTCATATGCACACCAGTTCGCCGATGTGTAGACCTTGGTTAGGTCATCAACCTATTGGTCTGCCAAATGTACATACTTAGACATATAGTAACACAACTGCCTCAGGTCAGAGGATGTGTGCCTATATCGTGATAGCATACGATATAGGACTTTGGTTATCTCAATCTCATTAAGTCAACTCTTTCATCTAACTAATCTGACACCTCTGAATCTCTATTCCCATGAAGAGGACCTACATCAAGAGGTCTGTTAGATATCAGCCTAAAGAGAAAGGATTTCCATCTCCTACTCATGCTGGAGATCAACTCTTAACACTCATTTGACGGTGCTTGATGAGTCATCTATCTAACTCCTTAGATATTCATCCAAGCAGCAACCTCTATGATTCAATTATCAAATCGACAACTGTATGATTATTAAGATGGCCATGGTACGTAGCCCTAATTGTATAGAGGGACCTTATAGTGCATTCATTAATTTAATCTCAAAAAGGGAGTGAAAGAATCAATAATTTTTATTGATAAATCAAATATTACAATAACATTTATTGTAGGAATGGTTCGTCTCAGGCTCATATGGATAACATGGAACCCATCACTGTAACTTCGAGCTCTAGTCCCACCTCCGCCTCTACGTCGATACGCAACCTTGATCTCCCCTTTCCAAATCCATCTGTCGTGAAGCACCATCAACTTCGCCACTGCGAGTTCCTCCAATACGAGAGATCGAGCCCGTCCATCATCTTCAATCCTTGGTCTAAGAGACCAAGGACCTCTTTGCAAACATTTTTATTTCTTGTATTTTTTATTTATTTAGGACCTAAATGCAAATTTAGAAAACTTCTAATAATTCTCTGAATTTTTTTGATTTGAATCTATATTATGGAATATTTGCATCTTTTACATTCATTTTTTATTATTTTCATTTCATTCCTCTTATGACTTTTTTTGTAATTTCGTAAACTGAAGTACATTCCCTATAACTTGCACATTAAACAATTAGATTTAAGAAATTTTCACTTTGCCCATACTCTTTTATTTAATTACAATCATACTCTAACTTTAGCTTTATTTACATTCAAGCTCTTAAATTTCCAAAAAATTAAATAAATGTCCCTAGATTTTCAAATAATTACACAAATGCCCCCGACACTTCCAAAAATCATTAAAATAACATACGAATATGAAAAGTTTCCAGAAAATTCATGTGCGATCATTGTGATGTTTAGAATCTAATTACATACTTTTCAATACACTTTAGGGTCCCAAAAAACAAATGGAAAATAGGTTTTAATTTGAAACAATAAAGTGAAAATACCCTTTTAAATAGAATAAAAGTATGCATAAAATGTTCGACTCTCTGTGGATCGAGTCTCTACTTACCCTAAATTTTATTTAATATATTTTGCTTATAGTTGATTAAAAATTTTATCTGAATCTCTCATTTTCTGCATATGTGCAACGTTAACATAAAAAATATTTCTTAGCACACGTAAAATCGTAGTTTCATATAACAATATGTATTTAATAGTTATAGACGTCCTTGATGGATTTGGATCAACGTCTATGGATTGGGCTTCTCTGGATGATCGGTATTTGGCGATGGTGTTGAAGTCGAGGAAGATCTGAGGGCTTATGTACATCCCCCTTTTTTACTATAGGTGGTTGATAGTATAACGTCCTAGGCTTAGGTCTTAGATCCGTTGTCGAGGAAAACTGGTGCTTAATCCCAAGTTGTCAAGTAGTAATCCCCATCACTTATAACCCACACACCACAATTCATGAGTTTTCGAAGTGGGACTATGCTTGGGGGCCGGGGAGTTACAACCAGGAAGTGATCCGATGATCGGAGCTGGCTCAGGATTGATGCGGATCTCTGGTATTCATCGATGTTGTATTAAAGTTCATCCATTGCTACGTATGACCTTGCAAGGAATATGTATGCTCGAACGAATTCCCGGCTATGGCCGTAATAACACGAAGGAGAGGTGGGTGTGTCTCCTTTATCATTTGGCAGATAGGAGCTAATCTCTAGCCATGAGTTGGTCGGAGTTGGATGAGTGTGGGAGGTAGAGAGAGAAGGCACCGAGGCACAGAGATGAGGTGATGATCAGTGGGGCCGATTTGGGTATGGTTTTTGAAATGAAAAGATAAAGTTGCATGTTACCGATTTATGAATCTTTGATTTATCATTACTATACTCACTTATTATCCTCATATCATAAGCAATTTAATCCAAATATTTATTAATTCTGCATCACTAACAAGTGACCCACTTTTTGTAAATAGCCCTAATTATTGTACAAAAATTAACCCTTTTATTTTCTTTATTTTTCCACATTTTATTTCCTATTAAAAACTCCAAAAAATTTAGTAGATATAGATATTTGTTTGCATGTTAAAAAGAAATAAAAAATAAAAAATCATAAAACCATTAAAAAATAGTGATTTTATCTATTAAAAATACTTCCAAAAAACTTTGTGTTATGTATTTAATCTCTTTTGATTTTTTGTTCAACATGAATCTTGTAGATCTCCTTGAGATCTATAACTTCCATGTTTTAACTTTTTGCTAATTATGCTTCTTTTTATTTCTTTTGTAATTTCTCCTTCTTTTCTTATTTCTGAATAATCTGATTGGGCCACATGGCTCTCTCCGGAGCCGTCACGTGGCCCATCTATCCTTGTGCCACCCGAACTCACTAGAGACATTCGATCACTCCCGATAGCCTCATCTGGACTGTCCACCCGCGCCACGCTAGCAGCCCTTGGATCATCTCCTTCCGCCTCCATCACCACCGTACCTTCCTGACTCTATCTCAGCCATCAGATGATCCCTCATCCTTTGGCTCTGCTCCCTCCACGCCACCCATTCCTTCGCAGCCATAAGATCAAACCCACAACCTAATCTCAATCATCCATCCACATGACTTCAACCCCACGACCGCGCTATCAGATGTCATCCCCACCGCACGCTCCCACTCACTCCTCCACCCTAGGATTAAAACCCTCACCCTCATCTGGGTCATTCCCTAGCATGCTCTATCCACGGTTGGTTTAGATTCGATGATCTTATCTATACCGCTCGCCTGCGCTTGCTTCTTAGCCATTGGATCGCTTAATCCAACGACTAGGACCCCTTCTTCCACCTTCCACCTTCTCTTCCTAGGCATTACACTTTGCTCTGCCCTCGCCCCCTTCCAATTTTGGTAACCACTTCAGGACACCCTTTCACATTCTAACGCCACCACTATCCTTCCCTATCTTCCTTTTTTCTATGAGGCCATCAATGACCATGATCTAAACCTTAGGATAGTTGGCGATCGTTACAACCCACGCCTACACTTTGCCTAAAACCGCTAATCCACCACCTATAAATCACTTCCTCTGCTACCATTCTCCCTCGTCCACCATTACACATGCCTCCACCTAGTTCATCTCCCTCCTCTAGTGATAGGGGAGGGGTGGATAGAAGAGCGACAACGACCGCCGTGCCTGGGTGTTGACCCATGGCTCTAGCCCTGTCGCAACCTCTCCTGGAGGTTGCCCGAGCTTCGAGGTGCAATTTTCCTCGATGAGAAAAGACCCATCAGAGGCTCATCAACACAAGCCATCCCCTCCACTGATGACCTTCTCCGACCAGGTAAGCTTTCTATCTTCTTTTTTCTTGAAATCTCCACATTTTTTTGCAGCACACACCTCATTTCACTGTCGATCTACCGCACCATCACCTCCACCGGTCGTCCATCATTCTTGCACTACCCTTCGGCCACCCTCTCCCTTCTCCAGAACCTCGATTACCTATGCTTTCCTTCTTCTTCGGCTCGCCTTCGACTTCTAACTCTACAGAGTCCTTACATATTCATTGATCGGGTGAAGCATACGTGCTATGATCTCCTTCACCACCTCCGACGGCCAGCCACTGCCCTGCTTCCTCAGCCACAACAGCCGCTTCACAACACCATCCAGACCCTCGCCAGGGCTCCCCCGAGATTCCACGACCCTTCACTGTCGAGCAGAGCCTCAGTGGAGCTCGAGGGAGGTCACTGGAGCCCAAGCCCCTCGTCGCCACCCATAGAGCTGTTTGCTAAAAGCAGATGCCCTTGGATCTTGATCCAATGGTATATGCATATGAGAGCCCACATCGTTCAATTCAGAGATCGAGGAGGACCTACAGCCGTTGGATCCACCCATCGGAGCCTCTCAGCCTCGAGTGGATCTGCTCCACCATGCCGTGCCACGTGTAGCTTTGCTACCTGACCCTCTAGCCGACCCAAGCTTGGATCACGTGCCTCCCGCACGTAGCACGGTCTATTTGCTTTCCAACCATGTAGTTTTTTAATAATTACAAACATGTCCTCTCTAGTGCATGCCTCCACGTGCACGCCTGGGCAGTTTACAGAGGACCCCCGTCGGGTTTTTTATATTGCATTTATGCCCCTATAAGGGCCATATTATGATATATTATCTTTTTATTTTCATATTTTCTCTACATTTATGCCCACAGACTTTAGTGATTATATCTTGAGCACCCTAACTTCAATTAAGTTGATATCAGTTTTGTTTCATTGTTAATTTCATGCTCTACCTTATGGCACATTTTCTTCTCTGATTTGACAAGTTATTTATCACGCTAAATTTTAAATGATTAATGTGTCAAGTTCTCTTAATTGAAATAATTTAATTGACCTATGGATTATCTTAATGCTCAAATTATACTGAAATTGATGCTCATTATTTTATGCTCAATGATTGAACTATTTGTAGGGCTTATTTATGCTTGCATCATCATATCATCTTGCATCATTTTTAATTGCTGATAAACCAAATAAAAATGGCATATATCCCATCATTCATTGCATTTCATGTCGATCACCTTTTCATGCATCACCCATTCCCTTGCATTCCGTATCTCATTTATTTCGCATAAAATTGATAAAAAAAATGCATCTCCCATTCTGCATGGTCTTGCATCATATCCTTGCATTTCATTTATGTGCATCATATTGCATATTCTTTATTCATCATCTGCATATTGTTTGTGTATTTTGATATGTGCATTGTATATGCATTATGAAGACCTAAATCAATGAATTTAATCGCTCTTATTTAATCGATAATTTCCGATAAATCGGCGAGGAGGCTCGTGTCCATTTGTTCGACCTTGGTAGAATTGCCAAGTAAAATAATATTCCACCTATTCATAGGATTGGTATTTTGCATGACATCCGAGATCGTCTCCTGTACTACGATGTTGAAAATGACAAATTAAGTATGACATTTAGTGATTCCTTAGAAAGCGCCACTGGTAAGGACATGGCTTATCCTTATTTATTTATTGTATTTTATTGTATTATTTTTGAGTTGATTTTTTTTTCAAAAATATATGTCTTATTATTGTGTTTGTCTATATCGTTTTTTGTTGATTAATTTTCATTATATTTTTCTGACTTTTTTCTTTTGTGGTAGAGCACGTGAAGATGGATGATGCTCGATCTACATTGAGACGTGGAGTTGGGAGCTCCCGTTGCAAGGAGCCGTAGGATAAACTTAGGAGAATTCAAGGAGCTTAATTGACATTTTGTTCATGCATTTGTTTTGTAAATAATTGTATTAATTGCATTTCCAACGGTCCTCATTCTTGGGCTTGTGTGCGTAGCATAAACTTGAATTTTGCATATGTGTGTGGAGCCTATTTCACCCCGGTCCGATGGGACTTCACTTGAGTGTTCGAACCTAGGGTTAGGCACGTAGCTCAACGAGCTTCCTTCATTTCAAATATTTCATGCTTGATTAGTAGGTTATGACACACAATAAGAGTTGAAGGGATTCACTTCATCTCCCTGACTCATTGAAATGCATGAAAACATCGATCTATCTAGCCAAATTTAATCCAATTCTTCCTGCTAATAGTATCATGTTTAGGTGTGGTTTCCTCAACTTGCATGCATGTAGCATAAAATTTAAATACAATCTTGCATATGCATGGAGGATGCTGGAGGAATTGTAAGTTTCTCTCTCAAGCATGCATATTGGTTTTCACGAATGCATTAGGTTTTCTCAATCACCCATTGATTTATCACTTAGGATATTAAATAAAATTGGGAATGGGCGCTTAGACGATGAATGCTTGATATGTGCTCACATTAATATAGTGATAACCTAAGCATAAAATTTGGACTGTGATGCAAGCCGACAAAATAAAATGGAATAAAATGAACCCTGGTTTACGGGAGAGCAATACCCGCATTGTACGCAGTTTTTGATTAAATTTTGAGAGGTGAGGATGTATCCCTAGGATAGTGCCCAATACCTACCTTTAAGCCATGCATAATGAACATGAATTTTTGATTATCACTAACTAAAATAGATAAGATAAATACGACCAAACCTTCATGGCCATCATGTGTATGTTGGTGAACTTATGGGTATTATTGCTTTCTTGGCTGAGCCTGATTTGTGTACTCCACTCTGCCCTCTCGTATCCACTCTTTATCTCCGTAGATCCAATCATCTCTGTAAATCCACTCCCCACTCTAACCCTGGATAATCACTGATTCCTCATCCTTAATTCAACATCTAAACACTTAAGCTACTCTTCAACCTAAGCATAGGGGGAACCTTGTACATCTTTGGAGTATTCACCATGGGTCCCTTCATACTTATTGTATATTCTCTACTTAGGCGATTCACAATTTAAGTATAGGGGACCTGAGTCGAATATTTGCTTCCCTCTTCTTGTTCTTCTTATACTTAGGTTATTTTAACCTGGGTATAGGGGGAGCATATGAGTCAGTTCTTCTATACCACCTTGTATTTTAACTGGAGCTATGGCTTCATATCACTTTGTGCTATGAGGACATATCAAAAGTTAAGTATAGGGGGATATACCATATATATTGTATATATATTTTAGCCATAACTTATATTTTGAAAATTTTGAAACTTTTTGGGGCTAGGGTATAAGTATTTTTGAATTGACTTTCGTAAAAATGTTTGTAAATGTTTTGAAAAATTTTCTAACTACGTGATATTGTTTTGAAAAATGTTTGACAATGGTTTTGAAAAATGGGGTTTGACTCGTTTTAAAAATTGTTTGAAAAATATTTTGAATTTTATATATTATGTGACATGCTTGGGAAAATGTTTTCAAAAATCTTTTCAAAAATAAATGAATAACTCAATTAATATTTTTAAAAAGTTCCATAAAAATCTAAAAAATAAAAAATTTCTTTAGCAGCGATTCTGACCACTAAACGTAGAAATGAGTAGTTGTTTCTTAATGAGGGAACTACAGTCTTCCTTAGCATAATAGGTGGTTAAAAGACAGTGCAAATGGCACCGTATTGAAGTAATACAGGTAGCTGTCTAGCTATCCGTACTTATACCCATACTGGATGGAAATGGATGCAACTATTCACATGAACTTGGGCCAGTCATTATTTGTCTTAAGATT
Organism: Ottelia alismoides; assembly: GCA_037367405.1. Classification (NCBI taxonomy): domain Eukaryota; kingdom Viridiplantae; phylum Streptophyta; class Magnoliopsida; order Alismatales; family Hydrocharitaceae; genus Ottelia; species Ottelia alismoides. Next base: position 209,530 of record JAZKJV010001607.1, read on the forward strand.
AAAAAAATCCCATAAAAATGAAAATTCAAAAATCATAAAAAATCACTAACTTTGGAGTTGATGTATTCCTGACACATTCACTATCACTCAAGGCTTAAGGATTCGAGGACACTTGATTTTTTAGATCTTAAGAGTCTGAGTCAACCGGCCTTGGTCATTAGGGTTTGAGACTTAATAATCCACACTTCCCTAGTTTGAAAGATATGAGCGCTGTATTGCACTCTTCATCTCTACCTTCTAAGAATATGATCAACACATCACTCTCACAACTGCATGAATGATGAGATGAGTTGAGTTATCACTTGAGGAACTGGGACTGGCGATTTGAGTATAGAACCGATTTAATGATACTCGAGGATGGGATAAAGTCAATGAAGGCTTCAAGAAACCAGAGTGTCAACAAAACCCTAACCAAATACGAATAAGTTCACATGTTATCTTTTGATATTGACCTACATGCCAGGATGTGATGAAACATAATAACTTGTTGATCAATGTGCGCCAACTCTTAGTAAAAGAAGTGGAGCTAGACAAAAAGAAAATAAAAGAAAGAAGTATTAAAAGAAAATCTCTCTCAATACAAAGTCAACTATCAAGAGCTTACATCAAAGGCGAGCGCTTCCAACCATCTCAAAGTGTCCACTTGGACCAAAGCTTATTAGGACCAATGAGTTGGGTTAGTACCTCAAAAGGGCTCTGCATCGTAAGCGATACAAATATGGTGTAAGTATATTAGATACTTAAAAAGACACAACCATGTGTACTTCCAGGAAAACAAGTACAGAAGACTTAACAACTCTTTACAGACACACTAGTCAACAATCAAAAATATATGTGTTGAGTAATAAGGCACTCGAGAGGTTCCTTGTTCCAATGTGAGGGAGAGAAGAAAAAACACAAACCCATGCCCTCCATAATCTGGCCTTCCATCTACACTTTCAAGTCTGACAAACTAATGAGATGATGGATTGGACACAAGAAAAGATTTATTCCCTAGTGTTGAAGAATAGGTCTAGAGGAAAGTCTCTGGACTGGAGTCTTGGGCAACATCTCGACTTGACTCTCATGATTGTGGTACACTAAATTTCATACCCTTATATTACATGTACAAAATAGAGAGTCTGATAATTAGAGAAGTTGGATTCCTTTGGACTAGAGCTTGGTTGTGCCCAGATTTTTAGTATCACTCAAATAAAGGGTCCTTAACAAATTGAGCCTTGAAATCACATGCACTATTAGGAATTAATATGACCCCTTCATTCTTTAGATGCTCAAGGATGAGCATAGTTTAAGTATAGGGGAATGATGAATCTCTAATTTGCCATTATTATCCTTAGAGCATACACACTTTAATCCATATCTTCATTAATTCTGCATCACCAACAAATGACCCACTTCTTGTAAATAGCCCTAATTATTATACAAAAATTAACCCTTTATTTTCTTTATTTTTCCTTATTTTATTTCCTATTAAAAATTCCAAAAAATAAAAGTAAATATCATAGATATTTGTTTTGGTGTTAAAGATAAATAAAAAAGACCAAAAACACAAAACCATTAAAATGTAGTATTTTTATCTATTAAAAATACTTCCAAAAATATGTGTTATGTATTTGGTTGCTTTTGATTTTTTTGTTAAACATGAAACTTGTAGATATCCTCGACTATGTTTTGACTTTTTGCTAATTGTGTTTCGTTTTGTTTCTTTTGTAATTTCTCCTTCTTTTCTTATTTCTAAATAATCTGATTGGGCCAGGGACGCTCTATGGAGCCGCCATGCAGCCCATCTATCATTGTGCCACCCGGCCTCACCAGAGCCATTCGATCACTCCTAATAGCCTAATATGGACCGTCCATATGCACCACGCTAGTAGCCCTTGGATCATCTCCTCCCGCCTCCATCTCCACCGCAAGTTCCTGCATCCATCTCATCCATCAGATGATCCCTCATCCAGTGGCTCTCCCCCTCCACGTCACCCATTCCTTCGCAGCCATAAGATCAAACCTGTGCCCCATATCAATCATCCATCCGTATGAATCCATCAACCCTACGATCACGCCATCCGATGTCATCCCCATAGAACGCTCCCGCTTACTCCTCCACCCTTGGATTAAACCCTCACCCTCATCTGGGCCATTCCCTAGCACCCTCTATCCACGGTTGGATTAGATCCGATGATCTGATCTGGACTGCTTGCTTGTGCCTGCTTCTTGGCTATTGGATCGCTTAATCCAATGTCTGGGACCCCTTATTTCACCTTCTGCCTTCTCTGCCCATGCATTACATCGCTTTGCCCTCACGCCCTTCCAATTTTGGCAACCACTTCAGGCCACCCTTCTACGTTCTAACTCCACCACTGTCCTACCCTATCTCCCTTCTTTCAAGCAAGGCCATCAATGACCCATGATCTAAACCCCATGATAGCTGGCAACCCTTACAACCCACGCCTATACCTCGCATGAAATCACCACTCCACTACTTATAAATCACCTCCTCTACCACTGTTCTCCCTCGTCCACCATTACACAAGCCTCCACCTAGTTATTCTCCCTCCTCTGGTGACATGGGAGGAGTGGATAGAGGAGCGACAACGGCTGGCATGCCTGGGTGTTGACCCATGACTCCATCCATGTCGCAGCCTCTCCTGGAGGTTTCCCAAGCCCGAGGCGCGACTGTCTTTGATGAGAGAAGACCATAGACTCCATCAGAGGCTCAACACTAGCCATCCCCTCCACCAGTAACCTTCTCCGACCAGGTAAGCTTTCTATCTTCTTCTTCTCTTGAAAATCTCTACATTTTTTCGCAACACACACCTCATTTCACCGTCGATCTAGTGGACCATCACCTCCGCCAACCGTCCATCATTCTCGTGCCACCCTTTGACCACCCTCTCCCTTCTCCAGAGCTTTGATCACCTCTACTCTCCTTCTTCTTCAGCTCGCTGGAGAGGAAGCCTTGGTCCCTCACCTCCTATCGCATGTTCATGACCTCTAGCCCATTCCCTTCGACTCACCTTCGACTTCTAACTCTGCAGGTGTAAAGCCATGAACTTGGCATCTCTTGGATCCTATATCACAAGATCCGTCTCGTCAAGAGAAAACCAACGGAATTTGTTTCATGTGAATCAGACTTCATTTCGATTTGTTATGATTTTCGGAAGAAAGAGAAGTAAGGAGGATTAAGACATCATTAACCCATAATGACTGTCATTAAGACTAAAAAAGCATGATTAAAGAAACTAATGACGGATTGAAAATCGTTAATGATCATTAGCAAATACTAATCAATAGTTAGCAAAAGATAAGTTAAGCCACGAAAGTTAAATCGAGATTAGTGAAAGTTAATCATGATTAGTGTTAATTAAGCATCATTAGCGAATCTAGAATCCTCTGGAATGTTCTAACTTAAGCCCTAAGTTTCACATAAGTTTTGGCCAAAACCATGGGCCACTAACCGCGGTTAAGGTCTAAACCATGATTTTCTAACCATAGTTAGTGGTTTTCTAGAGCCTATAAATAGCCCCTCTACCCATTCATTCTCTACGATTTCCACTACCACCACCACCCCAAGGGCTAGGGTCGAGAGCTTGGGAGGAGTAGGAGGCGAGGAAGGAGCGCTAGCGAAGCACTGCTAGGAGAACGAGAAAGAGGAAGGTACGATCTTCTCTTACTTAGTTTGCTTCGGGAGTTAGGTTTTTCGATTCATGTTCAGTTTCCGTGCTATTTTCCTTTCGATGATTTTATAAGGGGAAACTCTGCCGAAATTTTCTTCGAAATACATCCCGATATAAGGGGAAACTCTATTGAAATTTTCTTAGAAATATATCCCGATAAGGGAAAACTCTGCTAAAATTTTCTTAGAAATATCACCCTGTAAGGAGAAGCTTTGCTGAAATTTCAAGAGAAAATGTGTTCTTCACGTTCTTCGTGTGTTCTTTACATTCTTCGTGTTCTTCGTGTGTTCTTTACGTTCTTCGCGTTCCTTAGTTCATTCTTCACGTTCTTAGCACATTCTTAGTGTTTTTGATATGAAAATGAAATTCGATCATTTTAGTAGCCATAAATCATCCTTTTGAAAGAGAATCACAATAAAGAACTATATACAAGAGAGAGAGCTCGATTAGTTGACGAAATACTTCCTTTTGATGTTGGGTTTTCATATGAGATATTTGAAATTTCTGATTTTATGTTCTTACGAAGAACCCTAATTTGGTTATTTTAAAGAAAATATGAAGTTGCTTTTCAACTAAATTAAGGTCTAAGCATCGTATGGATGCAGTGGCTTGGAAAGCTAGGGTTTGGAAGTTAAATATAAATAAATACGAGTGTATAAATATATAAATTAATATATGTGTACGTCTATACTCAGTATTTTATGGTTATGTAATCTAAGGCTGAATTGAGGAATTACATAATGGGACCTGATATTTGTTGGATTGGATCGTGAAAAAGATCACGTGTTACGTTACGAAATGATTGGGAGTAGAACTACAGGTCGAGCATGCATCTGTAGGTTTGTCGAAAGGACCCCGTATTGGTGTGACCCTACCTAGGTGGTACACGATTGCCTTATTTTGGTAAGTGCACACAAAATGAATGATTTGCAACGCGTGGTACCGGATGCCAATATATTCGTGTTGAACTACGGAAGATGTAGTCATGCCATGTGGAGGCACGGGTGGTTCAATAGCGGCTGGGTCACGATAACATGTGTTTAAAGCCGCTAAGTTATGTGATTAAAGGTTAGCCTGAGGTTTTATGTAATCGGGTCCTCGAGGACGATGTGCTCCTTTGTGTTCCAGGTTGAGGGTTTGAAACCCTGATTAATAAAAGAAAAGGAAAATTGTCATGGTAGTATTGGAGGATTGGTTGAGGCGACGTGCGGCAGCATAAGCTCACCAGATCAACGTAATCTCCAATCCTAAAGTATCCACAGCTTTGGAGTCCAATAATGGTGGGGTTCCCCTGGACTAATCCCTTATATGGAATAGAAAGGAATAGGACTTAAATTAATGAAAGGATTGTAACTTTTAATGACAATAAGTTTTGCAAAATTACATAATTTATTTACTTTTCTCTTCTTCGTTACTTAGCACTCGCTAATTATTATCCTATGATTTATTGGAAAACCCAACAGGTGTCAGTGAGCCATCGCAAGGACTTTAGTTATCCAGTCAACCACAGTAGCTTTACTCTCTAAGGTGGTTAGTAATATTTTTGTGTATTTCCTTCCAGTTGATGTACATGTAAAGGGTTATAGTCGGACAATGGATCATGTAAACTTTATTTTATGAATGAAAAAGTATTAAATACTTCTTTTTTAGTATTTTTATTTGCAGTTTGTTTCTGAATGTTAGTTGTGATTGCTGGATAAATTATTGCTGAGTAACGAGATTCGGATATGAGAGGATCCGACGACCTGGAATTGGGGTCGTGACAGTTTGGTATCAGAGCTAGGTTACCCAAGTAATGTATTTAGTAATTAACAACTATGAGCGGTATTCAGAAACTAAGGTTGTATTAAGATCCTTTGATCTTAACTAATTGACTGCAGTACCATTCACAAGTCATTGCCCCTTATGTACATCTTGCTAAGACATATAGGATCTGACCTTTGACCTTGGTTCATCACAGGATCATGGCAGACCAAGACGTGTCTAGATAATTAACGACTATGATGACAAAGCTCCAAGACATGGGGCAAAGGCAGCAAGCATTGGAGGAGAGGCTCAATGCACAAGCTGAGAGACCCGAGGCATCTAAGCCTGCGGATGCTAAGATTGAAGGTTCTGTCCATCTTTCTGAGGAAGAATCTAGTTACCATCCTTCAATTGAGTCTGCTCCTACCCCAACTGAAGGTGCAATGGAGAAGACCCTTCTTATACACCAAACATTACTAGACATATACCGAAAGGGAAAGATTCCTCGATTTAAAGGCATAGAGACACCTGTTGAGGCAGAACTATGGCTTGATGACGTCAGCAGGATGTTGAGAATAACACACGCACCAGCAGATATTTGGGTGCACTTCGTTGATTACTTCTTAGCAGACTATGCAAGACGATGGTGGAGAGCCATTTCCAAGAAATTAGTAGATCATGTTCCATGGGATGTTTTTGAAGAGAGGTTCTGAGCTCACTTCTGTACCTCCCATTGGGAAGAATTGAAGAGAAGGGAGTTGTCTTCTTTGACCCATGTATACAAGAACATACGAGATTATCATATTCACTTTACGGAGCTGCTACGTTACTCCTCAACTCTAGAAGCTTCACCACAAGAGTGTCTTACCAAATTTGTTAGCGGTCTTCAGGGAGATTTGAGAGAGAAGTTTGTAGGTTTTAGAGCCACCACTGTAGATGAAGCCATGGACATCACCTATCGTATTGAGATGGAGAGGGATGAAAACTGCCAAAGAAGAAGCTTCCACTTTACTGGTGGACCATCCAAATGAAAGGTGAATTATAACCGAAGAGACAGTCGTTATCATCCAGTCGGGTCTAGTATAAGCTCGCCACAAACTTTGGGCCAGGAACTATATGGAAGAAGGGGTTTCTATAGACCTCCACTATATCCTCGCGACTCAACAACATGAGCTAGTAACTCTGTGGCTGGGTCTTTAGCTCAAACATGACACGTGTGTGTTTTTACTATCATCAGGAAGGCCACATCAAGAAAGACTGACCGAAGTTGAGAGGTTTGGGGTTTAAACCAACCCCGATTAACAGTATAACATCCACCTCGAGCAATGGAGCAACACGCGGAGGAAGATTGGGTAGAGGTCGTGGCTCACAAGGAGCATCTCCTACACAACAACCACCACAAAGTGTTCCAGTTCTATCTTACCTATTCCTAATGGCCAGCTCAATGCAATCACTGAAAAACAAGCCTACAATTCAGGCACAGTCGTACGAGGTACCGTTACTATTCATGGCTTTTCAGTACATGCCTTATTTGATTCTGGTGCTTCACATTCATTTATTGCTCGACAATTAGTACCCACTTTGAGTAAGATACCAGGAGAAGTACAACAGTCCTATCTGATCAAGGGACCAGGAGGACAAGTATTTATAATCCAAGAAATCCTGAATAATTGTATAGTACTGATAGCGGGACATCAGTTACCTGTTTCACTACTACTAATCGAAATGGAGGACTTTGATCTTATCCTAGGGATGGATTGGTTAGAAAGACGTCATGCATGTCTAAACTGTTTTCAGAAGACAGTAATGTTTCACCTTCCTAACTCGATAAAGTTCCAGTTCATTGGAAAGACATCCAATGATAATGTCGAATATATCTCTACTTTGAAGGCACAACAATTGTTAGAGAAAGGGTGCCAAGGCTATTTAGTTTATGTAACCACTACATCAGGTTCAGACAGAATGATGGAAGATATACCTATAGTGTGCGGATTTCCTGATGCATTTCAGAGGAACTACCTGGATTACCACCTGAGCGAGAGATTGAATTCGAAATCTCTCTCATACCTGATACTCAGCCTATCTCTATCCCTCCGTATAGGATGGCACTAGCTGAGTTACAAGAGTTAAAGGTACAGTTGCAAGAACTGTTAGATAAAGGATTCATTCATCCTAGTATTTCACCATTGGGTGCACCTGTCTTATTTGTCAGGAAAAAGGATGGGTCAATGCGGTTGTGCATTGACTATAGATAACTAAATAAGAAGATCGTCAAGAACAATTATCCTCTGCCAAGAATAGATGATCTCTTTGATCAGTTACAGGGTTCAACTGTGTATTCCAAGTTTGATTTAAGATCTGGATACCATCAGTTGAAAATTAAAGATATAGATATTACCAAGACATCTTTTCGAATTAGATATGTGCCTTTTGGAGTGACAAATGCCCCAGCGGCCTTCATGGATCTCATGAATAGAGTATTCAAGGAGTTCTTAGATCACTTTGTAGTAGTCTTTCTTGATGATGTGCTTATTTACTCCTAGGATAAGTATCTGCATGAACACCATCTCAGGCAGACACTTGAAACTCTAAGGAAGAACAGATTGTATGCTAAATATAACAAATGTGACTTCTGGCTATTTGAATTATCTTTCTTAGGCCATGTTATTTCTGGAGAAGGTATATCAATTGATCCTACAAAGGTTAGTGCGGTGATGAGTTGGGAACGCCCGAAGACTATCACAGAAATACGATCTTTTCTGGGATTAGCTGGATATTATAAAAGATTTGTGAAGGACTTTTCATGAATAGCATTGCCAATGACTAGGTTGACTCAGAAGAAAGTTCCATTCATATGGTCCGATGCATGCGAAACTAGTTTCCAAACACTGAAAGAATGCCTAACATCTGCACCCATCCTTACTCTACCCTCTGGGAGTGAAGGGTTTATAGTATACACTGATGCATCTAAAGAAGGACTTGGGGCGGTTCTTATGCAACATGGTAAGGTCGTTGCGTATGCATCATGACAGCTCAGGACACATGAGAAGAACTACCCAATACATGACCTTGAATTAGCTACCGTAGTTTTCGCTTTAAAGATATGGAGGCACTACCTATATGGTATTACTTTTGAAATCTTCACCGATCATAAAATCTTGAAATATCTGTTTGATCAAAAGGAGCTCAATATGAGACATAGACGGTGGCTAGAGTTGCTGAAAGATTATGATTGCACTATCTCCTACTACCCTGGTAAGGGGAACGTCGTAGCGGATGCCCTTAACAGAAGAACATATTCGTCTTTGTTAGTGAGTGCTATCCACTTTTGGGGTTTACTATCAATGTTAAGTGAATGAAAACCATTTGATAGTAATACTGATACCATAACTATTACTCATCGATACAAACCAGTGATTTGGGATAGAATAAAGCAAGGACAGGAGGATGATACAGTCCTTAAATACTTGAAACAACAACTTGAGAAGAATGAGATAGAGGGATTCAAGATACAAGATGGGTCACTATATAACCATCATAGAATTTGTGTACCAAGCACACCTGAACCGAGGAAAGACATCTTACGTGAAGCACGTTGCTCTAGATTATCTATTAATCCAGGAATTACGAAGATGTATAGGGATCTTCGTTCGAACTTTTGGTAGCCAGGAATGAAGAATGATGTTGTTGAGTTCGTAAATTCTTGTTTTACTTGCCAACAGGCAAAAGCTTCACACCAAAAGCCACCAGGATTGTTACAACCCCTCCTGATGAATCCACGTTTCATCATCTTTATTCTATCATTTTGGCCTTAGAAACCCTAGTAAATGCGTGTAAATACCCTTAATTCCCGCATTTTAGCATTCATGCATGTGTGTGTAAATATTGTATAAAATACAGTTTTTAAAGCCAAAATTATAGAATAAAGAAAAGAAAAAAAAAGAATAAAATGTTGCAAATAGTTTATGACCCAAATCCCCGAGACATAGGCATCTCGATGAATAGGTCGACAAGGAATAAAGTAGGGGGAGATAAGGGCCAGAATACAATAAAAATCCATTTTATTTAATTCATTCTTTATTTATTTTGGGGCCTATTTTTAGTTCCACTTTCTATACTTCAAATAAAGAAACTTTGAACATGAAAGTTGTAGATAATTAAATAAAGAAAAATACAAAATTGATTTCATACAAAAATATTATAGAAACAAAAAGTTATGATCTGAATAAGATTCCAGAATCCCAACTTCCCAGACCTGTATCTCTCAAATAAAAACTTGAAATTGTATCAAACTCACCTTTAATTGTATATAATTTTAAACAATCTATTTAATGAAGGTGGTTTCGTATTTTATGGAGCTACGGTTTGAAAGTTGAGTTTTGGACCCCTATTGTATACTTGTACAGATTAAAATATTCATTTTATTTATTATTCATTATTTTTATAATTTCTTATTTTTATAATTTTGTAAATATTATTTATAATAAAGGTATGTATTAAAACAAGAATAAAAACCTAAAGAAAATACAAAAATTAAATACATGTATATAATACATAGGTATAATACCTGTAAAGATACCTATATAATTAATACTCCTATTTTATTAAGTGTACAAAATAGATCAGAAAATAAAATAAAAATATATTTAAGTGTATAAAAGTAAGTTATAAATTTATAAAATAATAAACAAAATTAATAAATTAAATATACAAAATAAAAATAAAATATTAAAAGTAATATACCTATATAAGCCATAAAAGGTAACTTGTAATTTTTAATCTCAAAAACATAAATAAAAATCATATTAAAATACTTCAGAAAATAACAAACATTTTTATTTTATAATCGAAAAAATAATAAAATCATTTTCTATTTTAAAATGAATTAATAAATGTTTTTGCCATGGAATTTTCGGGTTGGTCCACGTGGACCAACCAGAAGCTTCCGTTGGTTGACCTCGATCAACTCTCTGACCGAGGTCTGGCTCTGTGTCAGACTATGTTTTTTTTTGCTTTTTCTCCAAATTTTGGAGAGCGCGTCTTTCACCATCTCAGGTCGACCTCTTCACGACTTTTGCTCCTCGATAGACCAGCATGCATGCCCTATGATTCCTTGGGCGGGGCATCGCTGCAATCTCTGTTGCGCCTCGATCTTCGGAGCCTGTTCACCACCCGTTCAAAAATGCACCCGACCTTCCCCTCAGCCTTTGAACCCCCTTCAACCCTAGTTTTGACTCTTGTTCGTCGTGCTCTGGACCGGAAGGGTGAAAGGCTTCCTCCAGCACGTGCGTGGAGCTCAGGCGAGGGCCGAGGCGACATTCCATCCCCATCTCCAGCCATCTTGGCTGTGAGGTTTAATCTCACGGTTTACCGCTGCTCGAGGTCGATTTCTGTTCTTTTCTTGCTGTGTAGTAGCCTTAGATCTAGCTTTTAGTTCGTACATTTAGTTTGGTATTCAATCACTTGGTTAGTGTAGATTTCGCTCTCGAACACCTCGTCTGAGCTCTTGAGCTCTGGCGACCTTCATCAAATCCACGCCCGGCTCCCTTCCGCCAATAAACGCCGGGTTCTGCTTCCCTTTTTGCTGTCGTGCTTTTATCTTAATTTGTAGGACCCGAAGGAGGCTTTTGGGCCTTGAAATTTGTCAAGGAAAAGCGTCCAGGTCTGCCGGAGTTGACGAGACCTTCTGGGACCTCCCGTGGGTCTCCGAAGCCTTTTGAAGGCACCTGGGAGTTGCACGGTTGCACCATTGCTGCAGGAGCATAGATGGATTGTTGGATGAGCTCCAGGTGTACAAGAGCTCGAGCTTTGGCCGATCCAAACTCGTCAAGCTCGAGTTCTTCATGCATTCTTGCATATCGTCCCAGCACCGTTGGATCTCCACCGATCTTCCGTGCGAGCAGCTGCCGTCGGATTAGCCCACGCGTCAACCATTGGATATTCCAGGGGCGTCTAATCTGAGCCGTCCGCATCGAACCGTCATTAGGATCTATCACACTGACACGTGCACCAAGTGAAGAGAGGAGCGTTGTTCGATTGCGAATGGGTATAGACCGTTAGGTTTGCGACACGTGGCACCACTGACCCTCCATCAGCCATCCGATCCGCGAGGTTGGGTATTTTGCGTTTTCTGTCCCACCAATTTTTGTATTTAATAAATAACATCTAAACTTTCATCTGTCGGTTCATAGTTTTGTAAATTTTGCAAGAAGCCCCCTGATTTTTTTATTAATTGCACTTTCACCCCTTGCCACGTCACCTCATGTGACCTGTGCACGTGAGGTGGCGATTTTACGGCCAAGCCCTCGGGGATTTGTTTATTTGTCTTTAGTTCTTAAACATTTATATTCAGATATAAAGTTTTTGGTTTTATTGCATTCCAGACCCCAGCTTTTGTTAATTATCAATAGGTCCCTGCCAGGCACGTGCTTGCCATGTGCGTCTGTGAGGAATTTGCAGGCATACCCCCGAGACTTTGATTGTTTGTGATTGGCCCGTGAACATTTTTAATTAGATATATATTTTCTAGGAAATTTGCACACAAGCCCTTGGACTTTTGCATAATTCCAAAAATACCCCTGCTAGGGGTTCATTTTCTCTTTGTTTCATCTATTTATTTCATGCATCTATAAATTCCTAGATAATTCCAAGAAATTACCTTAGCTTCATGTTGCATTGCATTTCTACGCCATAATTTTATTTTACATTTTTGTTGCATTTTAATATTTATAAAAATTCAAAAACAAGCATTTTTGTCCCTGTTTGCATTATAAAATCCTTAAAAAATATAAAAACTTTCTAAAAAATTCTGAAAAAAATATTTTGTGTATTTTTGTGTGTTTTATATTCAATCCAGAAAACTCCTAAAAATTATAAAACACCAAAAATCTTCATAAAAATATTAAAAATCCAAAAAAATCATAAAAATATAATTTCCTAAATTTTCTTTATTTTATTATCTTTAATTTAAAATTAACTTGGGTTTGTCACTATTTACTATTTTTTATCCTCATTTAATTTTGTATTTTTATTTTATTCATTATTTTTAGTATTTTGACCTTAAAAATACCAAAAAAATCAGGAAAAATCTAGAAAAAAACACAAAAATATTATAAAAATATAAAAAGCCCAAAAATATTTTATTTCCTGAATTTTGACTATTTTACCTCTTTTTATAAATACATTATCTTCCTTTTCTCATAGTGTATATTTATTTTATTAAAAGAAAAGAAAAGAAAATATAAAAAATACAATCTATAAAAAGAAAATACAAAATCAGGAAATTAAAAATCAAAATATAAAATTATAAAATCAAAAATTAAATTAAAAAAAATAAAAATTAAGAACCCACAAAATAACACTTGTAGGAAAATACATCACATTCACATTTTTATGCATTGTCACCCGATCTATCCTGCTTGTTCCCTGTGTTCGACACTCTACTTGCTTGCACACTATACACATTCATTGTAGAGTTATAATAAATTTTAACTCCACACCGCTTTTCATTGTTTGATTTCTGTTGTGGGTTAATTGTTGACTTAATCCGGATTTCGTGTGGTCGACTCAGCGACTGAGTTCCCGCCTTGTGTGGAACTTAAGACCATCGATTTCTGTGTTAATCACCTCCCTATACCTGAGTGGAAATGGGAAAGCATTTCCATGGACTTCGTTACTAGCTTACCTCAGACGACTGGTGGTAAAGATAGTATCTGGGTTATAATAGATCGTCTGATGAAGGTGGCATACTTTATTCCAATGAGCCTATTTTTCACTCCAGACCAGCTTGCTGAGCTATATATTACACATGTGATCCGCCTCCATGGTATTCCGAAGGAAGTAGTTTCCGATCGAGATTCACGATTCACCTCACATTATTGGGAGAATTTCATGAAAGCCTTAGGCATACACCTATGCTTGAGCACATCATATCATCCACAAACAGATGGTCAATCAGAACGTACGATTCAAACTTTAGAGGATATGTTACGAGCATGTGCCTTAGAATGGAACGGATCATGATCGAAACATTTGCCTCTTGCAGAATTCACCTACAACAATAGTTACCATGCAAGTATTAGCATGGCACCATTTGAAGCACTATATGGACGTAGGTGTACTACTCCTTTGTGTTGGCAAGAGGTCGGAATAAAGAACCTTTATGATTCAGATAGACTACAAGAGACACAGTAAGCTGTAGAACTTGCTCGAAAAAGACAATTGACTGCTCAGAGTCGCCAGAAAAGCTATAGTGATACCAGGCGAAGAGACCTTGAATTTGAGGTAGGTGACTTTTTATTTCTCCAAGTATCACCTATGAAGGGTGTTCAGAAGTTTGGTTTGCGTGGGAAGTTAGCACCCAGGTTCGTGGGTCCCTTTGAAATTATTCAACGGATTGGAAAAGTCGCATATAGACTTGCACTTCCTCCACATCTTTCGGCAATACATGATATTTTTCATGTATCAAATCTGAGAAAGTATATCAAGGATAATAAGCATAAGATAAGCTATGATGATCTACATGTTGAACCAGACTTGACATACCAAGAAATACTTATGAAATACTAGACAGGGATATCAAGAAGTTGAGAAACAAAGAGGTATCTCTAGTTAAAGTGTTGTGGCGCAACCAAGAGTATCAAGAAGCTACATGGGAACCTGAGGTAGAAATGAAAGAAAAGTACTCGTACTTGTTTGAATGATAAAACTATGTATACTGTATATGTTCATTATAAATGAAATGACGTTCATTCTCTTTAAGGTTGTTATAGTCTCAATCCTCTTTAAGGTTGTTATGCATGTATATCTAGTCTCGAGGACAAGACTTCCTTTAAGGTTGTTATAATAGTAAAGCCATGAACTTGGCATCTCTCAGATCCTATATCATAAGATCCAGCTCGTCAAGAGAAAACCAACGAAATTTGTTTCGTGTGAATCAGACTTCATTTTGATTTGTTATAATTTTCGGAAGAAAGAGAAGTACAGATTATTAAGACATCATTAACCCATAATGACTGTCATTAAGACTAATTAAGTATGATTAAAGAAACTAATGATGGATTGAAATCTGCTAATGATCATTAGCAAACACTAATCAATAGTTAGCAAAAGATAAGTGTAAGCTGCGAAAGTTAAATCGAGATTAATGAAAGTTAATCATGATTAGTGTTAATTAAGTGCCATTAGAGAATCTAGAATCCTCTAGAATGTTCTAACTTAAGCCCTAAGTTTCGGATAAGTTTTGGCCAAAACCATGGGCCGTTAACTGCGATTAAGGTCTAAACCATGGTATTCTAACTATGGTTAGTGGTTTTCTAGAGCCTATAAATAGCCCCCCCACCCATTCATTCTCTACGATTTCCACTACCACCACCACTCCAAGGGCTAGGGTCGAGAGGTCGGGAGGAGGAGTAGGAGGCGAGGAAGGAGCGCTAGCGGGAGAACGAGAAGGAGGAAGGTACGATCCTCTCTTACTTAGTTTGCTTCATGAGTTAGGTTTTCGATTCATGTTCAGTTTCCCTGCTATTTTCCTTTCTTTGATTTTATAAGGAGAAACTCTGCCGAAATTTTCTTAGAAATACGTCCGGATATAAGGGGAAACTCTGCTGAAATTTTCTTAGAAAAATGTCCCGATATAAGGGGAAACTCTGCCGAAATTTTCTTAGAAATATCACCCCTTATAAGGGGAAGCTCTGCTGAAATTTCAAGAGAAAATATGTTCTTCACGTTCTTCGTGTTCTTCGTGTGTTCTTCACGTTCTTCGTATTCTTCGTGTGTTCTTCACATTCTTCGCGTTCTTCGTTCGTTCTTTGCGTTCTTGGCACATTCTTAGTGTTTTTTATATGAAAATGAAATTCGATCGTTTCAGGAGCTATAAATCATCCTTTTGAAAGAGAATCACGATAAAGAACTGTATACAAGAGAGAAAGAGCTCGATTAGGTAACGAAATCCTTCCTTTTGTTGTTGGATTTTCATATGAGATATTTGAAATTTTTGATTTTGTGTTCTTACGAAGAACCCTAATTTGGTTATTTTGAAGAAAATATGAAGTTGCTTTTCAAATAAATTAAGGTCAAAGCATTTTATCGATGCAATGGCTTAGAAAGTTAGGGTTTGGAAGTTAAATATAAATAAATATGAGTGTATAAATATATGAATTAATATATGTGTAAGTCTATACTCAGTATTTTATGGTTATGCAATCTAAGGATGAATTGAGGAATTACATAATGGGAATTGATATTTGTTAGTTTGGATCGTGAAAAAGATCATGTGTTGCGTTAAGAAATGATTGGGAGTAGAACTACAGGTCGTGCATGCAACCTGTAGGTTTGTCGGAAGGAACCCGTATTGGTGTGACCCTACCTAGGTGGTACACGGTTGCCTTGTTTTGATAAGTGCGCACGAAATGAATGATTTGCAACGTGTGGTACCGGGTGCCAATATATTCGGGTAGAACGACGGAAGATGTGGTCGTGCCATGTGGAGGCACGGGTGGTTCAATAGCGGCTAGGTCACGATAACATATATTTAAAGCGGCTAGGTTATGTGATTAATGGTTAGCCTGAGGTTTTATGCAACCGAGTCCTCGAGGACGGTGTGCTCCTCTGTGTTCCAGGCTGAGGGTTTGAAACCCTGATTAATAAAAGAAAAGGAAAATTGTCATGGTAGTATTGGAGGATTGGTTGAGGCGATGTGCGACAGCATAAACTCACCAGATCAACGCAATCTCCAATCCTGAAGTATCCACAACTTCGGAGTCCAATAATGGTGGGGTTTCCTTGGACTAATCCCCGATATGGAATAGAAAGGAATATGACTTAAATTAATGAAAGGAAGGTAACTTTTAATGACAACAAGTTTTGCAAAATTACACAATTTGTTTACTTTTCTCTTCTTCGTTACTTAGCACTCGTTAATTGTTATCCTATGATTTATTGGAAAACCCAACAGGTGTCGGTGAGCCATCGCAAGGACTTTAGCCATCCAGTCAGGCACAATAGCTTTACTCTCTAAGGTGGTTAGTAATATTTCCGTGTATATCCTTCCAGCTGATGTACATGTAAAGGTTTTAGTCGGACATTAAATCATGTAAACTTTATTTTATGAATGGAAAAGTATTAAATACTTCTTTTTGGTTATTTTTATTTGTAGTTTGTTTCTGAATGTTAGTTGTGATTGCTGGATAAATTATTGCTGAGTAACCAAATCTGGATATGGGAGGATCCGACGGCCTGGAATTGGGTTCGTGACAACAAGATCCTTACATCTTCATTGATTGGACGAAGCATTCGTGCTCCGATCTCCTTCGCCGCCTCCGAAGGACAGCCACCACCTTGCTTCCTCAACCATAGCAGACACTTTGCAACACCAGCCATAACCTCGCCAGGGCTCCCTCGAGCTTCCACGACCCTTCACTGTCGAGCAGAGCATCAGTGGAGCTCGGGGGAGGTCGCCAGAGCCCAAGCCCCTCGCCGTAACCCACGAAGGAGTTTGCTAAAAACAGATGCCATTGGATCTTGATCTAACAATATCTGCATTTGGAAGCCCACACCATTCGATTCAGAGATCGAGGAGGACCCGTAGCCATTGGATCCATCCACCCGAGCCTCTCATTCTCGGGTGGACCCGCTCCACCATGCTGTACCACGTGTAGCTCTACTACCTGAAACTCGAGCCAACCCAAGCTTGTTTCAAGTGCCTCTCTCACATGGTCTGGGCTATTTGCATCCCAGCCCTACAAATGTTTAATAATTGCAAATAAGCCCTCTCAAGAGTGTGCCTCACGCGTGCGCCAGGGCAATTTATGGAAGACCCCTGTCGGGTTTTCTATGTTTCATTTATGCCCCTGCAAGGGCCAAATTGCAATATATTATCTTTTTATTTTCATATTTTCTTTGCATTTATGTCCCCAAACTATATTGATTATATCTTGAGCATCCTAACTCCAATTAGTTGATTTCAATTTTGTTTAATTGCTAATTTCATGTTCTTCTTATGACACATTTTATTCTTTGATTTGACATGTTGTTTATCATGCTAATTTTTAAATGATTGATGTGTCAAGTTCTCTTAATTGAAATATCTTTAATTGACCTGTGGATTATCTTTATTCTCAAATGACACTGAAATTAATGCTCGTTATTTATGCTCAATGATTGAACTATTTACAGGGCTTATTTGTGCTTGCATCATCATATCATCTTGCATCTTTTTAATTGCTGAAAAACCAAATAAAATGGTATATATCTCATCATTCATTGCATTACATGTTTATCACCTTTTCATTCATCACCCATTCCCTTGCATTCCGTAACTCATTTATATCCCATAAAATTGATAGAAAAAATTCTCTCATTCTGCATGGTCTTGCATCATATCCTTGCATCTCATTTATTTATATCATATTGGATATTCTTTATTCATCATATGCATATTGTTTGTGCATTTTGCTATTTGCATTGTATCTGCATTATGAAGACCCATATCAATGAATTTAACCGCTCTTATTCAATCGATAATTTTCGATAAATCGACGAGAAGGCTTGTGTCCATGTGTTTGATCTTGGTAGACTTGCCAAGTAAAATAATTTTCCATCTATTCACATGGGTGGTATTCTACATGACATCCAAGATTGTCTCATATATTACGATGTTAAAAATGACAAATTAAGCTAGCTGTTTTACGGTCCATCACTGATGGATAATAAAGAAAAAAGGAGCAAAATAAAGGAGGAAGAAGGTTAGGGAAGAAGGATATATATCTAGTGGATGGTTTGTGTGGATGAACGTCTGGGATGTTTGAACAAGTGGATACACTCTTGGTCTTTGGCTCATTGCTCTGCGGAGTAGCGCGGAACTTAGTTATTCCTCGATGGAGAAAAGCAACATAACTGAGATAACGGTGGATCATGTCAGGAGGAGTTCTTCTCTGTTGCGATCACCAACATGTGTGGCAACCTAGGAATCCCTCTCTCTTTTTTCTTAGATTCGTAATTGAGGCATGGTTGCTGATTTGTTCGATTGAAGATAATGTTCTTTTATATACAAGACAAAAGAATATCTGAAAGGTATCATCAAAGCGGCTTGAAGTTGTGGATTTTGGTCTGGAGTTTGATTATTGTTGGGCAAGTGTCTGACAGTCAACCTGTTATGGAGATGATCAAAGAAGTCCGGTCAAGATTTGATCATGATTAAAGGTTTGGGATGGATGGATTCATATTTGATTTAGTGGAGAAGATGATGGGTTCTTATTGATCTTTGATTGTGGGTGATGGTTTGGGACAAGATTTGACGAGGTTTCATAGATTGAAGAAGAAGGGATCTCGACGAGGACTTAAATATCTAATCTTGATTAGGATAGATTTGGGAGCACTGGAGGAGAAGATAGTTTCGATTGGGTGTTTCAGATCAAAGGGAATTGATGGGTCATTAGGATCGTGAGAGAAGGAGTAGGAATATGATCTGGGGGCGGAGCTATTGACCAAAATGGTCGACAAATAAAGACATGTAATTGGTTGGAATTGGTGAGTGCATTGTTGACCAGGTGGTCAGTAATGGGGGCTGAGGCGGATAAAGTGCATCGACTAGGAAGAGACAACGTGCAGGGGTTGACCCGTTGACCAACAAATGAAAACAAATAAATAAAACTATTATATAGTATATGATCTTAGAAATACGTGGTCAATAATTTTGTAAATCTCAGTGAGATCTACTACTTTCATATTGGACCTAAAGTCAAAATAAGTAACTAAAAGTAAATATTTTTGGGAGTATTTTTAGATATAAAATACCCTACTTTCTATTTTTGTATATTTATCTTTGATTTTTTAAATAGTATTTTATAGAATAATAGATAATTAACTATATAGTAATAGATTTTTGGATTTTTATTTATTAATAATAGAGTGGAATAACAAAATATGGGTAATAATATACATGGGTTGGCTCATTATATACAATGTCAGATTTTTCTTGGTTTTTTTTCAGATTTTTTATTTTTATTCCGTAGTTAATTAGAATATAAACTAAATGAAACAATGAAAAAACTAATTGATTAGATACATAAAATAACGAGTACATGTTAGTCAATTTTATACAATGTATACTTTAGTCCCAAAAGCTAAATTTCACACATGAACTCTGATTCAATTGAATTTAGTTTTGTTTTACTTTAATATACAATAATTCAAAAGTGAGTAGAGTTTCGTCGGACATAATACGAGAGAGATATTCTCTTTACGACTTTTAGTCATTGAAATTAGAGTTTGGATTTATTGATTCTATATAGAAGTTACTATTTTTTATGATTTTTTTGGATTAAGGTTCGTATAATGTACACAACAGAGTTAGTTTTGTTTCATTTGGAGTTAGTATGAATTTATTAAAAATGTCAAATGATTGTATACTACATATAAATATAAGAACGTATATTCAAGATTCAATTTTGAATTTGTTATCATTTTATGTGATTTTCTCTTTGATTTTAATTCTGATTTAATTATAGATAATTACACTATTTTTTGAGCATGAGTATATTTTACTATTTCCGGTGTACTTCTCGTGAATTTAGGATAAAATTCAGATATTAAGCCGACGAATTGTGGATTCATCACCTAAGTACACCGGATGAGATCATACTCAAAGGTAAGATGCACATGGAAGTCCGCAGATGTAATGATTCCTGCATATACTAATGAATGATATCATAATATACAGTAAAAATGTTGAAATACATACGGAGTAGTGCCCACCTTGTACCTAAAAGAGAGTTACCGACTATGAATAATCGACATAAATGGGTTACTCCAAGATTGTGTTATTTCTTATTTAAAATACGTCTTTCTTAAAGCACACACACATGACACACACACATGCATGTATGCCCTCCCGCCCGCACATACACACGCACATTATATCTCTCTCTATCCCTCCTCCCATATCCACACCCTACACAATGCATTTGCCAAAGAGGTTTGCACTTATGCTCTTCCATGGCTCGTGCTTGTATAGACGTTCCTCATGAGATATACACCTCTTATTTCACCCATCAAGCATTACTCGTAAGCACACGATGACCCCACTTGACCATGAACTTTGGGCCATTCCTACATTCATTGACCGAGCTGCTGGTTGAATTAATGGTCAAAATTTTGCCTCCCCATATGTCTCAAGGCCCTAAACATATAGTTGCGAGGAGTGAATGCATGACTCTTAGTCGAAAAAGGGGAACCCACCTTGAATTCTTGTCCATTCTTTGTTAGCATACACACACACATGCATGCATGGTAGAACTTGTACCAGGTAGAATTGCTCTACTGTCCCATTGATCATACTGATTGTGCGAAGAGACAAAGTGATAAGAATTCTCCGACTAGTATGATGATCGAATGCATGACTAGAATCGATGGATGACTCCACCTCAACCAACCAACAATGCCAAAGTCTCCAACCATAGGACCTCGAGAATGCATTCATCGGTTTCCTTTCTTTGTGACATGATATATAGTTGTTAGGTGGGGGATGCAAAGAATGAGTAATAACTGACAATGGCGACCAACCTATCCTAGTTTAAATCTAAGGACAACCTACTTTGGTGTTTTGACAAATGTCAATGAAATGGGAAGACCTTGGGATTAGGCGCTACAATATCAAGAAAGTCAACTCGTTGTTAACCTAATTTACATCACCTATTGCGAACCAATTTTCGACCTATCAAATAATGAATTCCACAAGTTCTTACATCGAGCTCTTCTCTAGTTAAACGTCTCGCTTTGGCCGATCCAACGATCACAAACTAGGGAAGAGAGGGTAGATGTGGATGTCGTTCAAGAGGAGAGTGATCCTTAGAAAGGCATGAAGTCATGGTCAGAGCATTATATTTTAACTGTACTTAAACTATTAGATAATTACAATCGATGATAACATTATTGTTGCCATCACTACTCTAGATCTATACATGAGACCTCAGCTTCACACAGGGCTCCTCTAAGGTCGCAAATGAAAGTAAGGGCTAGCTCAATATTAACATTAATTCCAGTTTTGATTCGTTGGGCAGTATGGATATAAATCGTTTAGGGTGGAAAGCATTGTTGTAGTGAGAAAGGAGGTTGAGGAAATTCCCTCGCGATCTCGCGATGATGACCTCTCATGCAAGGTCTAGCGCGGTCCTACCGTAGTTAGTTTCATAGCTCTACACGACACCGAGCTCAAGAAGGCGGCTGCATGACAAACTATGTTGTAGTGGAAAGTCACTGATCAATGGTTAATGATATCAGTGGTTAAATATGCGAGATTCCTTCTTAAGAGCATGTTTGGTTAGTGGGATGGGGTGGGTTGGGGTATCCACTTGTGAATAGTAGGTGTTTGGATAGTTATGAGGGTTGGGAGAGGGTTGGGATAAGGAATGTGGTGTGATATGACCTTGATTTATGATAGATTTCCAACCCAGGGTTGGAGGGGAATACACCGGGGTAAGGGATCGTGCGCTTTGGAGGATAATGAAGATGAAGTAACGAATATGAGAGTTTATTTCATATCCATGTTCGTTTATTTATATTTGTTTCTTGGTAATACTAATTAAATGGTAGTTATCGTTGAATAAGTAATGCTGACACGAAGAAACAAACAATAAATAACTGTTTTAAGGGAAGGGATAATGGGAATTGAAATAGCCGAATGAACGGCCCGATAGGATCATCGTTCAAATACTGGTAGTTACCAATCGTTGAAAGTAAAAACATGTTAAAAACCGCACCAAAAAGAAAGCACGTTTTTCATTTCAAAGCCAAGAAGAGGACACATTCCCCCCTCATCGTGCAGTCAAGGGTGGCAAATCATCAGCCCCGCGCGTACATCCTAATTAAAGCCTTGATAAATCCGAGCCCTTTCCCACCCCGTCCCAAAATAACGAATTCTACCGGTACAACACCCCCTTCCCCGTTCGATCGGGAAAGCGACCCATCTAAATCTAGATAAAAAGAGGAGATCTGGATTCGGTCAAGCCATTTCCAACTATACCGGCCCTGTTTTAGGGCTCCCCCTCCTACGGAGCCGCCGATCCATAGGTATTTCACCGTAGGATATCCCCTGGCCGTTTAGGTTTCCCCAGGAATTGGAGCGCCCGGACAGGGTAATCCCGATGATCTTATCTTCTAATTCAGTCAATGTTCTGTGCTGTTGGTGCGAGAAAGCTCTCTGGCTTTCCCTTAATTTATCGTAAGCTATGATTTAAGTAGAGATTGCTGTTTTATGGTGTTTGCCTGAAGAATATTTGATCCTAATTTATACGTTGCGTGTTTTTGCTTCCTCAAACTTGGCACCAGTTCGGTCTAGTCAGGCATGGGGTTATTGGGAGAATTAGGTACTTAGTGAGTTGAAGTTTGACGTTTAGTGTTCTGGGAAAAAATTAGGTATTTGGAGTTTGGGGATGGAGATCTTACTAAGAATGACACTAGTTTATTATTTATGCAAGGAACATGTTTGCTTTGACGTTTGGTTTGTGATTTGTCCTCTAGTCTAGTTTAGAGTTGTCAGGGGTGGTTAAAAACTTAAAACTAAGAAAATATCTGGGTTGATGCAACCACTTGGACATTTTTGTGTTTTGGATTCTTTTCATGTGGGCAGATCTTAGCTAGTTAGGATTGGGACTTTATGGATATCTTAGTTTTCCTTATGGATTTTAGTAATTCCTCTTGCAATACATTTATATTTGTGGATGTTCTGTCTTTATGGAATTTATCCAGAACTGGCATGAGTTGTTCCTTGTCTCTTGGTTAAGTTGTTCTGAAGTCTTTTTGGACTGCTCAATTTATCCTGTCCGCCACTTCAGAAAATGAATGTGGTATACTTGTTGATTTCTATTAGGACAAGGTCCTGCCAATGGATAGGTTCTCCATTAAATTTCTTCGAAATTTACACTTCTCTGGAAATCTAGGTTAGTTGGCCGACTGATATCAGTGTCTGCTATAAAGTGATCACATCTCGGGGGTGCATGGTGCCCTCCCATATTCCGGGGCATTCCCCTTGGTAACTATTCATGCTTGGTGTTTAATTAGTAAAAATTCTTCAGGTGACCTTTTATTTTAAAATACCAGTTAACCAAAAGATAGTTTCTTTTGGATGAGGTTTTTTGGCATGTTGGAATAGTTAATTGAATACATGCATCACTTTCTAGGCTGCTTTGTTTAGATAATCAGATTATTGTCCTCCTTTTTCCTTTGTATCTATGCACTCGCTTTTGAATAAATATCCATTCAACAACAACAAAGCCTTTAGTTGTGCATTAAACTGGTTGGACTGTTAGCCGGTTCTAAACTGGTGCACTCCCATCTCCTTTCTCATTCTATAGACTACTTTATTTTCCTTTCTCCTTTCTATCTATGCACTCGCTTTTGGATAAATATCCATTCTACAACATCAACAACAAAGCCTTTAGTCAGGCACTAAACTGGTGCACTCCCATCTCCTTTTTCTTTTCTATCTATGCACTCGCTTTTGGATAAATATCCATTATGACAAAAAAATATTTTTTGAGGAACTATGAGGTCCATCCATTAAACTGGTTGGACTGTTGGTTGTGCACCGGCTTTGACATGGGTTGGAGAGTTGTCATACTTTCTAGTTTAGGTTTGAAGACTGTTCGGGACGAGTTTTTGGGGAAGATGTTCGTCTCATTGATGGCTTTGCCTAGAGATCTCTGGGATTTGTTGGCATATTCTTAGCCTAGCCTATGCTACAGATGGTGGTCAGTAGATTACCTTTTTCAATGTCTTCTTCATGTCTACGAGGGCCCTGTCGGCGGGCATCCGGTCCAGATTAGAATCTCTGATGCGTCATTTCTTCTGGTCGTCTTCGCATGGGGATAGAGGGCTGCATTTGGTTGACTGGTCATCGGTTTCTACCCCGACTAAAGAGGGTGGCTTGGGGGTTCTGAAACTGGAAAATATGAATAGGGTGTTGCTGGCGAAGTGGGTCGTTAAGATCTGGGGCCCTAGCACGGATCAGTGTTCCACGCTGATCAGGTCAATCTATGGTATCTCCTCCTCCTTGTTGGTTCGCGCAACAGGAGGGGGTTCTTAATCTTCGTTCTGGAAAGGGGTTTGCTCAATCCTGCCAAATCTGATGGATCGCTTGCGACCGGTGCTTGGGGATGGTCGTAATTTTCGCTTCTGGCAGGACAATTGGACGAACGGGGGTGCTCTTTGCGATCTGTTTCCAAGGCTATACGCGCTGGCGACGGATAAGGAGAGCAGCGTGGCTGAGATATGGATGAATGGCTCTTGGTCGCCTACCTTTGTTGCCGAGTTATTTGACCAGAGGGCGGAAGATTTTCTGGGTTTGTTGGATCGGTTGTGCAATCGGGTGGGGCCAACGGAGGGGCGTGACTCATGGGAGTGGCGTGATGGCCACTTTTCAGCTCGAAAGGCTTATGGTTTGCTGGTGGCTCATCCTTCCAATGTGGACTCCTTGGTCTCTAGGGACTGCGCAATGATCTGGTCTTGGAAGGTTCCGTCAAGGCTAAAAGTCTTTTTGTGGCTTCTGAGAAGAGAGCGGGTGTTGACGGCGACGAGGAGAGCGAGGCTCTTCCCTGGGGGTGTGGATCTGTGCAGTAGGTGTGGGGTATCTCAGGAGGATGTGGATCATTTATTTTTCGAGTGCCCTGGCTCAGTTGAAGTTTGGCGAAGACTGTCGGTTTCGGGCCTTGACTTCGCTAGCGAAGACAGGTTGTGGGAGTCGTGCAGGAGGTGGGCAGGATCTGAGCTAGGAAGACAGAAGATTTGCGCGGTGGTCTGGTGCATCTGGTTGAACAGAAACAATGTGGTTTTCGAGGGGTCGAGATTTTATCCTGGAAATGTACTTGGGCATGCTGGGGCCCTCTTAGATTCTGGCAGGTGTAATTATCTATTTTATTATTAATATATTTTTTGGATGGCCCTTTCAAGGAGGCCCCTCCCACCGTTTTTTTTAAAAAGATATCTGCTAAACGTGACTTTGTAGTTTGTTGGGAGTATGTCTGTTTCAACTCATCCCACATCTCTTTAGCCGTTCGGCCCGTCCCCTTGAACAAAAGGTTGGCTGCAATATGTGGTTCGACGTTGTTCGTCATCCAATTCATGACTTGATAGTTGTTTATAAGCTATGATTCATATTCTTGATCTTCTTCTTTTAGAGGATCTTTAGTTAGTATTGAAATCTTACTCTGACTAGCAATGGAGACTTTAAATGCCCGAGACCATAGCACATAATTTTATGTGCCTTTTAATTTGATAGAAGTACTCTGCATCATCATATTGGATGTGGAAAAGAGGGGTTTCATCTCGGTAGGCGTGGCGACCATTGTGGTCTTAGGAAATAATAAAACCTTAATTAACGCAATGTATTATAGGATTGACCTAGACCATGCTTCTTAAATCAAGTGGCAATCTTGCGCAATCTAGGGAGAAGAAAAGAAAATCCAGAACCTTGTTGGAAGGTATGTGCGGCCCTGTAGGGTGACAGTGGAGGGTGAGGATCCCTCGCGAGGCTTGCTGGCGGTGCTGAAAGTCCTCACACGGCACTGGAAGCTGCTCGTACGATGCTGGGAGACCTTGCGCGGGGCCCGAGGATGAAAGGGGGGGGGGGGCGCAAGGAAGGAGAGTGACTGGTGGTTGCGGAGGGAGGAATTATGTCAAGAGGCCCGGTCTAGGACCGCTGCTCTGATACCATGTAGAGAAAGAATAGTAGAAGTTGTTTATTCCAATGGGCCTAGGGTCTCTTATAAAGGATGAAACCTTAGGGGCAGATAAGTATAAATTACATAAGTGCCCATAACTGGGATACAATGATTATCTATGATAAACAATTCCAATCAATCCCAATGTTGATTGCTTGCATGGTTTAGATGGATTCATGTTTCTATTCTTCCTTGAGTTTTGGGAGTTAGTGGAGTAGGATGTGATGGTTGTGGTGGAGGAGTTGTTGCGAGCAGCTAAGAATCTAGGTTTCAGATGGTTGCATCGTTTGATTTTTCCATTATCAATGACAACGTGGCTATATATTTGGAGTACTTTCATTCATTTGCCTTGTCCAATGCGATTTACCTCATTGCAGTGATTGTCTTGGCCAACTGTCCCTGCAGAGATCTTGATTCAATCGCTACTTCCCAAACGACCTTCGTTTCTAAGACGTATTTGATGAATGGCATGATTCTGGACTCAGAGATCTTTGTAGACTGGAAGAGAAGGAGGACGACGAGCTTGCTGTCTGATGCAGCGTGGACTCGACATGTAGGGCCGTCTAATTATTTAAATTGTGGCCGTTAATTTTATTTACGTTTTTTAACTTGTCGCAATTTTAAATAAAGAGATCGCGTGTGATATCAATTAGTCTTATTTTGAATTTCAAATTTGGTAGTTAGTCGGTTAATTAGTTAGAGTCAGTTTAGGATAATTGGTTGTCGGTTTAAATTATTTTCTATTCTTGTAATGTCATCCCTCCTATATAAAGGGATGAGGGTCCAATGTTTTAGTCAGTTCAAGATGTGATAAAATAGAGATTTATCTCTCTCTCCTCTCCCCTCTCTCTCCTTCTCCCCGCGTGATATACACGTGTTCTTCTTCTCCCAAACCCCTTGTATTCCCGACGAGTCTCTTCTCTCTTCCCCTCGCGGTCTACGCGTTTCTTCTTCTCTAACCCCGCGCATCCGGTGTGTCTTCTCTTCTCAACCCTTCCAGTTTCTTCTTCTCAACCCCTCTATTTTCTTCTACCATCGAAAAATCCACCATCAAATCTATTTCCCGCGCCGCGCCGAATTTCAATCCGCATCACTGTCGAAGGTGGACTTTTCTAAAGCTTATTATTGTGTAATATAGAGTTTTATTTGGGTGTCACTTTTGCATCATGACTTCCCTAATGAGTGGATTTGTTGGATGAAGAGGTGCATCATGAGTCTACATCGTGTTCGATGCTGGTGAATGGCCATCATGAGGGGCTTTTAGCCACAACGGAGGGTGAAGTAGGGATGTCCCCTGAGCTCTACTTTTTGTCAGGCTGCAGATGCGTTGCCTCGGATGGTTTCTCATACAGAGCATGGGTAGGGGTAATTTTGTACGACCTTTCATTTGGATTACCTATTGATCCCCATCTTGAATTATGTGGATGACAATCTTCATTATGGAGGGAGGTGCATGTGTGGAAACCGGGATTGCTATGGTGCTTGATATCTTTGGGATTGCCTCAAATTTCAAAGTCAATGGTGACACATTGATCTTTATTCCTTTGGGAATGATAGAGGATGAGGTGGAGACCCGTCGGACTTCACTCAGGTTCAACGAGCTTCACTGCCTATCATCTACATGAGGTTGCCCTTAGTTTTTTAAAATAAGCGTCATTTGAATTAACTTCCTTTAGTAGAGAGGCTTGAACACATGTGTGCGGGTTAAAATGCCACCTTCCTGTTGGGGGCAGTCGCTTTGTTCTTTTAAAGGTAGTCATATCTGTGATTTTAGTCTTTCTTTTGTCCTTGAGGCTACTTCCTGTTGATGTTCGTGGGAGGCTTGAGATTGATGTGATACTTCTTCTAGACGTTATTTTACTAGTCAATTGGAAGGACGATGATGCTATTTGAGGATGATGGGGATTGGGAGTCTTTAGACTGGATGCTATGAACATGGTGTTTCTCACGAAGTGGATTTCTCGTATCTTGGGTAGCGAATCTAACCTGCTCTGTAAATGTTGAGGAAGATCTAGGGTGTTTCGGTGGGGCTATCTGGCAATCGAGGCATATTCGTGCACCTTTGAACTTCTGGAGGGGGATCTTCTTTATTCTTCGGTAGATATCTCGTTTCATGAGGTTTGTGCTTGAAGATGGTTGTGACTTCCGCTTTTAGTAGGATGTCTGGCTATTCAGTGAATCGTGTCCTCTCATTTCCCCCATTTTTTCGATTCGACGGCTTGCCATGACGTTTCGGTGTTCCATTATGAGTTTTCAGATTAACGTATAATGGAGTTCCTGTAAATGATCGAGGCTCTTTCTCAACTTGCGGGTCCCTTAGTCGACGAGAATACTAGAGGTTGTTGGATGGATACTTCACTTTAAAGCAGGCTTATAAGGAGTAACATGTCTTGATGATTTTTTATTATGGCATTGCCATGATGTCGATGGGGGCATATTTGGGACCGGAGGCTCGCTCTGCAGGTCAAAGTCTTCCCTCTGTTGTTTGGGCATGATCATTTGATGATGGGGCTTGGAGGACTCACATTTTCTATGGGATAGATGGTTCTTATTTGAGATGTGATGAGGTGTTGGAGGACTTGGACCGTCTTTTCTTTTCTTTGTGAGGAAAAGCTATCAGTTCTGTCTTATCAAGAGATCTCTGGTAGGCACCGTCTAGAATCTTGAGTTTTGGTGAGATGGGTAAGCAAAGAGATATGGAAGTAAAGTAGAGTCCTCGACTAGGTTATTGCTATCAGCTGATCCCTCGGCGAACTAGTCTATTTGTTCGTAGATAAAAGCGAGGATGAGAATGTGTGCCAAAGCCTAGAGTTCTGACTTGAGGGAAAAAGAAAGCCACCTACCAAGAGTTCTTACGTTGAGAGACATTTGGATAGAGGTTGGGCTTACTGACGTTGCCACAAAAGATGTTTGTTCCTTCTGGGAGTCGATTGGGCCACCTAGGACTGTTATGTTGGGTGATGAAATTCAAGCAGTAGCAGTTCTTTAGGCATCACACACACGTGCGCGTGCACATGCACACACACACATAGCAAGAAATGATGCTATTTTCATGGTTGAGATTGTATTTGAAGAATGTTTTAGTCCATGCTAGAATAGATTCTTGGTCTTTGTAATTATATTTTAAGCATGTGAATATAATGTTTTTTGGGTGCTCGTCTTTAAGACACGCCACCTTTTTTCCTTTCGAAAAAAGGAAGAGAAGCAAGTTCATTTTCTGACACTAAATGGAGAATGTGGGGACGCCATCGGAGGCGTCAACAACTAGCCATAGCAAAAATGATATAAGGGATTGAGAAACAAGATTAAAGCTTCCTATCTTACCAAAGAGATTCCATCCAAGAATTTGAGACAAGAGTTCGGCCTTAACTCGCTCCAGTGTTCAGGAAATCGGCCGAGTATACCGCATACTCGGCCGTATACTCGTATTCGGTAGCCTTGGCGCACCGAGTATGGTCAAATCGTCATTTAGGCGGGGCAGGCCGCATACTCGGCCGAGTATACCGTATATGCGGCCGTTTATGCGGCCGATTTTCAAATAAACTTTTTTTAAAACATTAACCTGAATTCGGACATCCGACTTAACGCTCTTTCAATTGATGTTTTTGCTCACTTGACTCTATTATCCCAATAGTTTTGTTCCTTGTACCTTCAATTCTTTATTATTATAATCAAGAATATAATATTTAGAGGATATTAACATGATATTAAAAATTTATTTATATTTTTAATAATAAAAAATACCAAACCGCATAAAACCGCATACTCCCCGCATACTCTCCCGCATACCGCATACTCTCTATGCAGTGAACCCTCCGACTGAATACCGCATACCGCCTTCCTGAACATTGACTCGCTCAAAAGCTTTCATTCAAGCTCATGCCCTCTACATAATTAGCTGGAATGAATTGGACCTTTACTTGCTTAATAGGAACATCATGACAAAGATCGCTAAGAGTAATACCATCGTCTGGAGAACGGATAAGATCAGCAATTGTTTGGTGATGAGAATGGAAGAAGAGATGGATATATTACCATTTTTTTAGAAATATATTACCATTTTTATCAACCTTTTTGGATAAAATAGCATAAACTAGTGTGACAAGTTCATGATAAATTTCCCAGAATTGAAGAGCTAGGGACCAAAAGCTTATCGGTGATTTGTGAGATTCGATTATGGTGGAGGAGAGGTAGAAGATTGAATTCGGCAAATTCTTCCCAAGTGAGGCTCGATCGGTGATAACCTTGCATGTATGAAGTTATTTCACTTTCCACAGACTTGTCAGAGAGAAGGTAGTCTTCAATGATGTCAAGAACTGGAATTGGTTTGCGTGAGGAAGATGCAATATCCTTCCCACAAAAACCTTGCTTGGGTGCCCTTGGGGGTAGAGGAGTCAGCTGAAGCAAAACATGTTAAAGCATTCTTCTTTTCTCTTTAAGTTTATCAGGTGACTGCCAATGTTCATTTCCTCAAAGCTCTGTGCAAGTATCTCTTACAGAAAATTGATCTTGTTTCATATTTCCATGGCTTTTTTATAAGCATTTCCTTTGCTTGCCTACATTTAGTGGTCGATTTACGAGTTATAGATACCCATTCTTATTTCGCTACATTAATAACACGATTCTCATATAGTAAATTTTCTGCCAAAAGGAAGTTTATCATTGTTAACTGAGTTGTAGTTTCTTTTATATTTTCTTGAGTTGTAAATGGGTTTTTGGGTGGTGAGAGCCCTCGTCGTATAGTTGAATCGCATCTGTGAGGACAATCACATAAGAGGATGTAAAGGTTTCGGCTCGCCAGAATGACCTTGGAATAATGATAAAGCTCTGCATAAGTCGATAAAACACTGATATAGGAGTTGCATCCAACTTAGTATAAAATCATTATTCCTCATGGTTGTTTGCCTGTATCTGTTTGTTGGTGCTTTTTGTCAAGGTCAATTTTTGGATATGTCAAGGTTATTTTTTTGGATAATTGTTTTTGTTAGCGGGAATCGGGACACTAGTCACGTCCCCTTTCTATGCGCTTATGGTGGTCTAGGCATGTGCAATGGTTCATATTTTGCATAGTTCATAGAAGGGGTTAGGAAGTTCGAAGATAATCTGGAAGGAAACATTTACTTTGATATTACTTGAAAGGTTAGTCTGGTTACGTTGTCTATACTTGGCTTAATTTTCCTTTTTCCAAGCCCTCAATCTGCACTTCATGTAATATCTTTTGAAAACAACGAAAGAGGTTAACTGAGCCACACAAAATCAGGCTTATAAGTAAAAATGGTAAGTCTGGTTATGGCCTGGATATATCTGAATGGAGGCAAAGTCGGTATATGACCTCGGGTACACACACATAGAGTGGGGGACCTTAAATGATATGGGTCTTTGTTGAAGCTTTTAAAAGCCACCACCACTTTAGTAAAAATTTGTTACAATTTTGTAAAATATAAACTGCACATTGTAAAATTAATGATGATCGGGCTGTTTTAGAAAATATAGCTTCCATACGTAACTAACATTTTTGTCAAATGTAATAATATTTTCATAATTCTATCTTTATTTACATGTGATGTTAATGTTTATTGTTACATTATTGCATAGAAAAATATAGAATATATGGGAAAATACCAATTGGACGTTGGCTTTTTCTAACTCAGGAAAGACCCCACCTCATTTGAAGTTTTTCCGATATATAGGGTAAACTGTATATTATACCAGAGAGCATACAACTTGGCTACTCCCATCTTTTTTTAGTTTTTCCACAGTATTTTCAAAAAATCTCTAGGGAATCTAGACCACTTATTATCGTGATGTTGCCATTCAAATTTTGTAAAAAAAACTCTTAACATGTCCATCTGGAAGAGGTCAATTTCAACAATTTTGAGACCATTAAAGTTTGATAGGCTTGATGGATGGGGTATGACTTTCGGATTGAGTCGAAATTTGGATGACAACATCATGACAATATGTGATCTAAATCCCCTAGGAGTTTTTAGAAGATACACAACAACAACAACAAAGCCTTTTCCCACAATTAAGTAGGGTTGGCTGCATGGATTCTTCGCCTCTATTCAGATCTATCTTGGGTCAATCTCGGATTTATATCCAAAAAACTAAGATCCCTTCGTATAGCCTCTTTCCAACACTTCTTGGGCCGTCCTCGCCCTCTCTTAGCCGGCTCAACATCCCAACACTCGCATCTCCTAACCGATGCATCAGTTGACCTTCTTTGCAAATGACCAAACCATCTTAAGCGGTTTTCTCGCATCTTATCCTCGATCGGAGCTACACCAACTTTCTTTCTGATTGCATCATTCCGAATCCGATCTTTACGTGTATGTCCACACATCCATCTTAGCATTTTCATTTCTGCTGCAGCCATTCTCTGCACATGTCTATGGTTTACAGGCCAACATTCAGAACCATAAAGCATAGCAGGTCTCACGGCTGCTTTGTAAAACTTTCCTTTAATTTTTAAAGGAATTTTCTTATCACAGAGAACAACGGAGGCTCCTCTCTACTTTAGCCAGCCTGCATTTATTCTATTAGTAACATCTCCATCAATTTTCCCATCATGTTGCAAAATAGATCCCAGATATCTAAAAAAATCTCTCTTCTGAATGTTATCGTCACCAATCTTCACCTCGATTTCTTCACCATTGCTTCCATCAAAGGTGCATTCCATATATTCCGTCTTAGCCCTACTTATACGAAAACCTTTAGTCTCCAATGCATGCATCCAAACCTCAAGCTTCTCATTTACTCCATCTCTAGTCTCGTCAATCAGCACAATATCATCAGCAAATAACATACACCAAGGTAACTCATCCTGAATGTGACTTGTCAACTCGTCCATAATCAAAGTAAAAAGAAATGGACTCAAAGCTTAACCTTGATGTAAACCAATGTTGATATCAAAATAGTCAGTCTTCCCCGTCGGGGTCCTTACACAAGATAAAGCCCTATCATACATATCCTTTAATAAATTAATGTATATAACAGGTACTTGTCTCTTCTCCAAAACTCTGCACAGTATCTCTCGTGGGACGGAATCATAAGCCTTCTCCAAATCAATAAAGATCATATGAAGATTCTTCCTTTTAGCTCTATAATCTCCATTGTTCTCCTCAGCAAATGGATGGCTTCAATAGTTGAGCGACCTGGCATGAATCCGAATTGGTTTTCTTTTACTTGGGAAACTTGCCTCAACCTTCTTTCGATCACACGTTCCCAAATTTTCATAGTGTGACTCATCAGCTTGATACCTCTGTAATTTGAACAATTTCGAATGTCTCCTTTGTTCTTATAAAGAGGCACCACGATACTCCTCCTCCAATCTTCAGGCATTTTCTTGCTTCGCCAAATAACATTGAATAGATTCGTAAGCCAAGTCAAACCATGCTCACCTAAAACTTTCCATACTTCTACAGGGATGTCATCCGGTCCAGCACCTTTCCCAGGTCTCATAACCTTCAAAGCCTCCTCTACTTCTTTTCTTTGTATTCGTCTATAGCATGCACGATTCAAGTAACTTTCACTACTAGCTAGATCACCCAAAGTGATCTCTCTATTTCCTTCTCCAATGAAAAGTTTATGGAAGTACTGCTCCCATCTAGTCTCTATATCCTTCTGAGTAACAAGCACGTGACCTTCCTCGTCCTTAATGCATCTTACTTGAGAAAGGTCTTTGGTCTTTCTTTCTCTTGCTTTGGCCAACCTGAATATATCCTTCTGGCCCTCCTTAGAGTTGAGATTTTTGTACAAAACTTCATAAGCTTTTGACTTAGCTTCGCTTACAGCCTTCTTTGCTTCCTTCTTCGCTATTTTATAGTCTTTGACAGTTTGCTCTGTTCTATCCTTAGACATAGCTTTAAAGCAAGCTCTTTTAATTTTTAGCTTCTCTTGACCAAGCCTCCTTTTGACCCGGAGCTCCTCCTTTTGACTCGCCTAGCATCTCTTTGGCTACCTTTTGGATACAAGATGCTACTGCCTCCCACATCTCGTTTGCACTACCGCTACAATCCCGAAATAAGTCTTCTAAAACCTTCTCCATGAAGCTTGATTGCTTCAGCGGAAGATTCCACCACCTAGTTCTAGTGATCTTAGGAACCTTCCTTTTCTTTACGAGTCCTTTTTTTTGTAAATCCAAGACTAACAAGCGATGTTGGGTTGTCAAACTCTCTCTAGGGATTACTTTGCAATCTTTGCAACACAACCGATCTCTTCTCCTCAACGCAAAGTAATCTATCTGTGTTCTAGTTGAGCCACTCTTATAAGTAATTAAATGCTCCTCCCTCTTCTTGAAAAGATTGTTTGCTATGAAAAGATCATATGCAGTCACAAAATCCAGAATGACTTTTCCCTCTTCGTTTCTATCCCCAAAACCATGTCCTCCATGCACACTTGCATACCCTGAAATATCTTTTCCCACATGTCCATTAAGATCTCCACCTATGCAAACCATCTCTCTTTGTGGGATTCCTTGTAAAATCTTATCCATATCCTCCCAAAAAGCTTGTTTAGTCCTTTCATCTAAACCAATTTGCAGTGCATAAACTGAGATGATATTCAGAATTTCTTCTTCAAGCACCAACTTTAGCAAAATAATCCGATCCCCAAATCTTTGCACCTCAACCACACAATCCTTCAAATCTTTATGAACAACCACTCCAACACCGTTTCTGCCCTTATCTTTTTACCTGAATACCAAAGTTTAAAGCCTGTCTTCTCGATCTCCCTTGTTTTCTCTCCAACCCATTTAGTCTCTTGAAGACATAATATATGAATCTTCATTCTTTCCATTGTATTCATTATCTCCATCAATTTTCCAGTTAAAGTACCGATATTCCAACTACCAATCCGTAACTTCCTCTTCTTGAAAAGATTGTTTGCTATGAAAAGATCATATGCAGTCACAAAATCCAGAATGACTTTTCCCTCTTCGTTTCTATCCCCAAAACCATGTCCTCCATGCACACTTGCATACCCTGAAATATCTTTTCCCACATGTCCATTAAGATCTCCACCTATGCAAACCATCTCTCTTTGTGGGATTCCTTGTAAAATCTTATCCAGATCCTCCCAAAAAGCTAGTTTAGTCCTTTCATCTAAACCAATTTGCAGTGCATAAACTGAGATGATATTCAGAATTTCTTCTTCAAGCACCAACTTTAGCAAAATAATCCGATCCCCAAATCTTTGCACCTCAACCACACAATCCTTCAAATCTTTATGAACAACCACTCCAACACCGTTTCTGCCCTTATCTTTTTACCTGAATACCAAAGTTTAAAGCCTGTCTTCTCGATCTCCCTTGTTTTCTCTCCAACCCATTTAGTCTCTTGAAGACATAATATATGAATCTTCATTCTTTCCATTGTATTCATTATCTCCATCAATTTTCCAGTTAAAGTACCGATATTCCAACTACCAATCCGTAACTTCCTTTTCCATCTCTTTTGGACTAACTTCTTTACTCGCAGGCGTCCATTATGCGAGAACGCTTGCAAATTTTGGACTGCATCCGGGCGGTGATGCAGCGGAACTAGCTTATTTACCCGCATGCGTTCCTCATGCGAGAACCCTTGCAAATTTTAAACTACATCCAGGCTGCGATGTAGCGGCCCTTGCCAATTTTTCATTGCATTCGGGCGATGCAACGCGTCGCAAGTAGGGAACGCCCCAATGAAATATGTATGTTTGCTTAAATCCATGTTTAAAAGATCCGAACGGTTTCGAGATAAATTCATAAATAGTGTTCTTAGAAGAACTTTAAGAACATTATTTACGAATTTATCTCTCCTGCGCTGGTTGTCGGCTACCTAACGCGCAACCCTCCTCATTTACCCGGGCTTGGGATCGGTCATGGCTGAGTTAGGAGTTTTTAGAAGATACCCTGATTTTTTAAAAAAATGCCGGGAGTAACCAAGTTGTATGCTCACTACTAGCATATACATTTTACCCATATATATATATATATAGTGTCATAGTATTTACATAGCTGAACCTACACAATGTGGGAAAGAATACTGTGTGCCTCATTTTGGCTAAAACATGGACCCTTCTCGCCTTTGTACATTCATTCCGCAATGTGACCCAAATTTTAATATAGCACATTTGCTATATTATGCGTTTGATTTAGTTTATAACACTGTTTTCTCGGATTTAATCTTATGCTCTTACCCATCATGCCTATGTTTACATATGCACCCGTTTCCACATGACTATGGTTCTGTAAAGCAAGGCTAATCCTTTTTATTTAGATACCTGGACATGTGCAATATTTTCAATAATGTATTTTTTTCTGCCTGCAGCTAAGTTTCCATGGATATCATGCATGCCACAAGGCCTTGTGAGAAAGAGCATGAAATCTTTCCAAATAAAGGAAATTCAGAATTAGATTGTCCTCTTGAAACGAGAAACGGTGTGTCTGATGTGGTCATAAATTGTGAAAATATGGCAGCTACTGGTGTTCCAACACAAGTAAAACTGGACACTGAACCAAGCATTGATACTGGTGCAAAAAGTAAGCGATCCCTGAAGTGCAACTCTGACGCAAAAGATTTGCCAGACAGTTCAGAGGAGGATTCGGACGGCCAACAGTCTATCAAGGTTCCATAGTTTTCCCCTTGTTTAACATTTTTCCTCATATACATCTTTCTTATTTAATAAAAAGCATCTCCACCTATTTTCCCCATTTTTTATTATTCCCATTACATTTCTAATGATGCATTTTCTCAACCTGAAGCCATTTTATTGCTGGATGAGAACTTTTATACCACACTTTAATTCCTTTCAAGTAGTGGACCTACATTTTTATGGATATTTCTCACCCTTGTCCGAAATTTATCTGATTTATTATTTTGCACGTGATTGTAATATTTGGAACCAAAAGTTAAAACCGGTAACATCTATCTATTTTTGCATTTACTTAGAGCGAGTTATTTGTGAAGTGCATTGAACATTTGTATCATCTATTCCAAAATAAACCATGTGAGCATAAGGATGCCTTCCACTCCTGTCAGAACTTTATCTGAATCTTTCATTTATGATTGTTATTCGGTAATTGGAAAAAATGGAAATATAGCTTTGAAAAGACAATGACGTTCATCCAACTATTTTTGTATTTACTTACTGAGATATTTGCAACTTATAAACCTTTTGATCCTTTGATGTTTGTCAGATATCTGCAAAATGGCGTCCAAACGAGGCACACAGACCCATCATTGATGAAGCCCCTGCATTTTATCCTAGTGAAGAGGTACTGGTGCATTTTTATTTATGTTAAGCTAGTGTTAGACACTCTCATGACATGAATTGGTCAAATTGCTCATCATTTACATAATATTCTCTGGCATGATGATCAGGAGTTTAAGAATACACTAGGTTACATAACCAGCATACGACGGAAAGCAGAACAATATGGTATTTGTCGGATCATTCCACCGCCTTCATGGAGGCCTCCTTGTCCTCTCCAAGAGAAAGATATGTGGGAGAACACTAAATTTGCCACTCGGATCCAGCAAATAGACAAACTTCAGAATAGGGAACCTGTGAAGAAAAAAACTAGAAGTCATGTACAGAGGAGAAGGAAGAGGAGACGCTTCAGGTTTGGTATGAGTCGAAGGCGTAGTAGTGCTGATGTTTCTGGAGCCAACAGTGGCTCTGATTCGGATTCTGATGAAAAGTTTGGCTTTCAGTCTGGTTCTGATTTTACTCTTGAGGCTTTTAAAAAAATTGCGGACCAATTCAAAGAGTATTACTTTGAAATGGAAAGTGGTGTTGATGAATCCCATAAAGGACGGAGACCTTCTTTAGAGGAAATCGAAGGAGAATATTGGCGAGTAGTTGAAACGCCAACCGAAGAAGTTGAGGTACTTGCATATCTGAGTTTTTTAATGTTATTACCTTTGGGTCTTAATTTTGCACTTGCACATACACAATGCTCTTGTAGGAAAACGTAACACAAGCTATAACTGATAAAACAATTAACAACGCAGAGAAATACTGTTTCATGATGACATATTGCCTCCCTACTAAATCGGATAGTGGGAGCAAACATATTCAATTTTTCTATTGCTCCTCCAATTAAATCAATAATATATAACATTATATGAATTACTTGTGCAGTCCTCTCACTGATGGGAACTAAACATGCTTCATTATGGATCCATCCAAATTAATTTGTTAACACTTAAACGCTTCTAAATTACAGGTATATTATGGGGCTGATTTGGAAACTGGATCTTTTGGTAGTGGGTTCCCCAAATCTACAAGGTTGTTGAAGCATCGTGCAAATTCGTATGTGCTTTCAGGCTGGAACTTGAATAACTTAGCACGACTTCCTGGATCGGTCCTTGCCTTTGAGAAGGAAGATGTTTCTGGCGTTGTTGTGCCCTGGTTGTATGTGGGAATGTGTTTTTCATCATTTTGTTGGGTAGGTTTTGCAACCTTCTGTAGTAATATGTGCATGTATATACGATTTGCATTATCTATTTTTTTAAATTAACATGCTTATTACATTACCACTTCCATATGAATTTAATATTGTTTATAACCCGTTTTTTTTTTGGAATTTGAGTTATTGCTGCTTCTAGGCAGGGCATCATATTATATTATATCACATGTTTGTTTTCTTTCATATTTCATGCAACGATAGCATGTGGAAGACCATCATTTCTACTCGTTGAACTATATGCACTTTGGCGATCCAAAGGTATGGTACGGTGTTCCCGGTGTTGATGCTATAAAATTTGAAGAAGTGATGAAGGAACACTTGCCCAGGTTGTTCGAAGAGCAGCCTTACTTGTTAAATGACCTGGTAACTGCCATTCATTTCCTTTCTTTTCTTCAGCTTGATATTATTTTTACCTTGTGTATTTTTCAAATGCTGGTGTAGGTTGTTAGCATTTTGGCACATGCTCGGTAAAGTCTTCTGGCGTGATATTAAAAAGTATGCTAAATTTCATTTAATCTTGAAGTAAAAGGAAGTTCACGGATAAACTTTAGAATGTGAATTAGTATCCCTCATCGAACAATTGAAGTTTGTCGACACTGTAAATGCAAAGGCAAGCAATATGATGAGATCCTTAGCTTTAGAATGCTATCTAGGGGCCATTATGTAGTGAGCTATCTAATATTCAGTGAGCTTGAGCTATATATTATTTTAAACATCCAACCACAATTGAAGGCCAATGACAAATTTGAAATTTTCAAAGGTGCAATTTTCAATAATATACAAACCCAAGGACAAATATACGCCTATCTCACAGAATACAGTTCTCGTTCATTTTCTTTTAGTAAAAAAATAATTTGGATCTTTAAGACAATTAGAACTCATTGGGACATCCCTATGTAACGACACTCCGCAGTACCCAAAATGTAGTGAAAATTGGATGGTCTTAGTGATATTTGCATGAGTTCTTGCATGGGGAACATGCAGGTAGAATTAAGGTATGGTATCATTAAAAAAAGGAGCTGGGAATAGGTTGGTGTTATTGCGAAAGACTTAAAAGATCGTGGTAGATGTAAAGATTTTTGACGATCTAATAATGATGAAAGTGTTTTTAAGTGTGGACTGTGGAGATTGCAAATGTCATATATGCACATGCACTCCAAGTTGGCATGGGGAAACATGCATATAGAATTAAGGTATGGTATCATTAAAAAATGCGCTGGGAATAGGTTGGTGTTATTGCGAAAGACTTAAATGATTGTGGTAGATGCAAAGATTTTGACGATCTAATAATGACGATTAAAGTGATTTTGAGTTTGGACTGTGGAGATTGCAAATGTCATATGTGCACATGCACTCCAAGTTGGCATGGAGATAAGAATAAAAAGGGAGTTTAGTTAGAGTTGGACAATGCTTTTCAAAGAATCCCACAAAGAGAAATGATTTGTTTGAGTGATGATTTTAATTGACATGTTGGAGTTAATGCTTTGGAGCTATCAATTGTACATGATGTCTGTGGTTACATCAATAGAAACAACAACACAAAGCCTTTTCCCACATTAAATAGGGACATCAATAGAAACAAAGAAGGGATATATTTTCTTGATTTTGCAATCACCCATGACTGTTATATTATATTCTTTATTCAAGAAAAGAGATGAACGCTCGATCATTTGCAAGAATGGTCCAATAAAGACACAAATTGAGTATTTTTTAAGGAGAAGAGATCGATTTTGTTGTTAATATTGCAACATCTTTCCAAGCAAGGCTTAGCTATACTACATTTTCCATGAGTTCAGACGTGCATAAAAAGAATCTACAAAAGAAACGATTGTAAGAGAGACATACACACTAAATGGTGGATTTTTAAAAATGAAAATGAAGTTTTACGATACGATATTGTTAGAGGAAAATTTTCTAAAGAAGATGGAGAGCGAGGGATTAGAGAGAAGGGTAGGTGAAAAGAAGTAATGGATACAAGAAGGATGAGGGGAGCGAGCGATCAAGAGAGAGGGGCACCCTAGAGGAAGTTGGGAGAGAGGAGGGGGGTGGAAAATTGTGCACTGTCGGCGTTGTGGACACATTCGAAAGGGAAATCCTTGACATCCTTCATAGAGGACTTGCTATTTTTGGTGTGGAGGGGATTGGACATGTGGCCCTCTATTGTATTGATGTCATCCATTGCTTTTT
The DNA here is from genome assembly GCA_037367405.1 of Ottelia alismoides. NCBI lineage: Eukaryota > Viridiplantae > Streptophyta > Magnoliopsida > Alismatales > Hydrocharitaceae > Ottelia > Ottelia alismoides. The sequence continues at coordinate 250,302 of JAZKJV010001607.1, forward strand.
TATCAAGGTGATGACCATCGATATGTGAAAGGCCAGGTGAGGAAGGTGTAGTGAAGACACTTTGTCAACTGAGATTGATGCTTGGAGGGGTGGAGGTAACCCTGATAAAGCTGTAGCGAACACGATTGAGGTAGAGAGGGGCTCCTTCAATGAGGGCCTTTACTGGAGTTTTGGTTGTCGCTTCCGATATTTTGAAGTTGGAGTATGGGGGATGGAAAAAACTGAAGAATAATTAAAAGCCCAGTCCATCATGCGTAGATAGTGTTCTCATCCTATTGGGGATGCTGGATTGAAGTGAGTGAATGCTTGTATGAATCTGGTCATAGGATCTTCAATGGACATATGGTGTTGATTGGAGGCCAGCTGACATGTGCTTCTTGGATGATGGCAATGGAGATGTAAAAACTTTTGGACCTGTTGGAGTATATGTTGTGCGCCACTCATATGTGTAGATGGGTTACCACATCCAGGTCTTTAGTCCCTCATCTGCCAGTTGTTAGATGCGGAGACTCAATGAGCGCTATATAATAAGCCCCTCACCCCCTGTATCCAGTGAGAAAAGCAATAGACTATCAACCCTTTGAGGCGTTCTCCTGTGGTTTCATCCTGCTCCTTAGGGAGTAGGGTTCCACGTAAAATTTCTGTGTAGATTTATATTTCTGTATTTCATGATCCGTTTATCATTTCGCTTCCGCTTTCCTGTTTTCTAACATGGTATCAGAGTGGGTTCGTTTCTCGAAGAATTATTTTTGATATTTATTCGAGATTCGATTGTCTTTTGAAGATGATTATTAGTGTTTGTTCAAGTTCTGTCCAAGTTCTAGGGTTTCTATTGAAACCCTAATTTCTGCATATTTCGAAGATCATCGTCTAAGTTTTTGAAGATCCGAAGATCGCGATCATCGCCAAGTTCCATGCATCTAGGGTTTCTTGGAACCCTAATTCGCAAGGATCCAGCAGCGAGCCCCAGGTCAGCGCATCTCTTCTAGGCAGATCCCGACGCATAATCTCCAGTTGGCGGTTCTCAGGCGGCTCCAGCCTCCATACATCAGACGATTCCTATCATGTCGCTATGCTCTCCCCAGATCGTGGCATGCTCTAGTGATCAACACCCATCTTTCTCTAGTGATCGGAGAAGAAGACGGGCGTGATGAAGCCCTCCAGTTGCAAGAAGAAGAAGAGGCACCTACTCCAAGAGAAACCCTAGCCGCACAAGCAACAGAGATCCAACTCCAGCATGCTGCATCTCGCGTCGTAACTCCACCTCCAGGTGGCGGCGCTCCCCTCTGTTGCTCCCTTTTCAAGCGGCGCCCCTTCGCGCAAACCCATCGCGCGAAGGAACCTAGAGGCGGTGGCCCTCTCCTCGCCGCATCATAGTGCAGGTGGCACCGGCGGCGAGACCCTCTCCTCCCTGACCTGGTAGCGGTGGTACGCGAGCGAGCATCAGATGCCCTAATCCCTTCGCCGATCGCACACATATTCTAAACTCGAGTCTTCTTGCGGTGCGGCACCTCCAAACGCTTATGGTGGCAATCTCCATCTCACTAGTTGTTGTTCCTCAAGCGGTGGCTCTACATCGCGTAGGTGGAGAGCCTCCGCCATCCTCTCCCCGACAGTGCTGCTGCAGAGCCCCATCATGGGCGGTAGTGATGTGAGAGGGTTCCATCGGGAACCCTAAATAGAATGGTCTAAATGGGTTGTAAGTTTGAAAAAAGAAAAAGAAAAAGAAAAGGGAGGAGACACTCAATTGATTGGAGGCCAGTTGACATGTGTTTGTTGGATAATGGCAATGGAGATGTAAAAACTTTTGGACCTGTTGGAGTATATGGTGTCCATCACTCATATGTGTAGATGGGTAAATAGATCACTCCAGGATCCATTTACCACATCTAGGTCTTTAGTCCCACATCTACCAGTTGTGAGATGCGGAGACTCGGTGAGGGCTATATAAGAAGCCCCTCACCCCCTGTATCTAGTGAGAAAAGCAATAGGCTATCAGCTCTTTGAGGCGTTCTCCCGTGGTTTCATCCCGCTCCTTAGGGAGTATAATTCCACGTAAAATTTCTGTGTTCCAAGATATATATTTCTGTATTCCATGCTCTGTTTATCATTTCGCTTCCGCGTTCCTATTTTCTAATTGGACCGATGGATTAGAGGTTGCTGAGGGGGAGTATCTCTTATCATTGCTCTCGGACAGAGCAAGAAGTACTCTTTATTACCGCGTATTTCACGTGGGGGTGTACCTCTTCGATCTTGCTACGTAGGACCTGTGCAAGTGGTCGGCAAGGGGATTGGCGAAGTGAAAGATATGGTTTCAGTTTGGATTTCGTTGGGAATAAGTATTGAGGACTTTGTGCCTTCGTGTCCAACCATTGTTTTCCCTAAAGTTATAGTTATAGATGAGTTATCGGTGACGAATGTGGTAACCATAGCAGTGGTTGTCCTTGATGTCACGGTGAGTTTTTAGCGGCATTGGGCAGTGATCGTCATTAAACTTTTGCTTTCTCTGACGGATTGTAAAGTGGCAATAGTGGAGGACCTCGTCAGGGCATGAATTCTAGAGGAGATCACCTTGTCATATGATGCGATGAAAGTTACAGCCTTTGGGATATTTAATCCCTTGTATAGGGTTACTGAGGTGAAATATCTTTGTGAAGAACCACTAAATGGGTGATATTCACATTGGGAACATATCTTGTATTGAGTCAGGTTGCGCGTCTGAAACTGGAGCATTGAGATTATGCAACTGGTTTCTTTAGAGGTACCATTGGAACTCCCATTCAACTTTAGTTGTGGGGTTGTTGGCTCAATTAGTAATAGGTGCACTCTGTGAAACAAGTCAGGTTTAGATATTCCTAGTTGCATGTAAGTTTTCCCCATTGGAATTTGTCTTTCGCTTCTATTCATGGCTTTAAAAAACGTACCTCAAGGCACTGATGAATAAGCCTCGAGGCGGTTTTCCATGGAAACTGCCTCAAGGTTATAACCTCAGTCTGGATATCTGAAGACCCGAGGCGGTACCGAGGCATTGCCTTGGTTTGTTGTGCATTTTTTGGGAAAATAAATAAAAACTATGTAAAACTATACTTTTACAATAGTATTAAAGGTATAAAGCATATATCAGTCACAATTATACAAGTTGCAAGCACATATATATGATATTATTGGCCACATCTCTAGTAAAAAACCTCATATATTGAACGAAACATATATGTACACATATATTAATCACATTTCCTCATATATATATATATATATATTAGTCACAAGACTCAAAAAATGTACTATGGTATCATTATATGTTAGTTCCGAAATATATTATTTCATGAATATATATTATACATTTATGTTACAATCATCATTACATCAAAGAATCCATGCAAGTGTACAATGATTGTTTCTAATTACTATGAACAAATTTTATATCAACAAATGATATTCAATTGCTTATATCACTGCAATGCTACTTTTCTGTTGGGGCGGAACATGAGAGGTGAAACTTCAAGACAGTCTTGCATGGGTTGTCCCGTCATGCCAATTGGAAATTATATGATCCTGCCAACACTTTGTTGCACCATGCGGGCATTGGTGTTGGATGATACGATAATTACAAAGATGTAGTGCCCCTAAATATTGGAAGATGTTTAAGAGAGGACCATAAAAGTTGTCGAGTGGTGTTGTCGTAATGCATCACATAAGCAGTGAAGGTGGATTCTTGAGGAGAAAGGGTGCAGGTGGAGGAACATGTTGTTGGAATCTGAGTTCCAGTTGCTCAGTTGAAAAGTGTGGATTTATGGACCTTATCTTTTGGAATGTTTAGGGATTGGGTGACCTCGACAAGAAGACGATAAGGAGGTTGTTAGAGAGTCGGTATTTGGCATGGTGATGTGGTTTTTCTTTCGAAGACCAAGTTAAGTGATTGGTCTGACCATTGGAGCGCCTATCTATATGATTTTAGGACCTTATATGCTGTGGGTAGTTCAGGAGGATCGATGATTGCATGGAACGATGATATGATCATTTGGAGTTTTAGGTTTTCGGTTGACATGTGTTGTTCGTGGTTTTTGTGAGCATTGCTGACGAGCTTAAGCTTATGTCCTTATGTGTGTATGTGTCGATAAATGCTACATGTCAGATTGAACTTCGGAAGGACATGAGAATGGTCATGGCCTCATTTCTGTTGATTCCTTGGTTGATTGGTGAAGATTTTAAAGTTGCTTTTTTTTCATCTGATCACCATGTTTGTGTGAGGGGCAATATCATGGATCATGGGATTTTGTTGATATGATTAGCGAGCTATATGTGGAATTCGTGGATGCATCCGATTGCCAGTATACTTTAGGGAGTTGGGGGGTCTTGTTTTTGACAGATTGCTCTCTTGTGTCTCCGAAATGGTTGAATCTTTCTCTTCTAACATATGTTAAATCTCTTCTTAGGTCTCGATCTGATCACACACTAATTTGTTGGGAGTCAGGTAAAAGGGTGTGCCTTATATCTTTTTTTTTTCAATTTTTGAGATATCATGGCTTCTGAAAGAGGGGTTCAGAGGTATGGTTGTCGAGCAATGGGCAAAATTTCATAGTCAAGATTCTACCATCTGAGGGTGATTCACAAGCTGGAAGCATTGAGGAAGACATTGAGTATGTTGAAAAAGAGTTGCATGTTACTTATAGATTTAGGCGTCGAGTGACATAAGATGCTATGTATAGGCTTGATAAGGAGGATAAGTGGGATCTTATTTGTTTTGAGTTTGAGGAGCAATGAGGGTTTCATAAAATTATTTAGAACAAGGATAAAAAGAACGGAGTGGAACAAAGACAGAGTTCCATATAGAATTGCATTATGGAAGGTGATGCAGGCTCTATATGGTCACTAGTGGTGGACATCATTAGAGTCTCGTCTATTCACTTTTGGTGGAGGGTACCATGGTGGAGGGTGATCGTGAGGTGGGCCATAATCTAGTGCATCATTTCCTTAGTGCGAGCTGGAGAGCCAGTCATGGTGGCTGGAGTTGGATTTGCATGAGTGCTCCTAGGTTGTTGCAGAGGCATGGTGGATTTGAGTTCGATTAAGACAGAGTTGTGGTTCTTAGTCCTGATAGGTTCCTACTCTTCTTCAAGAATTCTGAGATGTGGTTAGAGACGACATCATAGAGTTAGTGGCAGAGTCTTTTGTTGGGAATTTTGGGTTTGATAGCGTCAATAAGGCATTTCAATTTCTTTTTCAAGGAGGTCTCTGAGCAAGCAAAGGATTTCAAGTCTATCGTATTCTCTATTGCTATTTACCTCATTGTTGTGAAGGTGCTTTCGAATAGATTGCAACTTCACAAGGGTTATATTCTCTTTAGCCCAACTGTCCAAGGGAATTTTATTCCAAATAGATAAACGATGGAAAGTCTAGTGATGACTATGAGATTGTGGCTAATTGGAAGTATAGGCAGGTGAAACGAATTTTGTGGAACTAGATTTCTCCAAAGCATACAGTTGTGTTGATTGGTATTTCCTATGGGTTTCTATGATGAACAGAGTATTTCATGACCTTTAGAACACGCGAATGAATAGTTGTGTTACAACTACCTCCTAGTCAATGATACTGAGTGGTTATCCCGAGGATGTTTTTTCAACCTTAATGGGGGTCTGGAATAGATGCTCCCTTGCCCTACTAGGTTGTACGGAGGGCTATTAGCTCTGGATATCTCCTTAACGTCATCTCAATCTCTATCTTACACTATGCCGATGATACTCTTTTTTCATTGCAAGAGGTATGAATGACGGAGGCTAAGAGGATGTCCATGGTTAGGGATATTTTTGGGGAGCTACCTGGATTCATAGTTAATTGATCGTAATCCGCTTTTATACTGTTTTAGCTCTATGAGCTGGAAATCATGGGATGTGATAGGGAGCTTGCTATGCCACGTGGTTGCTTACCTTAATTTTACTTAGCACTCCCCTTGTCGTATGACGACATTAGGCATGTGGTTTGATTGTCGCTCATCGAGAAGTTAGGAATTTAAACTCTCTGCCCGGGAGGGGGTTGGTGTTGTTGAAGGTGGTTGTCGCTGCGAATCCCCTATCTTTTATTGTGATAAGGTGTCTAATGGGATTCACCTGTTGTCTTGAGTCTATTACGTGTCGCTTCTTTTGGGTAGATTGAGTGAGGTGTCACCAAGTGTACATCTGGGGGATTGGGATTCTGACTTTGCCTTGGGAGGAAGGGGTTAGGGGTATTGAGATTAGATGATATGAATAAGGATCTTCTCCTCGAGTGGTTGACCTGACTATGGGGGAGTGGTAATAACTTGCCTTATAGGCCATTCAAAGGTACTTATGACATACGCGTGTAGATCTCTCTAGCCCTGAGAGTGAACCATCTTTCTTCCTTATTATAGAAGGGAGTTTATTCCGTTCTTCTGGAATTTCCTGCATGTATTTGCCTTGTTCTAGGTGATGGATGTTCTTTCAGGTTTTGGTCTGACGATTGGTCGGGCGTTTGTCCTCTTTATGATTATTTCTTGAGGTTATTCTCCTTGGCTTCTTCTGTCCAGGACATGCTGGTTTGCGAGGCTTGTTCGGATGGTGCATGGCTCTCCACCTTTTGAACTGCATTTTTTGAGTAAGACTGTTGGAATTTTTGAAGTTGATGGTGGTTCCTAACCCCATCACGGGCTCTTTAGACTACATGGATCTTTGGACTTGGTGGGATGGCGAACTTAATATGAAGAAATTGTACATGGCTTTTTGGGCCATGCTGTGTTTGACCCTAGTGTCTGAATCGTAACTGCAAACGGATTTAAAGTCTGAAAGTGCCCTTGGAGGTACACATTTTTCTTTGGCTTCTGAGATGGAGGAAATCAATGACCAAGATCTGTAGGTTGGAGTTCTGCCTTGATGTTGGCGTGGAACACCCTCTTTGTGGGGGTAATCTAGAGGAGCTGGTGCATCTTTTTCTTACGTGCGATAGAGCTAGATAGATATGACTGGGTATAGAAATTCAATGGATTGGCCTCACGTCTCCTGTGAGCTTTTGGACCTCTCATGTTTTTGCGAAGTTCAAAACTTATGGTGGGACAATTGGAACATGTTGGAGTATGTGTTATGTGCGCCTATTGAGTTGTAGCAGGGTAAATGGATCCTGGAGGAGATCCATTTACCCCACCTAGTGTTTAGTCCCACATCGTCCAACGGTGGGACTTGGAGGCTCTGGAGAGGCTATATAAGGAGCCCCAGACCTCCTGTATCCATTGAGAAAAAGGAATGAAGTATCCGCCCCTTTCAGGGCTTCTCCCGTGGTTTCATCCGGCTCCTCACGGAGTAGGGTTCCACGTAAAATCATGGTGTTCCATGTTTATTTTTCTTGTTCTATGCTCTGTTTTATCATTATGCTTCCGCTACCGATTTTCTAACATGGTATCAAAGCGGGTTCGTTTGTCGGGATTTTTTATGTTCATTATTTTTCCGAGATTGGATTGCTTCAAGATGATTATTGTTTGATTAGTTCTGTCTAAGACATGTCTTGTTCTTTGTTGGGTTGAGAAACGTTAGGGTTCCAAGGAACCCTAATTCTGCCGCTCAGCATCCAGGGTTCCAAAACCCTCGCGGCCCTACAGGCAGGCCGCGACAAACATCCAGACTCCGAGTTCATCTTCAACAGATCATATGCGTTCCAAGTATCAGAACGGATCCTCCTTAGCATAGATGCTTCAGATCTACGTGCACCTTTGGCGATGACGACACAGGAGGCTTCCATCCTCAACAGCCAGGCGCACAGGCGCTGCCCTCGAGCAGGCAACGCCCTCCCGACCACCCCCAGGCGGTGACCTGACATCTGCAGGCCTTACATCCTCTCGAGGGGCGGCGGTATCCCATCTCTGCTCTCATGTACGGCGAGCTCGCGACCCTGATCAAGCCATCCAAGCGCGGCCTCCTCCAGATGCGGCAAACCCACGCCGCCAACATCCATATGCGACAGGTGGTGGCGCGCGTGAGCCCCCGGACTCCAGACACCGACCAGGCGCGTACTCCTTCCCCGCGCGCAGGCCCTTACTCCAGGTCTCGGCGGTGCCGAAGCCCCTTGCCATTCCCAGGCGACACCGCGCCCCCGCTCTCCGACCCCTCGCGAGCTCCTTCATCAAACAGGCGGCGGCGACCTCCCCTTCGCACAGCGCAGCCCTCGCGCGATGCCTCCCAGTCCACCGCGATCTCTCGCGCCATCGATATCTCCCAGTCCAGCCCTCGCGCGCCCCCCTTCAGCCCCAGCACGAGGCGGCGCACACTCCTTTCCAGGCGCAAGGCGGCGCCTCCAGCCCCTCGCGCGCTCCATCTCTATCCCCTGCAGCGTGAAATCTACCTCGACCATGGGGGCGGCGCAGGGATACGAAGGGGTTCCCACGATTGGGAACCCTAAGGAGGCCCGTTGCCATTCATTTAAAAAAAATTATTGGGGGCCCGATGGCCTTAAACGTTATCTCTGTTTTTTTTTGGGCCAATTGGGCCTGCTGTGTGTGAAAAAAAGAGAAGAGGGGTTGAAATTTTTCGAAAAAAAAGAAAAAAAAGAGGCGTGCAATAAAAAAAAACCGCACACATTTCAAAAAAAATTGATTGAAAGCCGAAAAGAAAAATGAAATGGCTTTAAAAAAAATTCAAAAAAATGATGACGGCTTAAAAAAAATAAAAAGCCGCAAGTATGTTTTGTTTTCCCCTCCTATCTTGTCTTCTCCCAACTTTGTCGATGTTCATTTTCCGACAAGTATGGGAGAAAGGGGGAGTATATGTAGAGTCACAGGTCTATTCATATTCTTCTAGATCCAGATTCAGATGCCAGTCTTCAGACCATCCATATTTTTCCAGACTCTACAGATGATCACTTGTTCAGACTCGACGATCGATTCCGAGTCCAGGTTTCAGACACGCACGAGTTTGCGGTCATTTTTCAGATGAGCATATGTTGCCATCGTCAGTTCGAGGTCCCCATCATTCTTGTTGTTGTTCGGCCAGAGTTTTCATGTGAGCCATAGGGACTCCAGAGCAGAGGACCATTCCCTTGAGGGCAAGGGTTTTCATGTGGTATCATAGGTACACCAGAGCAGTGCACCATTCTCTGAGCCAGATGGGAGAGACCCAGTTCTCCGACGAGGAGACTTCAGGCGCAAGTTCAGACTCGATGGTCAGATTCCGAGTCTTCAGTTGACTCACACTCCAGCCCGTTCGTCCTCCTCATCTGCACGGCATGAGAAGCAACGTCCTCGACTGCAGTAATGTGCGCGTTGGGTTGATAACTTGATATTATCCGTAGTGTCCTGTAGCGTTGAGTTGAGTTTCTGTCTGTTTGTCCAAGCTGAGCATTGCATGCTCCAGCTTGAGGGGGAGTGTTGGAGTATGTGTTATGTGCACCTATTGAGTTGTAGCAGGGTAAATGGATCCTGGAGGAGACCTATTTACCCCACCTAGTGTTTAGTCCCACATCGTCCAACGGTGGGACTTGGAGGCTCTGGGGAGGCTATATAAGGAGCCCCAGACCTCCTGTATCCATTGAGAAAAAGGAATGAAGTATCCGCCCCTTTGAGGGCTTCTCCCGTGGTTTCATCCCGCTCCTCACGGAGTAGGGTTCCACGTAAAATCATGGTGTTCCATGTTTATTTTTCTTGTTCTATGCTCTGTTTTATCATTACGCTTCCGCTACCGATTTTCTAACAGAACATATAGTTGTTCTGTGGGCTATTTGGTTGGACCTTTTAAAGGTGTCATCTTTCTTAAGGAGAGGTTTTATGTTGAGAATGTATTTAACCATGCGAAGACTCTTCTTGAGTTTATGCTTTTGTAACTTATTTATTAAATCAGTTAATATATGTGGGATGGGCACTAATCTTGGCATTTCCCCATTCTTTGCGTCAGAGAAAGAAATGACGCTGCTGAAGTGAATTAATATCTTGTTGGAAATGATGGTGAGAGGTGGTTTCAATAGTTGTGTTAGAAAAGCTGCTTAGAAAGTTATAGGTGTGCTCCCTACAACCTCGTGTCAATTTTGGTGTTGTTTTACCAAGTTTGGAAAGTGAAATATTAAGAAAATTTCATTAGCATTTTGTTGATATGGTTGGAAATTAGTTCTCTCTCCATAAACTAAGGTTCTAATGCTCTTTAGTTAGTAACTAAGAATTACATGGTGTACACGTTCGTTAAAATGAATACATTCTTCTTATCTAAAAAAAATTGTAATTAGAACATTTGACTTGTACACACTGTATGTTGAAATAATGATTTTTTTTATAAAGTAAAATATGTATTTAAGAAAATAACTCTAATGCACTGCAAGGTTAATGATAAAAGTAAATAAACAAAATACTAAATAACTAGTAGTAAATAGTAGATAATAAATACTTGCTCTCTTACCCCTATGAACTAGAAGTTCTTTGTTCATTAAAAAAAAGAACTAGAAGTTTTTGGTAAAGGGTCGATGTATCATATGCTATACTTATAAACCTTACAATGTCCATATATATTTACAATAACACCCATATATCATATAGATTTTGTTATCAATTGCATATTGTCTATATTCATAATCGATTGTTCCTGTAAAGGGAGTTGATGTGAGGATAAATATATGCACTTCTAATATGTTATTGTCTTGATACCTTGAATTCTATCCAATTAGTTAACTTGATGCAGTTGTAGCTGGGATCTATGTTCATGACCTCCTTCATTAATGGGTGACGTCTCCCATCCGAAATCGGGCTCTCGCTATAGGGGCCTCCTCCATTTTCCATAGGGGGGTTCAAAAGCAAAACTCTTGAAACCTAGCTAAAGATGCGGATGTTTTTTGAGATGGAATTCGGAAAAGTTACCAATTGATGTAAACATCAAGCAATATGCACAATAACTAAGTAGAGAACCCTAACAGTCGACATAAGAATCAACATGAAGTATATGTCGAAGAAATCCACATCGTAGGACTATTAAAACCCGATGCAACAATACTGCAACCAACGAGTGGGTTCATTGGGGTCCAAGTCCCCCTAGGTATATAAGAGTCATCGTTTTCTCTTCCATAGATCCCTTCTACTTGATTGAAAACGGGCATGGGTGAGAAATTGCGATTTGTATTTGTTAGAGTATGCGTCACATGTATAGATGAGTAATTGGATCCCTCTTGGGTTCAATTACCACATCGACAAGTTTAGACCCACATCTATTGTGAGTGGGACTCGGTCATACTGGTGGAGCTATATAAGAAGCCCCACGCCACCTGTAACAGATGAGAGAGATCAATAGACATCAACCCTTTGAGGTATTTTTCCCGTGGTTTCATCCTGCTCCGTGAGGAGCAGGGTTTCGCATAAAATCTTAGTGTTCTTCCATGTTTATATTTCTTTATCTCTTATATGCTTCCACATTCATCGTTTTCTACATGACATCAGAGTGGGCCGACTACGCCCTCCCCTGCCACAACCACCTCGACCATGAAACTGAGTAGAGTTTCCCCTACCATGGGATGCTGCCATGGCTGAGGATGTCTGAGATGACTGAGTACCACCAGAAGATATGGAGAGCCTACTCAACCTGCGATAGGCCTCTTCTATTGGGGGTATAGTGGCATCGGTAAGAAGCTGTGCTCTAGCCGCATCATACGTTGGATCCAGTGCTGCTAGAAAGACTCGCGTCATCACGGAATCCTTGTATGCCTTGAGTTGCTCTGGTGTGGCGGTCAAGGGAATATAACCATGTAGCTTCTCAAACATTCCCCTTAGAGAAGTGTAAAAGGGTATGGAGATGACGGCCATTCTGCGTCGAAGTGAAGATGTCGTGCTAAAGTTGTAGAATTTTCGACTCATTCTTCGCCGGGGAATATGTAGCGGTGAGAATGTCCCACATAGCCTTTGTCGTGGGCTGACTCAAAATGTCATTGGTTATCCCCATGGATATTGTTCCTGAAAGCCATACTCGTGATTAAGCATCATCTGCCTCCCATGAGGTGTTAACCCCAGTTTTGTCGGCTGGCTCCCCCTGTGTGAGGATATGCTTATTGCCATTACATTGCATTAAACTCATAATTGCATGGCCTACAGTTCATAATTTGTACCATACATCTTCACAATAGGTGTTGGACCTTTGAAGGCACCCAGTGATGAAATATCTGTTTTGTTGTCTGGCACGATGACAACAATCTCTCAAAACTGGGGTTAAAAACTGGACAAGGAATGTCTGCACGGACATATAGGAAGGTGGTTGTGGGTGTAGACTCATACCGCAACCACTTCCATTCTTTGAACGCTCCTTTGGAAGGCTATGGTATTTTAGATAATCGAGTTACACCCTAGGGGACCAAACACGGAGCCAAACTGCAAGCTTGCAATGTTGCACAGGCGCGTGCGGAAGCACCTGCATCGCTGGGACTACACGTAGATGCACGAGGAACGCTGGATCGCGAGTAGCTCGCGCAAGCCGCGAAGGTACGCGACTGGGGTCACGCATCAGCGCGTGGAGCGGCGGCTAAGATCACGCCCAGGGGCACTGCACGGCTGGAGATGAAGTGCACGACGACGACTACGCGTGTGGGATGAAGCACGCGGTGGCGGCGCGTGGGGTTTTGGTGGGAACAGGATTTAGGGCACATGCTCCGGTCTAGGACCGTCTTTCTGATACCATGTGGAAAAAATGAATTCGTTGTTATTCTCAAAGCCCTAGAGCTCTCTTATATAGGAGAAAAGCTCTATGAGAAAATTACATAAGATAGACTGGAGAAACAACAAATATAAATAAAGACCAAAAGATACAAGAATCTCAGCAGTTACAGTGAGACGATACTATTTTCATGGCAATGAAACCCTATTCAGAGAATTGGATCGTCTCATATAGGAGGTTGTAGTTGTCCTTATGGTTCACTATGGGGGGGATGATATGGTGTTTATACCTTGGGTTGGGGTTGCCATTGTCGGTGTTTTCTTGTGTCATTGGACACTGTTTCTCTTGAAATTTTAGCGAAGTGGATGTTTAGTATTCTCTAGTAACCACCCTTTTCTTCTAAAAAAATGTTGAGAATATGACCCTAATTAGACATATTCTAAATGAAGTGCAGTTTTAAAGTGAATATACCTCAAGAAGTTGTATATAGAAAATAACGTGCAAAAGGAATTTGTAATTCCTTGTGTTTTAGGAAGGTCTGTTGAGCACTGGAAGCCTCTTTGGAATACATCTCAGGAGGGCTCTTTGGAATTTTCTCTTGAGCATCGAGCTTTTTGATATGAAGAAATGTATCGCAGGAGGTCTATTTGGAAATTCCTCAATAAATAGATGGAAGTTCCTCTTTGGAAGCTTGTAGGAGGTCCCTTTGGAACCGTATAAAGGAAGTAAATATATCTCATGAGCTTCCTCAATTTTATGAAAAGAAATTAATAATAATGTGCATAGAGAATTAGCATGCCCTTGGGGTTCCAGGGAATTCTAGGGCATTGTAGGCATTTTTAGAATTCTTATCATATTTTGTGATTAATGTGTACAAGGGAAATAATTAAGCCTTGTAGGAGAGGTTGGGGAAGATCAACAGAGGAAAGAGGTGATCATGAAATTGTGTAGGTGAAGTCAGGTGTAGGTATGACTTGAGATGGATCTTGATGGTGATTGTTAGAGTTAGTATATTTACATTTATGTTTGTAACCCTTCGGGTTCCGTAACCTCCCGTGACCCTTCGGGTTCCGTAACCCTCCGTGACGCTTTGAGTTCCGTAACCCCCTATGACCCTTCGGGTTCCGTAACCCTTGTACTCTCTAGGGTTTTCTCTCTATATAAGAGACCCTAGCTATATGGAATAAACATCTCATCTCAACCATTCCTCTTCTCTAACATGGTATCAGAGCAACGATCCTAGACCGGAGTCTAATACCCTAAATCCATCGCCAGTACCAGCCCTCTCTCCACTGACAAGGAGAGAGGGCTGGACCTCTTGCATCTCCTGTGGATTCCATGGTCTCGCGCAAGTCAATCCGAGCCCCCAGCAGCATCAGCTGCCACCTCCAGCGGCACCTAAAGCTTTGTCCGAGGCTCCAACGGTACCTCCTGCGTCGCCGGCACCGCTTGGAGCCCCCCCTCCAATAGCCCTTGCTTCACCACAACTTATTTCTCCCATCTTTTTCCTTCTCTCGAATTGATGTCCCATACTCTTTATTCTATCAAGTATGGAAGAAAGGGGGAGTCAGAGATGATTCTTCAGATTCTTCAGGATGTATGTAGTCCTACCATGACTGATAGACTAACACTCTAGACTACTATTCAGATCATCCGTCTTCATCGAGCATCGACTTCCTTGTTGTAAAAATCCCCTGATTGGCCTGACTAGTAGGTCCGACTAGTCTAGTCAGTGGGGTGGCCGACCGAGTACTGACTAATTCCGACTAAGGCCAACTAGTCGATCGATTTTTGCTTGGAGATACCATTTATTTTTTATTTTTTTAAGCAAACTTATTCTGATATGCTTAATGTTTTATTTAGATTCAATTTCTTCTTTCATTTCATTATGATAATATAAAAAATGTAAAATCTATGTAAATATATAAGAATATACATACAAAAATGATTTACATATTTAAAATAATTTAAAAATTGAAAACCGATTAAAGCCCGACTAAATCCGATTAGTCGTCCGACTACCGATTAATCCTTAGTCAGTGACCCAACCGACCGAGTACTGACTTCCGATTTTTGCAACCTTGATCGACTTCTTCGTCAGGGTGTATACTTCTTCTTTTACGACCCGACTACCACTCCGCGCTAGACTTCTTCTACATCGATTCTTCTCCAGGCACGACAGAGATATGTTCCGGTGACCTGTAAGCACGACAGAGATACGTTCCGGTGACCTGATATAACGGCAACTCTACAGGCATGACAGAGATACGTTCCGGTGACCTGAAAGCCGCAGACCCGTCCTCGAGCGAGGTCTTCTACTAGCAGCGGACATATGTTCTTATGATGCATCGTGTGAAGATGTGGTGTATACTTTTTCTTTTTGTTACAAGCTACAGCTTTCTCAGCTCCAGCTTGAGGGGGAGTGTTAGAGTTAGTATATTTACATTTATGTTTGTAACCCTTCGGGTTCCGTAACCTCCCGTGACCCTTCGGGTTCCGTAACCCTCCGTGACGCTTTGAGTTCCGTAACCCCCTGTGACCCTTCGGGTTCCGTAACCCTTGTACTCTCTAGGGTTTTCTCTTTATATAAGAGACCCTAGCTATATGGAATAAACATCTCATCTCAACCATTCCTCTTCTCTAACAGTGACAAATCCTTGAAGATTCCTTATGTGTTCTTTATAAGACAACAAATCTAGTGGATGTATTATTTCTGTCGAATCTGTTAGAGTAATCGATACTCTGATGTGTTATTCCATAGACCCCTCGGGTCTCTTATATAGAGAGAAAACCCTTGGGTAAATTACAGAGACGTACAATATATAAATAGAAAATACGAAACAGTACATCGCAACATATATAAGCCTCTACACTCCCCCTCAAGATGGAGCATAGATATCTATCATGCTAAGCTTGGAAGAATATCTCTGGAAAGGTCCTCTGAGCAATGGCTTGGTGAATATATCAGCAGTCTGGTCCTCTGAACTGACATGAGAAGTGGAAATGAAGCCCTTCTGAATCATGTCTCTAGTATAATGACAATCCACCTCGATGTGCTTTGTTCTCTCATGAAAAGCTGGATTGTTGGCAATAAACAATGCTGCCTGATTGTCACATTGAAGATTCATAGGCAAGGGGACATCTACATTCAAATCTTCTAAGACTGCTCTAACCCACATCATTTCTGCGCTTGCTTGTGCCATGGCTCTGTACTCGGATTCAGCACTGGATCTCGCCACAACAGTCTGTTTCTTGCTTTTCCAAGAAACTAAAGAGCTTCCTATGAAGATAGCAAATCCAGAAGTAGATTTACGATCCCTTGGACATCCTGCATAATCTGCATCTGCACAAGCTGAAATAGACAGATCTGTATCTTTCCTGAATAGCAACCCTGTGCCTGGGGAAGACTTCAGATATCTCAATATCATATACAAGGCATCCATATGAACTTGCCTCGGCTGCTCCATAAATTGACTCACCCGGTTTACTGCAAAGGCAATATCCGGTCGAGTTATAGTAATGTATAAGAGCTTACCCACCATCTCTCTGTACCTTCTTTTGTCCACCTCCTCGGTATCATCGTCGTACAACTTCATGCTTGGGTCCATAGGTGTACTTGAAGGTCTGCATCCAGTCATTCCTGTTTCAACTAGCAAGTCTGTGACATATTTTCTTTGAGTCATCACCATTCCTTGTGCATTTCTTGCAAACTCTATCCCCAGAAAATATCGTATCGTGCCCAGATCCTTTGTAATGAACTGGCTTCCCAACAGGGACTTGGTTGTCTCAATCCCCTGAGCATCATCTCCTGTAACCAAGATGTCATCAACATATATCATAACAACAACTGTACCTCTAGGGGTCTTCTGGATGAACAGGGAATTGTCCGCATTTGATCTCCTGAACCCCTGTCGTTCAATTAGCTGGGAAAGCTTCTGGAACCATGCTCGGGGACTCTGTTTGAGGCCATAGATAGCCTTATGAAGTTTGCACACCATCTGAGTCTCCCCCTCAACCGCAAACCCTGGTGGCTGCTGCATGTAGACTTCCTCCTGTAGGTCACCATACAAGAAAGCATTCTTGACGTCAAGCTGGAAAATGGTCCAGTTACGTACCACATCAACAGATAGGAGGATGCGAAGAGTGGAGTGTCTCGCCACTGGTGAAAAAGTATCCAAATAATCTACCCCATACGTCTGGGTAAATCCCCGTGCTACAAGTCTGGCCTTGTATCTGTCGAGACGTCCATCCGCATGATATTTCACCGTAAACACCCACTTGCAACTCACCACGGAGGCATCTGGAGGAATGGGGACAAGAGACCAAGTCCCTCTAGATTGCAAGGCACGCATCTCCTCTTCCATGGCTAGACGCCAGCAATCAATCTTCATGGCATCCTGATAGGTCCGTGGAATCTCAAGTGATGAGACAGCAGCTGCAAACTTCTGGAAGTCCCCATTGAGACGATGAAATGAGACTTGAGAGGCAAGAGGATATGAAGCACACTGTCTTCGCTGCTTCCTGTGAGCAATGGGCCGATCCAGATCATCCATCACTGTGTTGACCGGTTGATCCTCCTCCTGTAGTAAAGGCTCCTGCACTGGTGCATTGTCTAACCCATCATTAGTGATAACATCAGAACATACCTGAGGCGTGTTGGATGGTTGACATGTAGCTTGAGCAGGGCCTGTCCGCCTTGTATAGAACTTAGTAAAAGTTACAATTGGAGGTGGTGGTGGTGGTGGTGGTGGAGTAGAGGATTGACCCAGGCTTGGAGGTGGAGGCACATAGACATTAGAATCTGTGGATGTGGAGGAGACCAATCTGTCACCTGCAGGGGAGAAGTACATGACAGGTTCGAAAAATGTAACATCAGCGCTCACATAGTACTTGTCATGAACAGGGTCATAGCAACGATATCCTTTCTGTGTCCTGGAGTAGTCCACAAAGACACACTTGATAGCCCTAGGAGATAGCTTATCAAGTCCTGGAGATAAGCGGTGGACAAACGCAACAGTGCCAAAGACCCGAGGTGTAAGTGTAAACAAATCTTTGTCAGGAAAGAGAACAGAGATAGGAGACTTCTCCCCAAGAACAGTTGTAGGCATGCGGTTGACCAGATAGCATGCTGTAAGTATAGCACCCCCCCCCCCCCCCCAAAGGATAATGGGGCACAACTCTGAATAAGTAATGTGCGAGCAATATCAAGGAAATGTCGATGCTTCCGTTCTGCAACCCCATTTTGTTGAGATGTGTATGCATATGTGGTTTGGTGAATAATGCCTTTAGAAGAAAGAAAGCGAGCAAGGGAACGAGTGCAGAACTCCAATGCATTGTCAGTACGCACATACTTAACAGTAGACGAAAAAACATTTTGAACTTCATTGATAAGATTTTGAATAACACTTCCTGCTTCGGATTTATTTTTAAGAAGAAAAGTCCAGGACACTCTAGAAAAATCATCAACCACAACTAAATAGAACCTGTGCCCCTGGTGATCTGGGACACGACTGGGACCCCAAATATCTATGTGAAAAAACTCAAATGGGGAGCGACTGATCTGACTCTGACGACTGGGGAAGCTAGACCGATGGTGCTTCCCTAACTAACATGCTTCACAACGAAATGACGAACTCGGAGAGATCTGAGGCATGAGGTGACGCATTTTCTGTAGCGGCAGGTGACCAAACCGAAGATGCCAGGTATACGGAGATACGGAGCCCTGAGAATGCAGTGAGACGCCAGCGTAAGAGTTCCGTACAAGACGATAGAGGCCATTGTGCTCAGAGCCACAGCCAATCACCCTGCCCGTTAGTATGTCCTGAAAAATAACATACGATGGGTCAAAAATAGCACGACAGTGCAAATCTCGTGTAATCTGACTAATGGATAAGAGATTCAAAGAGAATTCTGGTGCATGTAGGACATTCTGTAAGTGCATAGAGGGCAGCAAAACCGTCTCCCCCTGACCGATGATAGGGGAATGAGTGCCATCTGCAATGAGTACAGAGCGACCAGGCTGAACAGCTCTGTAGGACTGCAGAATATCTTTCTCACGACAGAGATGATGGGTGGCTCCAGAGTCGACAATCCATCCTGTGAGATCACGATTATGATATGTGACTGAAGGACTACCTGAGGCACTGGCAGAAGCAGATGTACTAGCTGACGCCGAGGCCGCAACATCAGAAGCTTCAGCACCCTCTGACGATGACTGTGGCATGATATCACGAAGCCGTGCCACTAGCTCCTCGAACCTGTGATCTGGAGTAGATGCTGGTGGACCCTGAACATGATCAGCGACACGTGCAGAAGGAGGGAAGCCATGCTTGGAATAGCATGTATCCTCCGAATGACCAGTACGACGACAGAATGAGCACGTAGAGCGTATGCGACCTCCGCGGCCACGTCCACCACTTCCTCTGCCACGAAATGAGGACGAACCACCTCGTCCTCTGGAAACTGCCATTGCCGAGGGTGGTGTAGTTGCTGTATTCGATGGAACAGGTACCCGACTGAGCCTCCTATATACTTCTTCCATCGGTGGAATGGTGGCATCTGTAAGGATCTGAGAGCGTGCTGCCTCGTACTCAGGGTCAAGGGCAGAAAGTAATACGCCAACCATAGTGGCGTTGCGGAACGTCTTTTGCTATTCCGGCGTGGCTGTGAGTGGGATGGTGCTATAGAGCTTCTCGAACATTCCACGAAGAGACATGTACAGGGAATGAAGAGGCCTCCCATTTTGCTTCGTGGTGAAGATATCATGCTACAACTGTAGCATCTTTGTCTCGTTCCGTACCTGAGAGTACGTCGTGGCCAAAATATCCCACATCGCCTTGGCGGTGGGCTGATGGAGGACATCATTTGCTATCTCCGTCGTGAGCGTTCCTGACAGCCAAGCTTTGGCATACGCGTCATCAGCCTCCCATGAGGCATATATTCCCGTCTTCTCCGGCGGTTCATCCTCGGTAAGAATATGCTTCTTACCACATGACTTCATAAGACCGAGGAACTGCATAGCCCACAGTTCGTAGTTCGTCCCGTCCATTTTGACGATTGGTGCCGAACCTTTAAAGGCACCTATGGCGGGCATATCGACCTTTTGTTCTGACATACTGCCGGAGAAGAATAACTAGGGATGATAGACAAAGAGAGTGTTGTCTACCAAGACCTTTGAGGATTCAAGTGCATATGTAGACGTTATGCACTTGAACCCAACATCTATCCGAGACTGACCGAAGGAGAGGCGCCCCGGTGACGAGTAGAGGCTGTGGAAGACTCTACGGAAGAGAGAGACGGCGGCTGGGGGGTCCCGGCGGCGGGGCTGGGGTCCCGGCGGCGGCTGGGGGCCGGGGACGGCGAGGGGGGGGGCGGCGGGGGGGCGAGGGCCTGGCAGGGGTGGCGAGGGGCCCCGCTGGAGGGCTGGAGTGGGCGGCTGGAGGGGGCGGCGGGCTGGGGGGGGGGGCGGGTGGAGAAAACCCTAGGGTTAGGGTTTTGGCTCTGATACCATGTTAGAGTAATCGATACTCTGATGTGTTATTCCATAGAGCCCTCGGGTCTCTTATATAGAGAGAAAACCCTTGGGTAAATTACAGAGACGTACAATATATAAATAGAAAATACGAAACAGTACATCGCAACATATATAAGCCTCTACAAAATCCTTCATTATGAATTTCAATGGAAAAAAACTTGTGTTTAGTTGATTGTTTTCTTTTGCTGATAATTGCATTCTTTTGCTGATCCTACTCTGGAAAAGTTTTTCAAATGTAATGTTTTCTTTGCAACTGTTTTTCAGTGAATTACTCCAAACAGGCAACATACTGTTAATATATGGTCTATCCTTAACAGGTAACACAACTGTCTCCTTCAATTCTCAAGTCAGAGGGTGTTCCAGTTTTTCGTGCTGTTCAGAATGCTGGGGAGTTTATTCTCACTTTCCCTAGAGCATATCACTCTGGATTCAATTGTGGCTTCAATTGTGCTGAGGCTGTAAATGTTGCACCTATGAACTGGTTGCCACATGGGCAATGTGCTGCAGAGATATACCGCGAACAATGTCGGAAGACTTCAGTTTCTCATGACAGATTGCTTCTTAGTGCAGCATGTGAAGCAGTCAAGTCGCTATGGGATTTATTAGTTCTTCATCAGAGCACTTTTGGAAATTTTAAATGGAAAACTGTATGCGGAAGGAATGGACTTTTAACCAAAGCTGTCAAGGTAGATTATTTTTCTCCTTTTCTTCCTTGTTTACAATATGGACTATTACGGGAAGTCAAATTCTACATCTGTTCTAAGATATATATATGATTTATAGGAAAGAATTGCCATGGAGAAGAAACGAAGAGAAAGCCTCTTGGTTCAGATACAAAGTAGAAAAATGGATGAGCGCAACTGCTTTGTTGAGAGGGAATGCATTCATTGCTTCTATGATTTGTATCTATCCGCCAGTGGTTGTTCATGTTCACCGAAACGCTTCACTTGCTTAGGTCACTCAAGTGTCTTGTGTTCTTGTGAGCCAGCTAGGAGGTTCTACCTGTTTCGCTTTGACATGTGTGAATTAAATACTCTTTTGGAGGCCTTAGAAGGTGACATTAATGCTATAAGACGCTGGGGACTGGAGAATCTTGGAGTTTTTGACTTCAGCTGTGACTAAATTATTGAGAGAATGACACGTATATGCGATGTGATCCATGTCATGACTGCCACAGCCTCTGGTATGCTAAGATCCCCTAAATGTAGAACTTTGGTCTCGCTAGTGAGATGGAAGGGGTTGGTCACGGCGGTTATTAGAAGTTTTTGGATTTAGGTGGCAGATGTCCCATATTCATGTGGTTCTAGACAAAGGGATTGAGGATCATCTTTTGTTCTAAGTTTTCCCTTCTTCATGTAGTCTGGAAGCTGCATCTTTAGGAGGTTTTCTTGAGGACCTATAGAGATGGGTTAGTCGCTAAGACCTACTAAAGGTGCGCAAGTAGGATTTATTTATTTTCATTTTGCTTTATGGTTGCAGTGCAATGATGTAGTTTTCAGTGGAGTGTGGCCTTGTATCAACATTGTGTTGTGCTCGTTCAATAATTGTTGGGCTGCATGAACAAGGGTGGTTGACGTGCAATGAGGTTGATTTGTTCATCCACTCCCATATTTTTAAGGAATTTGGATGAGGCCAAATCTTTAGTGATCCACCCATGGATTTTTAGGCTGCACGAGCAAGGGTGGTTGACTTGTAATGACGAAGTGAGCTATGAGATTGTCTTGACTTTTTCAGCAAGTGATCCTAGAAATGTTCCTCTGAAGCAACTAGAGTTGGAAGTTGAGATTCTTTTGGCTGATAGCATTATCTTTAAAAAATGTTTCAAGAAGGAAGATTTTATGCCAAGAAGAAAGATCTTTTATGAGTTACTGTGACCTTCTAGCTCGAGGAAGCTCTTAATCTAGAAAAAGGTTGTACCATTAGTTTGACTCATTTCTCAACTGATGATATTGGCACTGAGCTTCAGCATCAATTGTCAGGATGATTGGTTTCATGCAATGATCACATGCTTTTTTTCTGCATTTCCTACATTAACCGCCAGGAAAGAGAGGAGTTACTGTTTCCTTCGCTCTAACATGCGGATCCTGGGAGCGCAACCAAAGCCAGCACATCTTGAAAGCCTGTTCCATATAATTGCTTCTGCTTGCCTTAAACATCAGAGCTAAGGCAAAAAAAGTCCTTGATATAAAAGTCAGGAAGGAGGATCCAATGCATGGACTTGTAGCAGTCACTTTGTTGAGCTTGATAAAATATCACCGTCACAGAAACTATGGAGGATCCTATAAATAATTTCCATCTATAACTCTAGTGAGCCAAGACTTACCTTCTGCTATGGAAACATTTATTCTGCGGAGTCTCTAAATTATGAGAACAGTGAATATTTCAGAATTTCATCATATGGTTTTGTACAACAGCACCGAGGTATCATCTATTTTGATTTCATTAGATGTTTGATTGATTTTCTTAACCTGTACGTGTTTTCAAAAACATGTCAGGGTTTGGAAGCTGTGGCAATCTTGTCATTAGTCTTTGATAACGATTCATACAACTTTCCTGCAGAATCAGAAGCTTCGGATTTGAATATCCTTGCGATGCTTCTAAAGGTGTGTTGCGAGTATTTTTTTTCAAGCCTTAATAGAAGTGTTTTTATATCTGGAAGTTTCTTGATGATATGTTGCAGAAGATAATGAAGGCCTACAACTGCTAAAATGCTATTTAGGACTGTCAAGAAGTTGGGTTGTGCCTTTTTTGAGAACTTAATTTCGGTAGTCTCAGTTAGGGATGCACGTGGATTGGATTGGACTTGTAGTCATAAACAATTTGATCCGATCTAGTAGCATATTAAGGATTTGTTCGAATTGGATTGGATTTCTAATACCAGATTTCCTTTTTCTCTTAACATACTGGATTTCCCTTTTTTTCCTAACTGCTTACTTTCATTTATTTGATTTAATGATCTGTTTTTTTCCGTATCCTACACGAGAGTATTTTAATTAAAAGGATAAACTTGTGAAAGACAAGTTTAATGTTCTTAAACATGCACTAATATGAGCATCCTTTGAAATATATATAAAATAGGTTCGGAAGACTTTAGCTGGAAAGCGATTGTTGGGGAGATCAGTATCAGCTGGAGAGTAATATTTGGGAAAGCTTAAAGAAGTGAATAGAAGTATGGAAGGGAAAGTAGGGAAATGTGGCTCTAGATCGTTTTTAATATCCTGACTTACAAAAGGATAAGATGTTTTTTTACTGACTGGATCAAGATGGGATTGAAAGAATAATGCATTCGAAATATCGTTAGCCAATTTGATCAATTCAGCTAAACAATCTAAATCAAACCAATTCAATCTGTTAACAACAGATTGATCGAATTATAGATTTTCTGTGTTCCATATGCATCCCTAGTCTTGGTAAAGATGTATTTTTTGACTCAATAAACCAGAAACTGGCAGTCTAATTACAACTAGATTACCTCATGGGGGTGACTGATATCTGGATTTGTTGGGCAGTTATGCAGGTCGGAAGGGTGTTAGGTTATGATGGTTCAAAAGCGTGCATGAATGCCAAGCAAAGCTGGTTTAAATGGGCTGCATAATATCCCTCGTGATTTGCCATCAGGTGGCAGATAATTGTTAAAAGCTGTTTGGTCTGCTCGATGTTGCTAGCGGACAGCTTCTGGAAGTGCTGCATGAGTTACTGAAACAAGCTGGTGACAAACACTACGACTTGTAGATGACGGCTCAAGCGGTTGAGGATGTGAAAATATGAGACAAGATCAAATCTGCCTATGAGAACGTGCTACACATTTTGACTCTCAATTCGTAGTCTTCAAACATCAATCCGAGGAAAACTACCAAAACCTTAATTCATTCTTATTGCATTTATTTTCTGTAATTAGCTGAAGATCGTAATCTTTAACCCCAGATGTGAGGTGACCGCACACATCCTTATTCCTGGGCATGTTATTTAACTTTGTTCTACATTCTACTCGATTTTCATTTATTGTTAAAATAGTTTATTGTTTTAGGAAGGATTAAGGATGCCCCGATCAAGATGCACAATGGGGGCAAAACCGGCATCTTCTACAGCCAAGTATTGTATGTCGATGCGTTTGGGTGGGTGTCTCTTTGCTTTCATGTCACTGTTTTGGATATAATTATGGATTTGGTTTGTTGGGTCGGTGCGTTTTGGCCTCGACTCATGTGACGCCTCTAGATTTTTGACTTCTGTTCGGCTTTTTTAAAAACTAAATCCGTCCAAAAATAAGCGAGATGTCCTTTTATGGAGCAAGTTCGGATCCGCTAGTCAATAGATATGCCCAAATTGACATCTCTATCACCAATATAAGCATTTTAACGTACAGTCTGTAAACAATATCACTTGCGAACAGTGATGAAATGAAATGATAAATAGATGTGAAAAGATGTTTTGTAAACAATACTACTTATTGGCTGGGTAGCTAGAGCGGGAGTGGGAACGGTAGTGGGGAGAGTAATACCGGAAAGGGGAAGGCGGTCGTTGCTGAAGAGCGGAGGGCAACCGTCGATTCGGAGAACGAGCACGAGGTGAGAGAGGATATCGAGTTGGAGGAGCTGGCGGGGAAGGGACCCTGGAGCAAGTCGAAGGAGAAGAAGTGCCCATAGAAGCCTTCGAGAGGTGCGAAGTGGTGCTTCCGGTGCGGGTGTGTAGAACACCTCTCCAATCATGGCGTCACCATAGGGACTGCGGGGCTGGGGAACATGGTCAAAGAGGGTTTTTGCTCAGGATCGCGACTCCGGTGCAAAGATGGTATGGGGAGGTAAATTCGCCTGAGGGGTACTTGTGGAAACTTATTCCACGGGACCCCCAGGCGAATATATATATTGTTAAGTACCCCAAGGAAGCTTCCATAGTAGGAAGCCGTCACTTGCAATCATGGCTCCCACTCAAGGAAGTCGTGATCCAAAGTCACGGCTCGAGCTTGAATATAGCCCCAGCCGTGACCCGCCCCTCCCCCACGCGTACAGAATCCTCCTCCCCTTCCTTCAACGCTCCCGCCTCCTCCAGCACCTCCCCTCCCTCGTCGCCACCTCCTCCCATTACGCCCCTCAAGCCGGTGCTCCCCTCGTGTCCCCCCTCTCGCTGCCACCTCTCCTCGTGCTGCTCCACTGTGAGTAAACCCTAGCCTTATATATTTAAAACGGTAATATCTTTTGTTTTTGTATATGCCACACATTGTCTATTTAGGAGTGGTGTTTTATTCATGCGTAATTTTATTTATCATTTTTGAAGATAGTCAAAGGAATGGAAGTAATGTGTTTGTGCCATGTTGGTGGAAAGATTGTTAAGGATGGCAAAGAAATCAGATACGAGGGAGGTCGTGTGAAACCCATAAGAGTTGGGATGGGTTTGACATTTAATGGATTGGTCGAGATGATTGCAAAATCATTTCGTCTTGAATTAACCAATGGTACAGAATTACGTGTATTTCATAGGATGTTGGAGAATAATGAGACATTTTCGGTTGATGTCGAGTATGATGGTGACATTGACGATATTTTGAACTATGTTGAGATGATGGGAGGCTCATATCGACCAGTTTTATTTACTGACATTGTATGCACAAGAGCTCCTACGTGTATACGCCAAGCTGCAGTGACGACTCCAAGAACGCATCATGTTTCTCGTACATTTTATGTGACAGGATCCACCTTTGGAAGGGCCTATGAGAGTCTTCATGTATCTACAACTCATGTGGAGATGGTCACATCAGTAAATTTGCCCCAACCTTTGGGACCCTGCCTGAATGACCCCATCTACACTTTAGGGGAGGACCACGATCTCGAGATTGATCGTATGATGGAGGATACCCCACAGAACAATGATGATGAAATGGAAAATGATGATGGAGAAATGTCAAACGATGAGAACGAGACTGTGCATGTTGAGTCTGACATTCCGTTTTATAGCACACGAGGCGGTGATGGTTACATCCAAGACGGTGATGACGTGATGGGAATTCATGATGGACTGGCAAGTTCAGATGAGTTAAGGAATGAGATGACCTTCAAATCAAAAGAAGATTTGATTTATTCGATCAAATTGTTTCACATTAAACACCACTACAATTTCAAAGTGCACGAATCTGACCGTCATGTATGGGTTATTTATTGTAGCGAGAAGAGCAGAGTTTGCCTTTGGCGGTTGCGTGGACATCGCCGCCCACTTGATGGCCTCTTTGTGATATCGAAATTAGATGCACCACATACTTGTTTGCATCGTGTAGCAAACTAAGATCACCCTCAACTTGATTACAACTTAATGGCACTGAAATTTCTGAATTAAATCAAGGTCTCACCAACCGTGAAAGTTTCATACCTGCAGCAGTTTATTTCTGATGAGTTCGGGTACATGGTGAGTCGTAGGAGGATATAGGATACTAGGAGAAAGGGAATAGAGATAATATACGGTGATTGGGTTGCTTTATACAACGAATTGCCGTATCTTTTTCGTGCATTGGAGACACAATCCCAGGAATCGTGACCGATCTTTATGGGGAACCTGTTGGTGGATACGAGAAGCTTTTCAAGTGGGCTTTCTGGGCATTTGGTCCATGTATCAGTGCATGGAGACATTGCAAGCCTATTGTAGCATCGATGATACTCATATGTATGGTAGGTACAAGCAGAAGGTGCTCATTGCATGTGGCATTGATGCAGCAAACCACATCTTACCTCTTGCATTTGCCTTCGTGAATGAGGAGGATGAAGACAGTTGGAGTTGATTTTTGGAGAGAGTTCGGCTTCATATTTTTTGGGGATTGTATTGATCCAATTTGTGTCATATCAGATCGTGCACCGGGAATTCGTTGTGCCATGCGTCGCCTAGAAGTGCATTTTCAGCCGTCCTATGCGTATTGGTGTTTCTGCCTACGTCATGTTGCTAGTAACTTCAATGATGTTATGAAAAATCAGACAATGAAGAGCTTGGTAATGAGGGCTAGGAAGGCTTATACATAGAGAAAGTGGACCAATTACATGGACAAGTTGAAGGACATGGATGAGAATGCATGTTATTGGTTTGACACGCACAATTGCCTCAAAGATCAATGGACTTTGGCCTTTGATGATGGACATCGTTTCGGTTACATGACATCTAACTTCTCCAAAAGTTATAACGTTGTCTTGAAAGATGCAAGGTCACTTTCAGTGATAGCATTGGTGCAGAAGACATACTACGATTGCATTCAATATTTCTACAACCGTCATAGTGAGACAATGTCTCATCTGGCTCGTGGTGACGGATTTACCAAATACGTTGCGGGCATGCTAAAGAGGTGGATGGATTGGAGCAACAGTCATCGAATCACTCGAATCAGGGGTGCTCCTTTACACTTATATGAAGTCATCACAGGGCAACGGATGACATAGTTTGGCCTAAAGGGCGGAAGGAAACATTCGGTTTTAGACAGTGACTTGTCTTGCACCTGTCAGAAGTGGCAGGTTCACAGAATCCCATGCTCTCATGCATGCACTGTTCTAGCACATCTAAATATTGATGTTGATGAGTATATGGGCCCGTGGTATACATGGCAGTGTCAACTGAACATCTATGAAGGGGTCTTCTACCCCATTGGAGATAGGTAGATATGGCCAAAATTCACAACAGAGAAAATAATTCCAGATTCAACAAGAGTATGATCCAAGGGTCGGCCCAAATCAAAGCAGATTCATAATGGATATACGTGAGGATCATGTCCAACAGCAGTGTGGGGCTTGTCGTCAACTTGGTCATAATCGTCGGTATAGTTTTTGTCGGGAGAGTGGTCACAATAGGAGGAAATGTCCCAACCGTACTAGTTAAGGTTGTTAACTTATTGATATCTGCGATAACATTTTTTTATGCTCACTTCTCTCGTTTACTTTTTGGCGATCACCTATTTAACCATTCAATTTTTTAAATGTTGCAGATGGAGCTGGGTCCCATTGATCTATCTGTTTTACATCTGCAGGGCTCTCATAGATCCAGAGCTGTTTGGCAGGGAGATGTGTGTGGTTAAAAAAATTATACTGTGAGTTTTTATCATTATGTTTCATTTTGTTATCTGACGTGATTCCTTTCTTTAATGCCCATTAGGTAGCGAGAAGGTTGAGATGTCGACGTAGAGAGGGCATATTGCGACATGCCCCCATTGATGAATGGATCATCGAACATGTATATGTTGCGGGTTTTGCAGGAGTGAAGCAACTAGACTTCATCTCACTCGATTGGCACTTAATTACTGCATTGTTGGAGAGATGGCGCTCAGAGACTCATACTTTTCACATGCACCATGGAGAGATGACAATCACTTTGCAAGACGTGGCTTACATATTTGGACTGAAGATCGATGGAAATCCGTGATTGGATACACAACACCTCCTAGCTGGCTTGGACTATGCGAGAGGCTTCTTGAACTGAGGCCTGAGAAGCCTAACATTAATGGTGCACGTATCCGCATGACATGGCTTGTGGAACATTTCTCCGTACTTACAGAGTATGCTGATGAGGTGACCATTCTACAGCACACCCATGCATATATACTACAGCTCTTTGGAGGGGTTGTCTTTCCGGACAAGTCTGACAATGAAATTTCACTGATTTACCTTCCATTGCTTGAAGACATTGAGGCACGTGGATAGTTATCTTGGGGATCTGCTTGTTTGGCTTTCCTTTACAGGCAGTTGTGCATCGCATCCAAAGCAGAAGCAATAGAGATCTGTGACCCTTTGGTCTTACTGCAGTTGTGGGCATGGGAACATTTTCCCCACAACACCCACTGTACACTGGAGGCCCAATTGGGGGGAGCCCCTTAGGATGCCGTGGCGGGCAGATTTTGATGTCAATACAGAGCCAACACACGTGGTGCGCCCATATTGAGATGCATTTGACATTCAGACAACGTCACAGGTATGAAAGTAAACCTAGCATGTTGTTACACTACGAGTAGTTATCCATGATTCTAATAAAATTCTTTCTATTTTCGTATGTTGTTTGGAGGCCTTACACGGCAGATGTGATGCAGATGCTTCCTCCGTACTGCTTAGAAGCATCGGATCTTCATGTTACAAGAGTACCACTCATTCATTTTTGTTTGGTTGAGTTATACACTCCATATCGTGTGTTACGATAGTTTGGAGCAGTGCAGGAGATCCCAGGTCCGTGCAACACATGCACAAAGCTCCACTCGATAGACCTTCGAGGGAAGATCAACGTTGATTGGATTCAATTATATGCGAACTTCTTGGGGATGTGGGAAAACATGAGGGATTATATTGTGGAAACGGTCTCTATAGTGGCAGAAGGAGATGGGGTAATAGATGACTATATGAGTTGGTATAACCGTATCACCCGACGGTTTATAGTAGACATGGGTGCATAATGGATTTTGTTGTAAGTAACAATTACAATATCATTGCATTTTCAAGATACATGGAATATGACTCAAGTCTTTATCCTTTTCAGGTTTCGAGGTTTGGAGAGATCCATCTGGCAAGGGATGACCCAGATCGTGTGGCATTTTTAACGGTTGATTCAAAGCACCGAGTACTGGAAGACATCGAGAGTTAGTTCAGAGATGGGGCAGATGATGTCGAGGACACTAGAGGAAATGAAGAAGGGGATTCCATGGAGCCAACTCCTACTGAGCGGGGTCGAGGACGAGGACAAGGGAGAGGACGTGAAGGAGCAAGAGTTGGAGGAGGTCGGAGGTGTCATGTCCTAGCATCTATTGCTGATGATTTTCAGACTCCTTTTCAGGACCAGTGCACCCCTAGTAGCCCTTCAACACCAGCCGCCCCGGTGAAGGAGAGGGGTCCTACTGACGTCGGCCCTTCACGTTGCTCTCCACTTCCCCTACTTCATATGGGCAATGTTGTGGTTATCGATGGATCTATGATTTTAGAGATTGATCAAGCGAACTAGATCATGCACTCAACACAACTGCAGCCTGATGAGATACCGCAAAAACCCGAGGAAAGGTCACCAAAGCTTAGATTCTTCCGTAGAAGGAAACGTGTGTGATGTACTACTCTTACATAGTGATATGTATGACAATGTATCTAAAATGAATATTTTCTTGTTATATTATGATGTTATGTGGTTTTCTATATCGCAATTGAATCAAGGAGAATTATTGTCTTACGTGTGTGATGGACTTTTGTTTCAAATACAAATTATGTATATTAAAATTGAAAGGCCACCAAGCTTGTATATTGTAAGATAGCCATCTCCCAAGAATGGGGAGTTGGTTGTTCTGGAAGCAGAGAAAGCCGTGACTTGGGATCACGGCTTCCTTGAGTGGGATCCATGATTGCAAGTGACGGCTTCCTACTATGGAAGCCTTGACCTCAAGTCACGGCTTCCTTGGGGTACTTAACAAAATATATATTCGCCTGGGGGTCACGTGGAATAAGTTTCCACATGTACCCCTTAGGCGAATTTTCCTCATGGTATGGGTCAGGGACTTTTATCTGAAGCTGAGATGTCTTCTCTCCCGTGTCGTCTTTCGAAAGGGTGGAATCGGAACAGCTGCTGGAGGGCCTGGTGGTGGGGAAGGGTGACGCAGAGGCGCTTAGGGATATAGAGGTAGGGTTCTTGTGGCGAGGGTTGATGGCACAAGTGTTGATGTGATATGGTTGCATGGAGGTTCGTTGTGCATGAGGTGCTTTTCGTGGGAGGGTGAGAAGGAGGAAATCTTCGGCACTTTGGAGTTCGGTCAGCCGGAGGAGTCTAGGGGTGTCGTGAAGTGGCAGAGACCACGCTTTCTCGATTGAGGAGTGGGGACATGAAAACCTATTTGGACGTTCTCAATGGCGGTTGTCCCTTTGAGATGTAGGAGAGTGGAGTTCCTGACGGAGGCTTTGGAGCAGATCGATGATGTCATAGACCTTTGCAGCTCCGGCTTGCGGACAGGTGAAGTGTCAGAGGTAGTGGTGGCGATACGAGGGGCGAAACGATCATCCCCTTTGCGTGCAATGTTGCGATTAGACCGTAGGGTGATGGCGATGTGGCTTGTTGTTCTGGAGGATGGTGATCTACTGGCGACATCTCTGGTGGCCAACAGGGAAGTTCTGGGGCTAAAGTCTTCAGCAGGAAGTTCGGGGATCCTTGGTTTTGGGGGAGGTGAAGCGGAGGCCTCATTTTCGGGAAACCCTAACAACGCAAGTGACACTTTTGAAGGTGTGCTGATGATTTCAGGTCCGGGTTCCTTTGAACCCGAATGGAAACGATGTTGTCGATCCGGGTTTGGGTTTTCTGGCTCTAACTCTGGTTAGGAAACTATAAGGTTCCTTATACCAGACGTGGCGGTACACTTCTCGATTTCGATCCACAACCCAATTACAAATCCTAGATATGGAGCTCCTCTTTCAACCCGATCCGATGCTCCTTTTTCGATCCTCTTTTCTGGAGATAGCCCGAGCAGGGCCTCTATCGATCCCATCCCTCATGGCCTAGCAAAGCTCCCGATAGGTACGGTCACCCAGGCTACAATGATGACAATGATGGCGGCTTCTGAAGCGGATGGTGATCCCTCAACACCGAGCAAGATTGAGGGGTGCTCTTGAACATTACAGCATAAAGCAGGGGGATTTGAATGAATTTACCCTTGTTGGGTATGACCAAAATCGATGAAAAAGGTGTTCCTTTTTTTCTCAGAAACGTTATCAGGCTAATGCTTTGGACTGGGAGACGAGAATGCTCGGGCACGAGCGTGAATAGAAGGACTCGATGAATGTTTATGCATGGAGTAGAAATCTGGAGGAGGTGGATTTCCAGACTTGAGAAGGGACTGAGGGCTTTGAAGTTCATACTGTGTGTGAAGATCCTTGGAAGAAGACTTTGGTTGGCTTGTCTGCAGTGGAGATCGAAGAGACTAATGCTATGAGGTCATATGAACTGGCGGTTGCTGAGAGAGTGGGAGTTCATGTGGCGAAGGTTCCCCTATCGGTTACTCAATGAAGATCCTGTCATGGAATGTGAGGGGCCTTGGTGATGAAAACTAAACAGTAGAGGGATCCTAACATCTGGTCTTAAAGGGTCTGCAGTGCCCGACAAGTCAGACCTGACAATCGTTGTATCGATTGCTCTCTCGACTCTCAAATATCCACAATCAAGTGCATCAACAATTAACCCACAAAAATAATCAAGCAGTGAAGAAGGTGGGCTAAAATTTATCATACCCTACAAAATTATATGCATAGTATGCAAGTGTAGGGGTAGGACCACAAATTAGCAACAGGGATAGCCACAAAAATTGATAATCAAAGAAAAATCAACAACTGTTTTTGTGTGTTTTATAGGGATTTTCTAATTTTTGTGGTTTTTTAATCATATTTAATTTTATGTGTTTTTTATATATTTTTTATTTTTGATATAATTTTTTTATATTTTTTGATTTTTGGTTTCTTTTTCTTTTTAATATATATTAAGTATATATGTAAGTATATATAGATAATATGTACGATATAATAACTATATAAGGTATAAATATATAATATATAAATATATTCAGAAAAATACACTAAAGTACAGTCCTTTTATTATTGTCTTAGGGTTTTTAAATATTTGAGGTATTTATATATTAGTAATAAATATAAGTAATATATATCAGCTATATAGTATTCTATTTATAAATACAATTATATACAGTCAAAAATTGTAACATAAAATGTTGTTATCTTTTTAATATTTTGTTATGTTTTTGTTAATTTTCTTTTAATTTTTGCTAATTTGTTTTGTAATTTTAATTGATAAAATGTTAAAATAATGATTAATAATAGACCGAATTGTATTGAAATTTAAAAATAGGTAAATACTTCAAAATTTTCCAAAGTTATTTTAAATATATAATATATAATATAAACAAAATTTAGAAACAATGATCGATATTTTTACTTTTTTCAATAATTTTTAATAATTTTTATAGGCTTTTTAGAGTTTTTTAGTTTTAGTGTTTTCTTTTGTATTTTTAGTGATTTTTGATCTGGAGTTGCAAAATATAATATAAAGATACTCTAATTTTTTAGAATTTTTCAAAACATTTTTATAATTTATTTTGTAATTTTAAATGACACCAAGAGAAATATTCACTATTTTTGTATTTTAAAAATAAGAAAATACTTTTAATTACTCTGCCAAAAAGTATGTGATTTAATATGCGTTTAGGCACTTAAAATAATTTTCCTATAATTTTTAGATTCAAAATGCTATTTTTAATAAAGGAAATACATGAAATAAAACTAATTATCTGGTAGGGACCTAAATGCAATTTAAGTAAACATACAAGTCATTCCAGAACACATTTCAAAAGTCTAAGGGCCTATGTACAAAATTCTCATAATATTTAATTCAATGTGTGCTAACAGGGGTATATTTGCAACATTCAAAAAGTTACAGGATCTACTTTTAATTTTTCCAAAAGTTATAATATTGAAATGTAATATTCTTTGAATAAATAATAACAAAAACCTGCAGGGGGTCCTCTGCAAAATGTCCATACCTCTCATGTGTATGCACACATGAGGTGACGTGGATTGGACCTAAAAGCAAATAAAATAAGTGTGTGGACTTTCGATGCAAATATTAAAAAAATAAATGATCTGCAATTGAAAGTTTAAGGACCAAAAATAAAATACAAAAGTGGAGGGTGGTAGTACAAAATATCCCTCTTGCATGTAATCCAACGGTCGACGCGCTTCCACTTGTCGCGTGTCATCACACGGTCGCACGATGACGGTTCGTAGATGGATGGGATGGATTAGATCAAATGGCTCGATCGGATGGTGCAGAACTCCTTCATCCAACGGCGACTGGAGCACTTGGAGGAGGATCTTGATCGAACGGTTGTGATCCCCCTAGAAGAACAGGGAAGAATACATGGCCGATCAAGCTTCGATCTGATTTCCTGATCACTTCCGTGCACCGAAGAGGCTCCAAGGAGACGAAAAAAATAGCTGGAAGGCTTCCATGTCGGTTGGGGAGCTCAAATTGATATGGGACCAATCGATGGGGTCATGGAAGGGTAATGAAGCTGGAGATCGAGGTATACGTTCATCTCAAATCGACCCCCTGGAGGGTCCTCCAAGTCCAGAACCTGCAAGGTTGAGTTCGGACAAGAAAATGGGGGGTTCTGGGCTGGGTTTAGTCCAGAAAGGGGCAAGGATGGAGTGCGGTGGAGGGTTTCGGCAAACAACAGAAGAGGAACCCCTGATCGCTCGATCTGGAGGAGATCGAGGTGGATGGAGGTCCCTGGGATGTAGAGAAGGCGATGGGGAAAGCTGATGGAGGGGTTAAGTGAGGTGAAGAACAGTCGGGGCACAGTGAACGGTGGACGGAGCTCAAGCTCAGGCGAACTATGATTTTGCTATTTCATGAAATAAAAGACGAAAATATAAGAAACTAAAAGCTACACTAGGCTAACATTAATGCTAGGAATGAAAAGAGTAAAAAAGCTACGGCTCAACCAGCAGAACAAGGAGCCAAGGAGGATCTCTGCCTGAAGGTCTCCGGCGAGCTCGAACCCCCAGCTCCAGACCTCTTCCTCCATGCCAAAAACTATGGCTGACTCGTTGTTGTCACCAGCAAGCTTGCGCGCAAGAAATCCTAGGCATTTTGAGGTTGAAACGGGATCTAATTCGAACGGAAGTCCAACAAGGGTATATGTGCAGGGGCAACTTGGATTGGGAAGAATGCTCGATGCAGTGATCCTCAGATCGAGGATAGATGCTCGTATGAAAGAGCTCCGATCAAAGGATGAAAGTCAAAGAGGAATCGTTCCAAGAAAATGCAAATCTCGATCGCAAGAAATTGGAGAAATCGAGCGACAGCGGGTCTGACATGGCTAGGATGCTACAGGGGCCAGTTGATCGGTGAGTCAACCAAGGACGGGCTCATTGGGCCACGTAGGCCACTAGAAGACATAATAGGAAATAAAGAATAAATAATTAAAAATAAAATAATAAATGATTTAATTAAATAAAACTCAACACAAAGAATAATTATTATTTTATGTAATATTTATTATGATTTTTATTTATTTTTTGAGTTAATTTATTAGGTGTTACTTTTTACATATGTGTATATATATAATGTATTTTATTTTTAATCTGTATTTCAGATTTTATTTTTTATGTACATAATTTATATATTTATAATTTATTTAGATACACATTTAGGTATGTTTATTGTATTTTTCAATTATGTTTTTGAATAATCATGTACAATTATTATATAGGTATATACATGTATATTTTACATGTGTACTAAGGTAGACTTATTTTTTTTAATGAACTTTTAATTGTTTTATTTTATTTTGATTATGCAAATTTATTTTAAATAATATTAACAAATTTATAAAAATAACAAAAAGTGAAAATATAAAGAATAATTATTTTGATTATTTTATATAGGTATAGTGCACAATGAGGGCCCAAAAGTTAACTTTGACATCTTAACTTCAAATCGCATGAATCAAATCGCATGAAACTACCTTCATTAAATAGATAAATAAATTTTATGAACAATGTAATGAGTTTGGTGGAGTTTGAGCTCGTATGGAGAAGATACATGTTTGGAAAGTTTTCATTGTAGCTTTTTATTCTGAGTGTTTAAGGCACACTATGCATTATTTATAAATGAAATAAAATTTGTATTTTTCTTTGTGTTTTTATGTACAAGTTTCATGTTCAAAGTTTATTGATTTGAGGTGCAAAAATAGGAAAATAAAATGGGTCCCAAAATCTATTTATTGAAGAATTAAAAATATGGCTTCTTTGTGTGATTGTTTGCCCTTATCTCCCCCTACTTTCCTCCTTGACGACCAAGTCATCATGATGACTAGGTCTCAGGGTTTAGGGTCACTCGGTGTCTTTGACACTTCATTCTTTTTCTTTTCTTTACTTATTCTTTTATTTTGAAATTAAATCCAATAATTTATACAATATTTACAGTATAAATAATGAGTGTGATTCATGCAATTTAATGTTATTTACATGTACTTAAATGGGTATTTAAGGCCAAAATAGAAGAATAAAAGTGATGAAATGGAGACTCATCACCTCCCCTATACTTGCCTTTATTAGTCCCTAGCTAGAAGAATAAAGGTGATGAAATGGAGACTCGTCACCTCCCCTATACTTGCCTTTGTTAGTCCTTAGCTAACACTTATGCCTATAAGTACCAAAAAAGCGAATAAAGAAAAGGAAAAGAAAGAACTTGGAACGATTTTTGATTCTTGAACTTGTCTTATTAAAATCAAAGTTTGGAGTTTGGTTAAGACCTTATGATTCTTGGTTTGTTTGGAACCGCATCATGGTTAGAAAATGTAACACAATAGCCCTTAGTTCCATAACTTTATTATCCGGTTCTCTTCACAGTCTGGTTAGAACCATCCTCTCAGTTGCATACTCTTGTAACCTTAAAATGACAAATTGATGTGTGTGAATTTTTCAGTTCTTCCCAGACAAACCGTTGAACTATAAAAGAGTCTGCTCCTCTAGTAACTCATCCTCGTGGAGACAGATATTTCCTTCTAAGGTTAGGTGTCGTTGGTTTCACAACCGAAATGAGGGAGAAGATAGAAGAATGGGAAAAGAAGTAGGAATGGACTAGTGTAGTCTTCATTCCCTTGTGAAGCTTGGTCAGTGTATTCGAGTCTTCGGCAAGAAGCATGCTTTTTCTGGTAGCTCAAATTTTTGTACAATTTTTGGTATAGGCTTATTTTGGATTTTCTTTGCTTTGCATTGCTCTGCATTCTTGTTTGTGCCCTGGCAGATATAGAGTCTTTTGGCCCACCCATGTTTTGGGGTCTTGGAAAAAGTTGCGCCAGCAGACCATTCCTCATCTGAAGCATTGCCTCAATCCACGCTCCAGTCTTTAGATATCATGGCTACCAGAAGAAGTGGGTTAGAGTACCAGTTTCAGCAATCCCCAAGTGTTCCTGAGCCACCCTTGACGAAGCGGCCTAGCATCATCCCGACAGACTCTAATATTTTTTTAACAAACCGTCTGGGTTGAGCTAAGTGTTAAGTGCGAAGTCTCTAGTCAAGCCACTGTCTCAAGAGTCGTACGGATAATATGAAGAGTTCTAATTACACATAATGAATCGACTCATGAACATAGTGTCATGGAATCTAACGAATTAAGTCAAGGCAACCTGAAGTAATCCAATTCCAATCCTTAATGGGTTCCTCTGAAATTAAGTGGATTAAGGTCTATATCAAGCTTCAATCTTTAGAGTTTATTTCAGACTTGTTCAATTGTCCTGATCATTTTGAAAAATGCAAATGCTATGTACTATACGAGAGAATACTTTTGTGAAACCATTTTCTATTTTGAACTTTTTATGGATTTTGGAAATGGTTTTGCAATTTTTTATGTAGACTTTTGAAAAGGTTTTGCAAATTTTTAGGGATTTTTGGATAAAGGTCAGTGAAGGAAATATGTGCAGATATTTACACGGGAGTGCTTCTAACGGGAGTGC
This sequence comes from Ottelia alismoides, assembly GCA_037367405.1. NCBI lineage: Eukaryota > Viridiplantae > Streptophyta > Magnoliopsida > Alismatales > Hydrocharitaceae > Ottelia > Ottelia alismoides. Next base: position 287,953 of record JAZKJV010001607.1, read on the forward strand.
TTCTATATTTACAAAAATTAGGGTGAAGAATTATATTTTGTATTTCAGGAATTAAGTTAGCTATTATTTACAGGTTTTTATATACAAGGTTTGTAAAGAATTTTATTTACACTGATTATGTACAAGGTTCTCAAAACAATTTCAAAATATTTTTGCAAACTTTTTGAAAACTTTATTTTGAAAATATTTGATAACTATTTTTTGCAAATATTTACAAAATTTGAAAATCATTTTGCAAAGATTTTTCAAACAGTATATATAGATTTTTCAAAGTATTTTTGCAACCATTTTCCAAAATGTTTGCAGATAGATTTTCAAAATATTTTATTCAAACAGATAAAAGAAAGTCTTTCAAATAAAATATTTTTACAAAAGTTTGAAAATACTTTACAAAATATTTTCCAAATAGTTTTCAAAAAGATTTTTCAAGATATTTTTCAATCATTTTTCAAATTATTTTGCAAAATATTTTTAACCTGATTTATTACTTGTATTTACAAATAATTATGTGTATTTTATTAATTAGATGTATTATTTAAAATATGAAAGAACTAGTTATGGCTAAAGTATATACAAGGTATATAAGTCCCTCCTATAGCTTGAGCTATGTCATCATAGATCAGAGAGAAAAGGAAGAGATAACTCGTACTAAGTATAGAAAAGCCTATACTAAAATGACTAAATAATAAAAGAATGACAAGTTGATCGTTCCCCTATAATTATGATCAACTAATACTAAGTATAGCAGATTGTATACAAGGCAAGGATGATCAAGGGTGGGAATGTACGAAATCATAAGCTCAACTTGTGTCCCCCTATACTTTGGGTAATATATCCCTAAGTATAGACAGAATATCAACAAATTGGGAGACATGTGAGGGATCAAAGAAGGAACAACTTGGGGTACTCATCTTCTCTATACTTAGGACAAAGTACGTACTATGTATAGCAGTGATGAAAGGGATGGGTACCTTTCGAAAGAATTAGAAATGAGAAAAGGAAACAAAGGAAAGAACAAAAGAACGAAAGAAAGGAATAGTTTTTTATGAGATTTTGAGCTTAAGAATCTGATCCAGTTGGCTATGTAAGCTCATCATGAAACACCACTTGAATTGGATCTACAACGGAAAGGAATGTATCGTGCTTTAGGTACGGCTTCAGCAACTGTCCGTTGACCACAAAAGATTATGCGTTAGGTGACAACTTAGATATCAAGAGGCTCCCGTTGTCACGCACAATTTTCACTATAGATGGCCCAGTTCACTTGCTCTTCAGTTTGTCTGGAAAGATTTTAAACTTTGCATCAAACAACCACACCTTCTGCCCAGGCTCGAAAGTCTTCCTACAGATGTGCTTGCCGTGCCATTTCTTGACTTCCTCATTGTATATAAGGTTGTTGTCATACGCATACTCTATGAATTCTAGAAGGCGGTTCAGATCAACTTTTCGATTCTTACCAGCTTTTTTCAGAATCCAAGTTACACATATTCAATGCCCATAATGATTTATGAATTAGTTCTACGAACAGATGACATTTCTTGCCATAAACGAGGCGGTAGGGAGACATGTCAAGAGGAGACTTGTATGTAGTGTGGTAGGTCCAAAGAACTGAGTCGACAGTTGTGACCAGTTCTTCCTATCATGTCGTACAAGTTTTGCAAGATTGCCTTTATCTCACTGTTTGAGCATTCAGCTAAGCCATTCGATTGTGGGTGGTACGACGTGGCAACATGATGTTCGACGCTGTATTCCTTCGTAAATTTCTTGACTTATTTGTTCATGAAGTGGCTTCCCCCATCATACATCAAAAGTTTAGGTATCCCGAACTGTGAAATGATGTTGTCCTTGAGGAAAAGACAGACGATCTGACTGTTTATTGCTCGAGCGGGGATAGCCTCTACCTATCGGCTTACATAATCAACGACCAACAGGATGTATTCAAAACCGTGGTTGTTAGGGAGTGTATCCATAAAGTCAATGCCCCATGCATCGAAGATGTCCGATATATGAATGTATTTCAGAGGAATTGTGTCACGAGAACTGGTATTTTCGTCCATTTTCTGACAATCAGTGCATTTCTTCACATAATCAGTTGCATCCTTAAAGAGTGAGTCATCAGAAGCCACATTGAAGCACTTTCTTTGCCGCTCTCTTTCCAGAATGGTGTCCTCCATCTTTAAGTTTGTGAAAATGTTCTAAGACACATGTAATCTCCTCCTAAGGCACACACCTCCTCCAGATGCAATATTCTCCCTCGTGAAATAAATGAGGATCCTCCCACTGGTAGAAATGGATGTCTGACAAGAATTTATCAACTTTGATCTTCGGTCGATCAGGCGGAGTCTTCTTGGAGAAAAGGTAGCTAACAATGTCTGCATACCAGAGGAGCGAGGCGACAGACAGAATTGCCCCATTTGGAAAGGTTTTTGTGATAGGAATGGCATTCTTCTCAGGATTCTCAATTTCAACAATTCTGGAAAGACGGTCTACCACCACATTTTTGACTCCAAGCTTGTCACAAATTTCTAGGTCAAATTCTTGGAGTATAAGGATCTATCTAATCGGATGAGGCTTGACATCCTTCTTGCTCTATAAGTATCTGATAGCAAAGTGATCTTTGTACACAGTCACCTTCGATCCTAGTAGATGCGATGTGAACTTTTCTAGAACAAACTTTATGGCTAGAATCTCTTTCTCTGTGACAATGTAGTTCTTTTGGGCAGCATCAAGTATTCTACTAGCGTAATGAATTGCTAATGGTAGTACATCTCGTCTTTGTCCAAGCACAGCAGTAATTGCATAATCTGATGCGTCTGTCATGATCTCAAAGGGAAGAGACCAATCGGGTGGCTAGAGAACATGAGCATGTGTGATGAGGTCCTTCAATAGATTGAAGGACTGGAGAACCCGATCATCGACCACAAAATCGGTCTCTTTTTTAAGTAGCTTAGTCAACGGCCGTGTAATCTTGCTAAATTCTTTACTAAATATTCTATAGAATCCCACGTGCCCCAAGAATAACTGGACTTGCTTTAAAATTATCGGTGTCTCAAGTTTGGAAATCACGTCTACTTTGGCTGGGTCAACCTCCATGCCACGCTTTGGAGATTACATGATACAGTACAATGTCTTCAACCATGAAGTGACTCTTCTACCACGAGAGCACCAGATTCACTTCACAACACTTCTTCAGAACTCGATCTAAGTAGGTCAAACATTAACCAAATTGTCCCCATAGACTGAGAAGTCATCCATGAATACTTTGAGGAAACTACCAACCATATTTGCGAAAACAACCAACATGTATCTTTAGAATGTAGAGGGTGCATTGCACAATACAAAGGGCATTCTTTTGAAGGTGTATGTCCCAAACAAACAAGTGAAGGTAATTTTCTCCTTATCTTTTGGAGCGATGGCAACTTGGTTGTATCCAGAGTAATCATCCAAGAAGTAGGAATATTCCTTTACAACCAGCCTTTCAACTACATGGTCGATGAAGGGCAATAGAAAGTGATCCTTCTTGGGTGCAAGATTTAGATGTCTGTAGTCCACACAGATGCGCCATGAAGTCGGTACCATGGTCGGGTTCTCCTCTCATCTTTTATATGTAATAATGGCGATCCCATACATCTTCAGCTCTATGTGTAGGGGGCTTACCCATTTGGAGTCGGAGATGGGATAGATGAATCCTGCATCACACCATTTGGTAATTTCTTTCATGACAACCTTCTAGAGTTTAGGGTTCAGTCGACGCTAGAATTCCTAGGAGGGCTTGATGTATTTTTTTCAAGTAAATGTGATGCGAGCAGAGAGAAGAACTTATCCCACATAGATCCATTATATTCCAGTCTATTGCCTTATGGTTTCTTTTAAGAACCTCAAGAAAATGATATTCTTGTTCTTCGATCAGATGAGAATTGATAACGATCAGATGTGTATATGGTTCACCAGCAAGGAAGGCATATTTCATGTTCGAGGGAAAATGTTTGAGCTATGGTGGAGTTGGAATCAGCTTGGTGGAAACTTCAACAACTGTAATAGGTGTGAGATATTTCATCTGTTTGTTGTACACCATTGTGCATTCAGAATCTGAAATTAAAAGATCACGTAGATCTGCAATAAAATCTTCATGCTCAAATGAGGATGGTTGTTCAATCATTTCATGTTAGCCATCAGCGAAGATCTCATCCTCAAAGACATCGATAAATCTGACTACGCTATCTGGGCTTTCCTCAAAGGAGAGGAATTCATGTGTCTCTCAGTCATCCAAGAACAAATTGATGTCTCTGATCTCAACCAAAAAGTCACAGTCTTCTTGTCTTGGGGCTCAAGCTTTCTCAAAACATATACCACTTCAGCTAGTTTCGGTTTTGGGACCGTCTCTATCAACATCTTGTCACTGCTGGAGCGGAAAGTGATTTCTCCAGTGTCGTGGTCCACTACTACTCTGGTTGTTCGCATGAATAACCGGCCAAGAATAATAGGAGTTTGGAGCAGAGATGTGGAGGTGTCTATATCCAGGATGATGAAATCAAAAGGAAATTGCATCCCTTGAACGGTGACGATCACATCCTCCAACATGCCACTGGGCCACTTAACTGAACTGTCTGTGAATTGCATAATCATATTTGTGGGCTTGAGCGGTCCTACTCCAAATTCGGTGAGCAGGGAAGAACACAACAAACTGATAGATGATCCATTATCGAGCAATGTACTCTCAAACTCTTGATTGAATATCTGGCATCTGACGAGAGAAGCTCCCTTGTCTTTCTTTTTATTCTGGATATTGCTTATGGCATTTACAGTTGCCATGGTGATAATGTGCATCTATGGTTTTCTGTGTATGTTATCGTGGTTCGGAATCTTTATCGTACATGTTTCATTTAAGCTCTTTTTCATAACAGGAATGTACTTCATGACTTTGAGCAATGACATTTTAAGCATAATGTTTTGCAATATTTCCATAATGCCAGAATCAAATAAAGAATTTTTCATTTTTTATGATTTTTTATTTAATTAAATCAGGAAAAGAAATATGTACATCAGAAAGAATTGTATTTTGTAAATTTGTGTACATGTCTTTGTTTACAAGTAGATGGAAAAATGTGAAAAATCATCTACAACATGTGGACCAAAAAGTATTGTAGGCTTGACTCCATCAGTTGGCTCTGGTTCGGTAGCTATTGCTTGCTTCTCCATAGTTGACATGGCTTCAACTTGACTGTTTCTTTCTTTTTTCATTTTTCTATTTTTCTTCATTTTTTGTGTTTTGGTGGTTGGTGTTGCATCAACAAAAAATTCTTTGGCCCCTTATGTCGGTCTGGATGACAACTCGTCATTAGACGCTTTCTGCTTTCCTTTCATTGTCCCAGTCGCCTAGAGGGTCCTACCACTTCTGAGAGTTACAACATTAGATAAAACAATATTATTTTCACCTAAATTGGGTTGGGAATTACATACTACCTGCTCCCTATGACGGAAGTTTAGGTTGGCATCAACCTGAGCTAAAATGACTATTTTGGTAGTTGTCAGACCGTCTACCTTCTGGCTCATCTCAGCCATGTTCTTGATGAGCTGGGCCAAACAATCAAGGGTCGGGTTAACCGGTACTGCCTCGGAAGATCGTCCTGATGTGGCATCTAACTCTGATGGTATGGAGGAGGTTGATGCTGGTAACCCTAAGAATATTAAGGAGGAGAAGAGAAAGATTATGTTGGTACTGCAGTGAGGAGTATTAATGTTGATAATGAGCAGCCGGCTGCTGATAGTTGTGTTGATAGTATCTGGACTACGGTGATTCTGCCTCCAAGTATACCCTTGCTGCGGAGGTTGCTGGTGATGGGACTAGTTGGGTTGGAAGTTCTACCCTCTTGTTGTTGGTGGTATGACTGGGTGGTTGTGTTCTGACCCAGGGGTTGTCCTTGAGGATGGGTCCGCTGCTGACCAATGATCTAAATGCCATTCACCTCTTGAATGTGGAGGTGGTGGAAAGCATGGCTCAAGATATTGGGACTATGGTTCAGGTGGCTGGTAAACAATCATCTGTGTATGCTGATGCGGTTGCAGCTGCTTGGGTGCCTGCACGTAATATGGGTGATAGACCTAAGGTTGGATGGGACTCGACTGAGGCTAATGTTTCACTGGTGGTTCCTTCATCTCAGGATTGTTGGGGGCACTGATAGTTTTCACCAACAGCTCCGACTGCTTGGTGATAGTGTCCAGCTTGTCCAAGCCCTTCATTCTTTGTTCGATCACAGTTAGTTTCTCAAGATCTTGTGATCGCTTCTCGATGATGTCTACCTTGGACAAGTGATTGCCAATGATGTTGAGATAGGAATTCTCGAACCTTTCCACTTCACGAATGTCCTCCATAATGACATTTTTGCGGAGGATCTGAGGTTGTACTTGGAAGGAACGAGAAGAGGAAAGTGAAGTCTCCTTTGACCATCTCCTCGAATATCTTCCACACGACATCCTCTTCCTTGTTGCAATGTGAGCCTTCGCAGGCAGCGTCAGTCGGACATTGATTGTTTCAGTAAGTCCCCTAAAAAAGTGTTGGACCAAGCTGGTCTTCGAGATATTGTGGTGGGGACATTTCTCTATCAAATAACTGAACCTCTCCCAGGTCTTGTGAATGGACTCTTGGGATCCCTAAGGGATACTTCCAATCTTGGAGCGCATCAGATTGAGACGACCAAGAGGGTAGTATTTGTGCAAGAATGCGGACTTCAGCTCTTCCCACGTCGTCACCACTTTTCCTAAGTGGTTGATCCAGTAAAGTGCTTTGCCCTAAAGGTTGAAAGGGAAAGCGATCATCTTGACTATACCCAACTGGATGTTAGGGTAGTGAGTTGTGTTGCATATGCGACCAAACTATTGTAGATGGATATATAGTTCTTTGTTCGGATTCCCATAGAAACTGGAGAGAAGAGAGAGGACTTGTGGCTTCAATTCAAAGTATTCGTGGATCGGAGGAATCTCGATGACCTTGGTGATTCGGCCGGTCCTAAGGTTGTAGGTTTGCTTCAGTGTGGGCTTGAATCGACCTCTCCTTCCATGTCCCTTGCCTCCGCGAGTCCATCTACAGAGTGGTTGTCTTCATCATCACCATGGAGATCATCATCTCCTCTTCGTTGTGCATCTCTCACTTCTAACATCCTCCTCAGTTCATTTAAAATAACTTGAAAGGCGGCCTGGGCCAATGCTTGATCAGTCAACTGCTGTCAGATTGCATGTATGGAGGCCAATAGATGATTGTTCACCTCATTCTGGTTCATGACCTACTTGATATTCTGCTCGGTGCTCGAAAGTTGTGATCCCTTTCCTCTACCTGTAGGAGCCATCTCAGAATTTGGTTGTGGCTGCTTTGACTCCAGATCGGGGTCCTGATCTGCAATTAGGAAAATACCTTGATCACACTGCATGCAAGCACCAGATGTATAGAATAATTCAGAAATAGGATCAATCATGAATTTTATTAATGATTGAGAAGTGTAAGGAGTGAAGTCAATCTCCATCCAAAAAGGGCAGAACTCGGGAAGAGAGTTTTCCCGATCTGTGAGGTAGAAGAAGCGGGGAGCCCTGAGGATGGTTCGCAAAGTCCAAACCATGCACCTGGGGATCGTCTCAAATTATTGGAGATGTCGAACCCGTGGAATCGATGTGGGTGTCGGCAGAGTCTCGACTAAGCCGTCCAGGAGTCGACATCTTGAAGAAGAAAAAAGATTAAGGAAGGATGGACGATGAGGTGATGAACAAGAAATAAAAATAGTGTAAAATAATAGAAGGCTCACAGTGAGAAAGGGTCCAAGTGGAATAAAATGGCACATGTATGCGGGACTTGATCTTTGAACCTAGTCTATATCCCCACAAACATCGAACAAAATTAGGTTCACCAACTCAACTGTGAAGCTGTGAAGGTTCAACTATTTTTTATCTTTTCAATTTTAGTGTTGTTTATTCAGACAAAATTATAGCATGTCCTTAACAGTTGGCACTGGAGGGGAGTGTATACTGCCAGGAAAGTATCCACATATTTGTTCCACCTCCTTTATATCAGGTGATCTGCACTTTTTTAGATCCTCAATATCGGTCCTGGAGGCTACTCAAGCAAAGAAGAAGAGAGGAAGTCGATAGGAAAAACCACTACTTCCCTCAAAAATGAGGTACTTGGACGCTATACAATGAGACATACACACCTGTGAGGGTGTGGCCTATGCTCAATACTTCATACCAAGCCGGATGCTCTACACAAGGCGAGAGCACCATCATCGACAAGGCCCTACTCACCTATGTACGATAGAAGAGCCAATTCTTCGTCGATCCTAGGTGATAATTGATGCAGGTACATATCGGGTTTTTGGCTTTATTCCTAAGGGACGTGCCTCGCTCTGTCTGGAGTGTACCTGAATATAATGAAGGCTTTGTGAACCCCAAACAATGATGTCCGTTACAAGTTTTAATTAGGTTCAAAGTTTATTTAGTAGTCCCCTTGTTTTAATTTTTGGATTTTCACTTTTTGAGTAATTTTCCAGACATAATTGCCTAACGATTTTTTTCTTTTAAACCCAAGTGCTCAAAATCAGAGGGAGAGAGTAGCAAAGCAATGCAAGGTGGCACTAGGATGGAAATCTCACCCTTGTGTCAAATTGATGGATGCTCAGATAGAGGACTTAGAGTGCTTCCAGCTCTCTCCACGCAGGATGCAAAATAGAAATTTTAAACCTAGTCTATATAAGATGCAAGATGGCAGAATCATCCTATGCGGGAATTGCTATTATAGTGAAGCATTGCTATTATCATGAACCATCGCTATTATCATGAAGCATAATATTGAGTTTGATATAGATCCAAACATTTGCTATAGGAATATGCAGATATTATGTGTGTGGACCTATCTTAGTCAATCAAGAAATCCTAAAAATGTTATGGGCTCATTTACAGAGAATAAACGAAAATAAAGATGGAAAGCACACTCGCGAGAAACAAAGAAAATAAAGGGAAAATAGGAAGAACAAAAGTGAAGAAGGTGATGAAAACCGTAAAAAAAACCGATGAGCCCCCAAGTGAATAATCACTTGGTAAAATAGGCCCAAATGTTCAAGTATCCACATGTATTATTACAAATTAATAGTGGGAAATAAAATGACGGTCTCTCTCTCACAAAAATAAGGAAAAATTTTCTATGCTAAAAGTTGCTCTCTCTCTCTCCTGCTATCTCCAATTGGCACACAAGAAGATGGGCCAACCTCATTGCAGCTTGGGTGCACTGGCTTCCTAGGAAGTCGCCTTCGCCACACAGTCCCTCGCAAGAAATTAAACAGAGAAATTGGATTAGCATAGATAAATAATTATATCAAATAAAAGAAAAATAAAAACAGAAAATATTGAAAGAGAAATTGATCACAAAATCTATCCTAAGTGTTGCTCACCTACAGTGACGCCATTTTGATAAACACTAAACATTGGTGGAATCCTAATGTTGGGTCTTGGAGGGTATGTGGTGCCCGACAAGTCGGGTCCTACAATTGCTGTGTCGACCACTCTCTCGACTCTCAGGTATTCGTAATCAAGTGCATCAAAAATTAACCCACAATAATAATCAAGCAATGAAGAAGGTGAGCTAAAATTTATTATACCCTATAAAATGATATGTATAGTATGCAAGTGTAGGGGTCGAACCACAAAGGAGCAACGGGGGTGGCCACAAAATTTGATAATCAAAGAAAAATAAACAAATGTTTTTATGTGTTTTATAAGGATTTTATTTTTTGTGGTTTTTTTAATTATATTTAATTTTTATGGGTTTTTTATTTTATATATTTTTTGTTTTTAAATCTATAATTTTATTTTCTTTTTTATAATTTTTTGATTTTTGGTTTCTTTTTCTTTTTAATATATATTAAGTACATATAAGTATAATAACTATATATGGTATAAATATATAATATATAATTAGAAAAATGCCCTAAAGTACAGTCCTTTTAATATTTTTAGGGTTTTAAATATATAGGGTATTTTTAGATATTAGTGCTAAATATAATAATATATATTAGTAATATATAGGCTATATAGTATTCTATTTATAAAAACAATTATATATAGTCAAACATTGCAAAATAAAATGTTTTCTTTTTCATATTTTTCTATTTTGTTAATTTTCTTTTAGTTTTTCCTATTTTTTTGTATTTTTAATTGATTAAAAATGTCAAAACAATGACTAACAATAATAGGTTGATTTTTTAGAATTAAAAATAGGTAAATAACTCAAAATTTTCCAAAACTATTTTTAATATATAATATATAAAGATGAAATTTAGAAACACAAACTGATATTTTTGGATTTTTCAAGAATTTCTAATAATTTTTATACGGTTTTTGGAGTTCTTCAATTTTTAGTATTTTTCATTTGTAATTTTAGTGATTTTTGGTCTGGAGTTGCAAAATACAATAATAAAGATACTTTAATTTTTTTAGAATTTTTCAAAATATTTTTATTATTTTTTATATTTTTAAATGCAAACATGAGAAATATGTACTATTTTTGTATTTTAAAATAGGAAAATACTTTTAATTGCCTTGTGAAAAATATATGTTATTTAATATGGATTCAGGCACTTAAAATAATTTTACTATAATTTTTATATGTAAAATGTTGTTTTTAACAAAGATACAATAAATAAAATCAATTGTTCTAGCAAGGACCTAAATGCAATTTAAGTAATCATACAATTTATATCAGAACACATTTCAAAAGTCCAAGGGCTTATGTGCAAAATTCCCAGAATATTTCAATACATGTCGGTGGGGGGTATATTTGCAATATTCAAAAAGTTATAGGGCATGCTTACAATTTTTCCAAAATTTATAACATTAAAATACAAATTCCTTGGACTAAATAATAAAAAACCTACAAGGGGTCCTCTATAACATGTCCAGACCCCAAATGTGTATGCACTTGTGGGGCGATAAGGACTAGACCTAAAAGCAAATAAAATTAGTGTGGGAGGTTTAATGCAAATATTACAAACATAAATGAAATGCAACTGAAAGATTAAAGACAAAAAATAAAAAAACAAAAGAGGAGGGGTGGCGGTGCAAAACATTCCTCGTATGCACGATCCAACGACCAAGGTGCTTCCACTTGCCATGCATCGTCCCTCGGTCGCATGATGACAGTTTGTGGATGGATGGGCCGGATCAGATCCAGTGGCTAAATCGGATGGTGCAGAACTCCTTCACCCAACAGTTATTGGAGCACCTGGAGGAGGATCTTGATCGAACGACTATGAGCCCCTTGAAGAATAGGGAAAAACGTACGGTTGGCCGAGATTCGATCTGACTTTTTGATCAGTCCCAGCCACCGGCGAGGCACTAAGGAGGCACAAAACAAACCTGGAAGGCTTCTGCATGAACTGAGAAGCTCAAATGGATCTGGGACCCATCGATGGGTTCTTGGAAGGATGATGAAGCTGGAGCTTCAGGTGTACCTTTGTCCCTGCAAGAATCGACCCCCGGAGGGTCCTCAAGTCTAGAAACTGCAAGGTTGCGTTCGCACAAGAAAATGGGGGTTCTGAGCTGGGTTTGGTGCAGAAAGGAGTGAGGATGGAGTGCAACAAAGGGTTCCAGTGAACAACAGAAGAGGAACCCATGATCGCTCGATCTGGAGGAGATCGAGGTGGATGGAGTGTGACAGAGGGTTCCGACGAATGGCAGAAGAGTAACCCATGATCGCTCGATCTGGAGGAGATCGAGGTGGATAGAGGTGCCTGGGATGTAAAGAAGGCGATGGGGAAGGTGATGGAGGGGTCAAGTGAGGCAGAGAACAGTCGAGGCACAGTGAAACGGTGGTCGGAGCTCAAGATCTGACGAACTACAATTTGATTAATTCACAAAATAAAAGATGAAAAATACAAGAAACTAAAATCTACACTACGCTAACATTAATGCTAGGAATGAAAAGAGCGAACAAGCTACGGCTCAACTTGCAGAACAAGGAGCCAAGGAGGAGCTTTGCTTGAAGGTCTCCGGCGAGCTCGGATCACTAGCTCCAGATCTCTTCCTCCACTCCAAAAACTCCAGCTAACTCGTTGTTGTCACCATTAAGCTTGGGCACAAGGAATATTGGGGATTTGGAGGTTGAAACAGGATCAAATTCAAATGGAGGTCTGACAAGGGTATATGTACAGGGGTAACATGGAATTGGAAGAATGCTCGATGCAGTGATCCTCAGATCGAGGATAGACGCTCGTGTGAAAGAGCTTCAATTGAGAGATGAAAGTTAAAGAGGAATTGTGTCAAGAAAATAAAAACCTTGGTCAGAAGAAATTGGAGAAATCGAGGTGGCAGCAGCTTTGACAGGGCTAGGGCACTACAGGGCTAGTTGACCGACGAGCCAACCAAGGTCGAGCCTTCATTGGGCCATGTAGGTTGCTAGAAGACAAAATACAAAATAAAGAACAACTAATTAAAAATAAATTAATAAATGATTTAATTAAATAAAACTCAAAACATAAAAAAATATTTATTAATTTATGTAGTACTTTATTATGACTTTTATTTATTTTTTAAGTTAATTTATTAGGTGTTACTTTTTACATGTATCATTATAGGTATATTTGCATATATACAATGTATTTTATTTTTAATTTGTATTTAGATTTTATTATTTTATGAACATAATTTATATATTTATAATTTATTTAAATCCACATTACGTATTTTTATTGTATTTTTTTAGTTTAATTATGTACTTGAATAATTATGTGCATTTATTATATATGTATATACATGTATATTTTGCCTATATACTAAGGTAAACTTATTTCTTTTAATGAATTTTTAATTGTTTTTTATTTTAATTATGTAAATGTATTTTAAATAATATTCACAAATTTATAAAAATAAAAGAGTGAAAATATAAAGAATAATTATATTGATTATTCTATACAGGTATAGTGCACAATGAGGGTCCAGAAGACAAATTTTGCATGTTAACTCCAAATTGAATGAAAACTACCTTTATTAAGTATGCAAATTTTTTATAAATAATAAAGGTGAGTTTGATAAATTTTAAGCTTGTATGAGATATAGATTTGGAAAGTTTTTTACGGCTTTTTATTCTAAATGTCTAGGGCACACTATGCATTATTTTTAAATGAAAAATATATATTTTTCTTTGTATTTTTATGTACAAGTTTCGTATTCAAAGTTTCTTGATTTGAGGTATAACGATAGGAAAATGAAATGGGTCTCAAAACCTATTTATTGAAGAATTAAATTTAGGGTTTCTTTGTGTGATTTTTGGTCCTTATCTCCCCCTACTTTCTTCCTTGTCGACCAAGTCATCATGACGACTATGTCTTGGGGTATAGGGTCACTCAATGTCTTTGACACTTTATTTTTTTTCTTTTCTTTCCTTTATTCTTTTATATTGGAATTAAATCCAATAATTTATACAATGTTTACAATATAAATAATAAATGTTGTTTATGCAATTTAATGTTATTTACATGCATTTAACTAGGGATTTAAAGCCAAAATGGAAGAATAAAGATGATGAAATGGACATTCATCACTTGGTCAACCAGAGAAGCGATTGGAGATTGGCTCATGTAAGACCCCTGACAATTGATTTCACTAAAAATCGATTTCTGTTCTGATCTAGTATTCAAATCAGACAAATGGGCACTCTATCTTATAGTACTCATTCAGACCTTTCCCACGAGCCCAAGAACATCAAAATCAAACATTGTATGAGAGAGATACACATTTGAAGTTCGTGGGTTGGTAGCCGGATCCAATTAACCAAGCTCAAGCCTATATAAGGGAAAGCACTTAACTTGGCTAACCAGAGCATGCCTAGCCTTCATCGAAGCTCTACCGTTAGAGAAAATTTTCAGTCACATGTCGAGGGTATAGGTTACTCAACTCAGAGCCCGATGCAAGGATCATCATGGGTACATCAGTGTTCCACGAAATGTAACCAAACTCTTGTTCTGAGCGAAGGAAAATCATGGGAGACCATTCTTGTAGGTACAGATTTTCCCCCTCTCTTGTTGTCGGATCTGCGTAGTTTTTGCACCACGAGTTGTTGTTAGTGTTTATAACTCATATGCAACATTAATTTCGCATTGGTTGGGTTTTACTCCAAAAGTCGGATTTATTGCGTCACCTTTTCACGGTTTTCCGTTGAATGACTAGGTGCATGGAAGAGATAAATACATATTCGTGATGTGGGTAACAACATGATCAAGGGGGTGTAATTAGTTTCACGTCTGAGGAGCTTCGTGGACATCGCCAGAGAAAAATACAGTCACTGTTTAGGTACGATCAATCATGCCAAATGGATGATCAATCATTTGATCAAAATGATAGATCATAGTTTCTTTGTTGATCGATCAGTACGGGTCGATCATCAACGTTAGATGATTGATCAATCTGGAACTGTGGATATGAATGGACATAAAATTTAATTAATCTAACTTTTAAAAGATGTATAATCATACAGGACGTTGCAGTATATGTTAAACATGTGGACTCATGGATATGAGTCACTAAATAATGGAAATAGATCCATTGTGAGCTATATTAAGTTAAAAACTCGATGCAGTGAGCCTCAATGAATGGGAGAATCTTGAGCATCATTCGAATGGTTATGGGGGATTCCCATATTTGATATGCGTACATTTTGTTTTCAACGGACGTCTTTCCCCTTGTGTCCTTTGTATCATGCCGCGATGATCTTCTTAAGTGAAATATGGATATTGTGATGTAATGATGAAATGAATGTGTTATGATTCCTCTGCAAGTTAGGTTGTATCACAATTTATAGCTTATGGATAAATCCAATAAGTGGGTGCATAAAGATCATTGATTTGATGATACACGAGTATTGGGTTCTCTAAGGGGAGATGGACTTAAATATAAATTTGGGGACAAATAAGTGAGAATGTAAGTAAGCTCATTTGAGGCTGGAGGAGCCTAGAAGTATAAGCCATGCTATAATTATAAATAAGTATGTATAAAGGATGTGGGAGTGTTGGAAACTTAGGTAGGATGCACGTACTTCAAATGCATGCCTATGGAGGCATCACAACCCTATAGAGTAAATACTTTATAGTCATAGCATGAGAGCTGACATGGGTCAAGATCGCAGACTTACGACAACAGTAAAATGGACCGAGGGAGCACATGTAATGTTGGGAACTTAGTCAACTTAGTCATGGGAGCTGGCATGGGTCAAGATCGCAGACTTACCTCAACAGTAAAATGGACCAAGCATGTATAGGTAGTGCATCTCAACCTAAATATAGTGACACAGAATCTAACGACGAGATGTTGTGGGTTGCAATAAAGCTTCAAAAGAAGGATAGTCTACTGGCTCAAAAAGAAACACTCCCTATGTACATGCTGCATTTGTTTAAAAAAAAGAACTCCCTACTTAAACCTTGCTCATCCCCGAGCAACTAAAATGAAATGCAAAAAGTGGAATGATTTTGTATTCCATACCAAATTCATGAACAAAAGGTGAAAATGGAGCTCGACTCGACCTTTGGATTAATAATGTGGCATAATCTTATTGGGAAGAGGATTTAAGACCTAACATCCTTTAAGTTCCACAAGTCTCTATTCAGATCGCCTCAACAGTCAGGTTAGAACAAATCCTCATATGCAAATTCTGATGACTATGAATCTATATTCTGATGACTATGAATCTCACTTGTACTGTGTAAGTGAAGTATAGCTCTCCACATCAGAAATGGCAACGAAACAACCTTCTCTAACAAGGTAACTCAGATTCTCCGATATAGGAACTCTTTCCTCGAGGAGCGGGTTATTCCCTTCTAAGTTCAAGTGCAATTGGCTCAAGAAGAGGGGGTAGAAAGAGAATGGTTTGTGACCAGTGTAGTCACATATCCGTGGAGCTTGACCATTGTAGCCAAGTCTCCAGTTGCAGGCTTCCTTAGTATGAGACTTTGAAGCATATGCTTTGCTTATTCATATTTTTCTCCGACAGAAATTTTTATTTTATTTATTTTTTGCTCGTCTAACTTTTTTGGAGATTTTATATTTAAAAAAATAAATACAGGATGTACATAAGGAGTGTTTCTTCTTGAGCTAGTAGACTATCCCTCTTTTGAAGCTTTATTGCAACCCACAGCATCCTGTCATTAGGCGTCGGTGCCACTAGACTTAGGTTGAGATAAACTACCCTCCCTAGAGGAGGACGGATGTTTCCACCCGTGTGCTACTCCAAGCCAAACGATTCTGCCTCCTCACCACCTCATCAATGAAGAGTTACGTGCAAGGTGCTTGTCCAAGTTAGGTCGTTGTCTTAAAAAATCATGCATGTGTATGAATATTCTACTTAGACCAATCAAGATGACATGTGAACATAGTCTTGCGGACTCAAAGAATTAAGTCGCTAGACTTGAAAAATCTTAACTCCAGTTCCTATAAGGTTCCTCTGAAGTTAAGTAGATTAAGGTCAAATCAAATCCATCCTTGACTTCTATTCATAACTTAGTTTAGAACCCATTAACTTTCCACTTTGCATAAGCTAGATATGAAAATAAAATGCATATGTTATGAAATGCATATGAATGAAGATGATTGATTTTTTTAATCAATGCAAGGATGATATGAAAGAGTAAATAAGAATCTTCTTGTTAATCATTTTTGGTATCCCTCTTATTTTACAAAAGTATATATATTTTTTACAAGAATTTTATAAAATTATACAAGCATTATACAAATTTTACAGCTTGTATACAATATACATATTATACAAGTATACATGTATTTTACAAAGAAGTTTTTTATTGAATATTACCCATTCCAAAAATATGCGAAAGTAAGAGCTATGGGTAAAGTATATACGCAATATATACACGCACCCTATACTTAGCATGTGTTATGTCCTCAAAGCATAAGAAGCAAGGAAAAGACCTAGCTCGTGTTAAGCGTAGGAGAGTGAAAAGAACAAAAAGTGTTGAAGTCAACTCGACCCCATATACTTAGGCTATGGGCAACCTAAGTGTAGAAGAAGAGCAAAAAATGGGGCGATCGAGGTCAAAAGGAGAAATGGATGAACATATCACAGGGCGGATATCGATCCCCCTATACTTAGGCTCTGGTCAGCCTAAGTCTAGGACATGAATAAGTGTGAGGACCGATGAGATTTGGAGAATTTACAAAGAATGGTTAAGAAAAGAAGGAGAGACTCGGGTCACTCTCCCCCCTATACTTAGAATATGGCCATCCTAAGTATAGCCATGAAACAATATGGAGTTGGGGCGAGCGATATGAATCACTAGAGAGGGAGGGAAAGAAGAAGAAGACTATACAAGATGGACTGAGAATGTACAAGGATCAAGAAGGTTTATAACGAAACTTATTACATGAACGAAGAGGTAGGGAATATACAAGCGTGTCATTGTCGGAATCGTCCTCAGATGAATAATGATGGGGTGAAGGGATCGTACAATGAGGATCGACACACGGCTGCTTGCTCAGATACAGCTTAAGAACAACTGATTGAGCTCACTCATATAAATCATATCATTCGGACCCAATGAGGACTCCTCAGAAAATTCCTTCTTCAGTATGTTGAAGGAAACTTTCTTAGTCGGTTTTCTAAAAGCTGAAGCATTGAGAGAGAGAGAGAGAGAGGGAGAGTGGCGCACCTTGAGGGGTTTGGGGGAACACCTCAAGGAATCAATTCTCGACTTCCTCTCACTGGATAACTGACTAGAGGATGCAACCATGTTTTTGGGTGGGGTCAACTTAGTCCCGGTTGTATGCTTTGTTGAAGTTCCAGGATGTGGTGCAGTGCTGACCATGGGTTCCTCATCAGACAAGTCGCCATATAGACTGTAATATTCCTATAGGGTCAGCACACGTCTCAAATAGGTGCTACGATCTCAGTTGTCTTGGCATTAGTGGTGATGCAAGCAACAGAAGTTGTGGATGTGTGGGGAGTCTTTGATCCAATGTCGGCTCGACAGTCGGTATCTCAAGTGTAGCATAGAGGTGGGACTCATCTACCTCTTGATGGTTATGATTGTCAATAACTTTATGGGTTACCTTAGAGTATCGTGTCAAAGACTGGGTGAGGTCGAAGTGCTCCCAATGTTGTAAAATCATTTTCCCGAGTCACACAATCTATAGTCGCCTTAAACAAGGCTAAGAACGGCTTCTCGAGAATAATTGGAGACTAGGTGAACTCTCCTCAATGCTCAATAATAATGATCATAGAGCCTACTTGGTGTAGATCACCTTGGAAAGTAATGATGATTGAAATGGTTCCTCTCGATCATTTTATGGATCGATCAACGAACTGAATGATCTCTCTCAACTTCTTGATTGGCCCGAGTTTGAGTTTGTCAAACACGGAGGTTGAGAGGACATTTATCGATGAGTCGTCATCGATTCTAGCATGGGTGAAGGCAGTGTCTTTGATTTCACATTCAACCCTAGGCAACCACTTCACTCTATGGCTTTTGATCTTTCTCCCTATTACTATGGAGGTGGCCATAGACACTAGATGTTTCTCAAACATTGTCCTCTTATTTCCTGACCTCTTAGGCATCAATTTACTTCCCATAAATCTTTTGAGGTCAGAAAAGTGTTCAATGGCCTTTATTAAAGGAATATCTAGAATTGATTCTTTAGTAATCTCTTCCCTAAGGGAAGGTTCCATTTTTTTAGGTTGTTTTCATTTTTATTTTTTATTGGTTTTTCCTTATTTTTCAATTTTTTGGTCTTTTTTAGAATTTTGATTTTTTTGTTGTTTTTGATAGGAGAAGGAAGAGTGGGAGGATGTAGAGACTCTAGATTGGAAGGTAAGTGGTTAGTAGAAGAGGGAGGTAGAATGGACTTCAACTGTACAGAGTTTGTGAGTTCCCTAGTGTCCGCTCGATTTTCAACATTGAATCCTCTCATTTTATTCTCCACTTCCATACCTGAGCTGGTATAAAATAAAATTATTTGATCGATGACATTTCAATATTTATCCTCAATTAATTCATAACTTTTAATAATCCTAGAAATGGCATCCTCCAAAGTTTTCCTATAATAAATCATGGGAGCAGTCTGTTCAATTGGAGGATACTGCTGAGAACTTGGGGTCTCATACTCAACATCCCTAGACTCTGGCATGTAATGTTGGGTCGAGTGTAGACCATTGGTCAGAGCCTCATGTGGTGGAGTCAATAGACAAGGGGTTTGATGATTGGACTCATGGGTCCAGTCCCATACATGTGTAGGCTCGTCGAATGGTTGGTCAATGTGAGCTTGATCACTAAAGTCAATCAAGTACAAAAAATCATAATGTGCAGACCTATCCATTCAGGTTGTTCGATCGACCAATTTGTACCCTAAGGTCACGTCAGGATGTAAATGTATGATTCGTTGACATGCCTCATCATTCACATGAAGAGGAAATGAAGTATGTGGGGGTAGGTAATTCTGCCATTTATTCATCTCAGCAGTAGATTGCTCTTCAAATGATTCATGGATTCCAGCAAACGTCCGACCATAAGGTGAACCACCCAGGGTGGAAGTGGATCTGGGGTGTAAGAAGGCGGGGTAGGTGAAAAATGAGAAGAAGTGGGGAAGTCAGTCGAAGTTCTGACTTCATACTCGGGGTGGGTTGAAACCGACCACGGGTAAGGGTCTCCCGCAGATGGAGGAGGATACATGGAAGAAGGAGAAGGCGAAGATGAATGGTATATGGTTGAGGAGGAGTGACCCGAGAACTTGGGGTATGGGGACTAATATCCCAACATTTTCGAGAGATGAATGTAAGTGGATGGCGGTTGAAAACGTGCAATTGCACAGAAAGATGCACATGAACAAACACAAAATAAATGCAAGAGCAAACCCTAGTTTCACAAACTCAACACAATGATGGTCGCAAAGGTCCGACCGTTATCTTTTCGGTTTTAGTTAAGTGATAAAACAAGATATGAAGTCATTTATGCAAGATTTAGATGTGGGTTTTGGGCACTATCCTAGGGATGCGTCCTCACCTCTCAACAAACAATATAAAATGTGTATAATGATGGGGTTGCTCTCCCATAAACAAGGGTTAATTTTAGTCAATTTTTTTTATCAAAGTTGTATCAGATGTTCCAATTTTAAGTTTAATTATCATTGAATTTAATCCACCAAATAAGGCACGCCTAACAAACAGTCTCGATTTCCTTTAATCCTAAGTTGTAAAACCAATTGGAAGGGAGTCGAGAAAAGCTGATGCAATGATAAAATCGATGATGCATGCCCAATCCAGAAGACTTACAGTGATCCCCGTGCTGTACATGCAGGATGCAATACAAAATTGAAAATTTTATACTATATGAAATGTAGATGATGAAACCACACCTAGTAGGTAATTCTAATTAGCGGGAAGAAGTGAATTGTATTTGATTAAATAGAACATTCTATGATGCATATTATTAAATGTGAATGTGTTATCCTAGATTTTACGAGCACAAGCAGATAAAAACCTATAAAAAATACTAAGAGACATGTTTGCAGGTCTGACCTACGAGCTACTCAAGTCGAGCCCCACCCTCACCGGAGAATGAAACAGGTCTCGACACACCACAAGAATAATGTCCAAGTGTCCGCGTCCACACGTGAGATCCCAAACGGAATCCACGAGAAATGTGCAATTATTACAAATTAATTAAAAAATAAATGCAGAAAATAAAATCCTAAGGACTCTACATTCTCTCACAACTTGACTCGATCTTAATTTTATGTGTCCTTCAATCGACTTATTTCCTAGAGAAGTTGGCCTCCAATGCTCCATAGATACTCAACCGTCTAAACTGTCTCTCCTCATGTTGGGTCCCTCGCACAAAAAATAAGATGGTGGTCAGAGAGATAGACAGAAAATAAAATAAAATAAAATAAAGCAAATAAAAAAATGCAAGAAAATAAACAAAGAAATAATTACAAGAAAAATTGGAGGTCAAACTACCCGAGGGTGGATAACCTAAAAAATAGATTTTCTAAAAACCAACCTAAGTCGTGTGTCCCTGACAACGATGCCATTTGATGAATCTGAAAAATGTCCTAATTAATAATGTCAAATTATTGTAGTATTCGGTAATCAGTATTAATAAAAAAATGACCACTTAATTATTTTTTTGATTAATGTGAGCAATCAATTTATATTTTACTTGCGCAAGTTCAAGGTCGAACTCAGGGAGGCTACTGCTCCTTAGGTCAATTTCTAGATGGTGCAGCACATAGGTTTCACAAGAATATTTTTTTTTGGTATTTTTAAATGCAATTAATGGATGAGATGAAATTTTAGCAAAGTTTGAGGACAAAAATGCAATTTCCATTCAAACGATGTTCAAAAATTATGAAACCTGGCAAGAATGTTAAATATAATGAAATTAAGCTACTTTATTTTATAGAATTTTTAAAAATAAAATGAATTTATTATGAATTAAATATGCATGTAGGGTGGTTTTTCGTAAATTTAATTTAATAAATAGCAAACAAATTTATTTCTTAGAAATAAAATTACCCTAGATGAGTCTAGGTGAGAGCTATCCAGGAAAAATATTAAATCCTAAAAATAATGGATGTACGGCTTACTAAAAAATGAATTACTAAAGTCATTATTTAATTTATTACCACATCGATATACATGCAAATGCAATGGTTTTTGGGCACATTGTTCTATACATTAAAATATAATACTTTGAATTTTTTTAATTTTTGGAGCAATTATCAATTTAATATGAAATTAATAGCATGTAGTGGGTAAAATATGCAATTTCCTACATCAATAATTATATTAAATAAACCATGTCCCATAAAAATCCAATCAAGCATCCACAATGTTAATCATAAGCAGTTCTACAACATGCAATTTTTGGAATTATAAAAATAAAGCTAGAACACATGGTTCTCAATTACCATAACTCACAGGGGAAATTCTAAAAATTTCACACTACTCGCATGCAGTGTGCACGTGAGTCCCGATCCGTGAGGGCTCTTTTGGGATTTGATGGATCTGCAGGGAGTGAGGTGTAATTTTACCACTCTCACGTGCCTCGCACGTGAGGAGGAAGCTAAAGGGGTTTGCGATGTGTATCTTGAGGTCGGTTGCGTGGAGGATGGTGCACGGGCGATGGAGTTGTGAAACGGCAGTGGCCTCGATCGACGGCAAAGGAGTGGTGCTTTGCGGTGGCACACGACTGATGGTAATCGGTTGTAAGGGCGATTGGCGCACCGACCAAAGAAAGGGTGAGACGGAGGTGCTGCAGCTACGCACGAGTCGGTTGAGCACTAGAGGTCTATCATGTGCGTGGCTCGAGGTGGTTGTCGATGAAGCTCGATGGTGGAGGCAAAGCTGCGAAGAGCAGTCGTCAACTGTGGTGAGGGCTTCTGGAGAAGAGGCAGTTGGAGGTGATGGCGATGGGGAGCCTGAGGAGCTCGATGGTCGTCGGTGGTGAAAGAGATGAGGGTGACGATCGGAGAAGATAAAAAGGGAAACAACCAAAAGCGGTGGAAGGTGGCGGCAGAAAGCAAGAAGGAGGAGGAAGAGAAAGAACGAAGAAGAAGAAGAGGAGATGGGGTCGATTACCTGGGGAGTCACCTTTACTTGTCGTGATTAGAAGAATACGATGGTTGTCGCCTCGAACTGCTCCAGCAAGAGGGAACAGTGAATCTTGAGCAGTGATGAGCGACGAGCCGACTAGGGTTAAGTGTCAAATTACATCAGGGTCGTTGTGACCCCAATCAGCTAATCGGTCTCAACAAGAAAACAAGAAACCACACAAACAACAGATAAAGCACTCAAAGCAATGTTAGTGGTCTCTGCTATTTATTTAACATGGTATAACGACAAGGATCGAACACAAGGAGCACGGAAATGTACGAAGTAGTCCTACTCAGAGAATAAAAGGCATAATTTTGCGGTTTTTAATTTTGCATTTTTTTATATTTTTTAATTAAAGAAGGCAAGCAAGAAAATAAGGTCAATAAGCACACAAGAAAGCCTTCACAATTTTTATTGAAGTAAAAAATGCTCAAAAACAGGAAATAAAGATATTTTTTAGTTATTCAAATATTCAGATGTTTTTTAGAATTTTATGAGATTTTTCTGATTTTTATATGATTTTATAAAAATCAAACAAAAGCTAAACAGTGAGGCAGTGCACAGCCAGGACAAAATTACAAGTTAAAAATAGTTAAAGTATCCTAATATCCTGGATAGCATTTCTATGAGAAAGCGAATAAAAATATCTATCAACAGAAACTGGAGTTGTATTTTTTATTTTTATAGAATTTTTAATGATTTTTTTAAGTTTTTTAGAGTTTTTAGCTTTTTAGGATTTTTATGAAAGATAATGCAACAAAATTAGAATTAAAACACACAAAAACAAGCACACAGAAATTTTTTAGTAATTTTTAAAGCATTTTTTATATTTTTTGGTATTTTATAAAATGGACAGAATACGATTTTAGATTTTTTTTATTTTTAGAAAATATCAAATAAAACTAAATTAATTCACATAAATCACCATAAATAATACATGTTAGCAGGAGCTAACTATAATTTTTATGGGATTTTTGGGGTTAATTTGGTAATAATTTGATTAAAAACAACACACAGCAAGAAGGGACCTAAATGCAATTATATACAAGTTTCCAGGTCAAAAGATGACATCTATAAAAAAAACTCAGGGTTAATCTTGCAAATTATCTAGTATTTTCACGTACATGTTCAAAAATGCAAACACAGGGGTATGTTTGCAATTACTAGAAAAGTTCCATTCAACATATAATACTCCTAAAGTTCGGGACAAGTAGGCAAATAGCCCACAAAATCACGCGAACAGGCACGGGTCTCAAGTCCGGGAGGACTAAAATGCAAATACTAAGAACATAGGGTTCAAACTACAAAATGTATATGCTACAATATTTATTCACTGGACTAGATAGTAAAGCATATAAACGTAGGATAAAAGATGCAAAATACCCTTGAAGGGCGCGTGCAAGGCACGTGGGGACACATGGCGATCTCTGGAGGTGGCGCAGGCGTACGATCCTGATCTCCGACAACCTCAGATCTGACGGCCCGGAGAATGTCCGCCTACGTGCGGTCAGATGTGCTAGGGGGGCATCAGATCTGATGGCTGAAAATATGCAATGGTCGGCGGCTGGGATGCTATCTGGAGCGAGGAGAGTCATCCGACGGCTAGAAGAGGATCTGGAAGAACACCACCCAGGTGGACTTCGATCGAGCCGGGGAGGTAGTCCGCTGGTCTGATCGAAGCGCGAGGAGGTATACTAGCTTCATGGAGATGCTACGCGTCGGCCTGAGGTGTCCGATGGGAATTATGACGGGCAGATGAATGTGGCAGTGGCCGACCACCTGGAGGCGCTCCGCCTGAGCAATTGGAGGCTCGAAATGGGGTCCCTTGCATGCGAGAGGTTCTGCAAAAGGTAGAGAAACTCAGGGGCTTTACTCCGGTCAGGTTATTGCATGATAAGGATCATAGAAGCGACTGGGGATGGAGGTCGACTCCCGGCGGCTATGGAGGAGTGGAGTCTCGTCCTCAATCGCAAATGAGGGTTGAGTCTAAGGGGATCAGAATGCGGTGCGAGATGGAGGGCGACATGTAGGTTCCATCGGTACGGATGGAAGGTTGAGATGAGGCACCAACCAATTGGTCGGAGCAGGTGGACGTGCGGTGTAAGGAAATGGAAGATTGAATCGAACTGGAAAAGGGGGCGAAATGGGCAGTACCTGAGGGTCGAGATGAACTCAGGAACTTCCAGCGAAGGTGGGAATCGGTATTGTGGCATCAACCTCGTTGCGGAAGGTGGGGGGCTAGACGTGGCGGCGCTCTCCGGTCACATAGTTGAGCTGCTGCTTCAGGCTACCAAAACTCAGTCCAAAGGCCTCCTTCGGTTGCTGTCACTCCACTGAAGATTTCTAGGGGTCAGAGAAGGGGCGAGGCACGAGCTGCGGCGCCAAGATGGGGAAGATGAGATTTTATAGGTCGCTCCAGGGTCCAGAAAGATCGGTGAAAAGCATGGAACCCTAGAGTGATCCGGATCGACCAAGGGACCCGCGAGGATGTCAAGTGAACGAAGATTATCGGGTCCAAATTTCAAGGCAAACGGAGCTCGGAGGCGGGCTGGAGAAATTGAGAAGAAGCTCTGGCTAACGATCTAGATCTGACCCGGGAAGGAGGCGTTGACCAAAAGTCAACAACTAATCTGGAGCAATTAGAAAATTCGATTTTACAAAATATTTACAAAATCAATAAAAAAATAGTAAATGAATTCAAAATAAAAAGTGTATAAAATGACAAATGTTTATTAATTTTCAAACTATTTTCCTATGATTTTTAATTATTTTTATGAAAAATAAATTAGTATATATACAATATATGGTGTTATATAGAAGTATAATATACCTATATATTTTGTACAATTATTTTTATTTTGTTATTTTTACATAAATACCCTAATTTTGTATTTTATTTATTTTCCACATGTTTTTAGGGGTACAAAATAATTTTTATTTTATTTTTATGATTTATTTACAGGTATAGAATAAATAGGGAGTGAGACCTATATACGTGTATTTTGTACAAGCGAGAAAGGATTTTGTTTTTATTTTTATGATTTTTATTTTATTTTTGTTTTATTTTTAGGACTATATACAAGGCGGTAGAAAGAATATTTTATTTTTATTTTGTCAAAAATAATTATTTACATATATAGGTGATATGTACACATAGAATAGGCCATATCTCTCTCTACTTATTTTGTTTGGCAATCAGGTCAAGGCTTTACCTTCTCTTGGAGTTCGGGTCACTCTGTATTTATTTTAAGTACCTCCTTCTTTTTTCTTTTCCTTTATTCTTTTATTTTTGCACAAATACATGCTAATTATAGAATGTTAACACTTGCATGTTGAATGCTAAATTATTGTATTTACACCTATTTACATGATGATTTTCCAAGATAAATAGCTAAAATAAAAGAATAAAGAGCGAGAATCAGGGATTCATCAAGCAACGCCTCGAACACATCGCTATAGAGGAGGATGGTCCTCCAGATCTCACCAAGATATGGTGGTAGAACCATCGTCGCTTTCCAAGACCCTCTGAGGTCTGTCACAACGTGGGGAGGGGAAGTTGTTGGCTCTCTTCATCTCCAACAGCAGATGGTTCGCTAGAGATGCGATGGCAGGATCTTTATGGGTGGTTGGCGAAAAACTAGGAGGAGATGGTTGAGGATGAGTGGTGGGCGAGAGGTGGAGGAAGTGGGAGGAGAGAGAGAGGGAGATGGTGTGATGATTCCTATGGAGTTAAGAAGGTGGTTGGGCGAGAGGGTAGGTCGTGCGGTGAGTCTGGCGGAGGGTACGGTTGCAGGAAGTTTGGTGGCATGCATGAGTCCTGTGGATGGAGAGAGGGAGGAGGAGAGAGGGGGGAACGTGAGGGAGGAGCGTCGATGGTTGTGTGGGTGCACCAAGGGGTGGAGGATGCAGGCCGTCCAGGAGAATGGTGGAGGAAGAAAAGGGCCACGAGGTGCGCAACCACATGGCAAGGGAAAAAGTAAAAATAAAAAATAAAAAATAATAATAAGTAAATAAATAAATAAAATAAAAAGAAATAATATATAAAGTAATAATTAAAAAATAATAAAATAACAGAATAAGTAATGAAGAAATAAAATAATGAAATTAATAAATAAATAAAATTAAAAGAAAATAATAAAGGAAAAGGGGATGACACGTGGTGGCTCCAGGAGCTACCACATGTCGCTCCCAAAAATCAAAAATTAAATTTAAAGAAAAATAAAAAAGAAATAACAAAAGAGGTCAAATCAAAAAATAATCAACATGAAAGTTGCTCATCTTGACGAGATCTACAACTTTTGTGCAAGACCCAAAATAAAATAAATCATCTGTATAAATTTATTTTTGGTGGTATTCTATAGACATAAAATACCATATTTTTGTGTTTTGCTATTTTTGTAATTTTTAAATAAGACAAAAAATCAAAATAAAATTAGAGAAAATATGAAATAAATATTTACAACTTAATCTATTTTTTTATTTTTAATAATTAAGAAAATAAAAAGATAAAATAAAAACTAAAGGGGACATATGTACAATATATAATGAGGGGCCCAAACCCAAATTTCACATATGAACTCCGATTCTTTGGAATTTGGTCTTGTTTTGAAGTTAATTAAATGTAATTAATTCAAAAATGAGCAGGGACCCATAGGAGACTATATGGGAGAGATATTCACGTTTTAAGGCTCTTAGTCTCAAACTAGGGTTTGGGTTTTATTGTTCAATACATGTTAGTATTTTTTTATTTTTTATTAGTGTTAGTAATATGTATACTATAGAATTGATTTTATTCAATTCTGAGTTAGTGAAAATAGATAAAAAAAATAGGGGAAATATGGTGAATATACATGTGATATTTAGAAGGGAATCCATCTTCTTATTTAATGTAGATATGAATGCAAAAATGCAGATATTAATTCTAAATACATGAATGAGAATAATGCAAATAAATGGAGAAACGCAGCTAATTAATCGGAAACAAAGCTCTATTTTCAACTTTTAGAGTGATGAATCAGATATTCATTAAGCTGACATGGGTCAAGACTGCGGACTTACCACAATAATAAAATGGACCAAGGGAGCACATGTAATGTTGGGAACTTAGTTAGGATGCACGTACCTCAACGCATGCCTACAGAGGCACCCCAATCCTAAGGTACCTAGTGCCTTAAAGTCATAAAGTGAGGTTCAACATGGGTCAAGACCGCAGACTATCCATTTTGCTAAAGTTTGATAAGTGAAGGGAAACACCATGAGAGATTAAATGTCATTGTCCTAGTGGACCAATTGATCGGGTTTTATAGTACCCTGATAATGGGTGAGTCGACTTAAAGGGGCTAAGTTGTTCCATAGGATTCTCCTACTACAATTGTCCTGGTGCATGATGAAAAAATACGATATGTATGGTGATCAGATGCTCACTAGAATGATTACGACATTCAATATTGGGTTGGTATTCCGAAGAAACAAAGGGAATTATACTTTCCCACTACTATTTGGGATTGGAATTCAAATGATCAGTGTGTAGGCTCTTATACTGACCCATGCCCTATGCCATCGTGGATCTTCACCGATGGGTAGTGGAATTGGGTGGTTCCATGATGGTGTTCGTGTGAGTAGTGGTTTACTCCACCTGTAGGACTTAGTCAGGTGAGATGGTGATGTATATTGCAGGTAATTCAAGGTTAACATAAATGTCCCATCATTGAACTAGAAAAATTCGAGGTTTTAATGAAGCAGAATTATTTACAATGCCGTTGCAATCTTAAAATCCCTCAACAAAAATTTATTTGTTTCTCAAGCCAAAAAAAATGAAGAAAATGTAGCAAGAGAATTTTGTTATTTATTTACCTATACAGAATAAAGGATCGAACTCAGGGAGGCTACGAAAATCTTGAGGTTATTTAATTCAATGGGAAAAATGCAATAAAAGAGGAACTTCTATGCACACTAGACTTGGTTTTTGCGAAGTTTTTTATTTTTTATTTTTTATGGAATTTTAATTTTATATTTTTCATTTGGTTTTCCGATTTTGTATTTTTTGTACGATTTTTTTGAATTTTACAAATGTTTTAAATTTTTGAAAATATAAACAAATAAAAGAAATAAAAATTAAAGTAAGGAAAATGCAACTTTTTGGATTTTTAAAGTATAGCAAAAATAAACAAAAATATAAAATAAAAATATTTATCGGTTTCTAACATTTTTCTAATGTTTTTTCCATAACTTTTTTATTTTTTAGGTTTTCAAATAAAACAAAAAAGGAAAAGCAATAAATAGAAAACAATGCTTATGTTTTTGTATTTTTATAATCTAAAATGAAATTCAAAATGTATGAAAAATACATGAAAAGAAAGATAAGTTTTTATACTTTCCTGAAAGCAATTTTGCATTTTTTCGATTTTCTATGAGTTAAAATGTTTTTTTATGTTTTTGATTTTTTTCTTATTTTTTGATTTTTATGAGGAGTATTAATGCAAAAATGGTACAGAAATTAAATCAAGGCAAAATAAATAAACAAGAACTTTTCCAAATTTTTCAAGAGGTTTTTAAATTTTTTATTGATTTCAAATGTAAACATGGAATTTTTATGTTGTTTTTTGAATTTTAAAAAATAAGAAAAATAATCTAATGCAAAATAAAAAATGATGAAGCAAGAATTAATTAACAAAAAGCTAACATGATTTTTTGTGGATTTTTATATAAGGTTTTGTTATTTTAATTTAATTTAACATGCAAAATAAATGTAGATTCATAGGGGTATGGATGCAAAGAAAAGTAATTTATAGACTAAATGATGAACAAATAAAGAAAATACATGGCCAAATGAGCAATTTGTCCAGAAAAATGTGTGTGGATGCACGTGAGTTGCGCTATATTGGACCTACTTGCAACTAATTTAATTCTAGGGACCAAATAATAACAATGAACCACAAACTTTTTATTATGTTTTCCAATGATAAAATGTTTATAAAAAAAGCAGGACAAACTGCAAATAAAATAAATGGCATGGAACGAAATGCAAATGTTCAAACGTCTATAGACAAACAGTGTCCAAAATGGACTTATTCGCAAAACTAAAAACAAAACGGGGATAGGGCACAAATGTACCCTTAATATACATGGCGCTTCGAACAGTGGAGATGCGATAAGATGCAGGTCGGACGTTTGATGAGGAAACGTGCTTGAGTGGTCTCAAATCTGATCTGGATCGTTGGATCAACTACGAGGTTTTGGGGCTTTTTCAGTTGTCAGGATTAAAATGGATGCTCGTGTTCTTGATCATGTGTCTCGGAAGGCATCTGAAGGAACTGGCTTGAATGGTGTATCCAAACGGCGACAAGGCACTCGATCTCCACTCATTTCTCCTCCTAAGGGATTCTACTTGCTTCTGCGACAGTTCGACATCGATTAGATATGACAATAGAGTTTGACGATGCTCAATCAAATATCTGCAGGTCTGAAGTTCTGGAGCTGCAGGTGAACCTCAACTCCTCAATTTACGGCTCCGGTAGCATCCCTTGGCCTTGCAATGTAAAGCAAATTCTTGGACGGAACTCCGGCCTATTTTATTAGATAACCAGGAAGGAAAGATGAGGGTGGATGGTAACCTTCGGTCGGTGGCTATGGGATGGAGGTCGAACTCCAGATCCGATGTGATATGGAGATGATCAAGATATGGAGGAAGATGAAGAAGAGGGTGGTGAGCGTAGTCAAAGGTCGGAGATGAAGATTTGATGAGAGTGGGGCTCCGATCTTGCAGATCGGAGCTGGTGGAGATGATACTAAATCTAGGCTAATAACAAGAAATCAAGAAAAATTAAAAACAGAAACAAAAAGGGAACAATCTAAGGAAACCTATGTTGAAGGAATGGACGAGAAAATATCCTCGATCTGTTGCGAAAGGCGGAGAGGCGAAACTACGCCGATGAAGGTCTAGTGAGTGGATGGATCACTTCTTCAGTCGTCGTCTCATGCTCCTGATCGTGGTAAACTTAAGTTGTCACCTTAAGCTACCTCCAGGGATCGATCTTGGGGAGAAGTTAGGCCGAAAACGGATCAAACGATGATTGGAGGAGATCTAGGATATATATATGCTGAAGTCCGGTGAAGTTTGGAATTTGAATTGCGAGCGGATCGAGCCGAGATGACTGGAGTCAAAGGTCTGGCGAGAGTGGTGATGGTTAAGGCTAACTAAGTGGAGGAGAAGTCAAGAGACATTAGAGATTAGAGCGTGTGGGAAAAATTGGCGAAGAAAGGTTGTCACGCGAGAAGGTAGAAGCGGTAGGAGGATTGGGGAGTTGACCCAGGTCAACAGACCTGAGTCCAACTTTTGGGAAGGTGCCTAGAATAGGACAAAATAGGCTACATGACAAAAAATCAATAAAGGTAAAAGAAATTAGGTAAAAATCGAAAATAATTTTAAATAATTAAATAATACAATAAAAAATGTTAATGATTAAATATACTTAATTTAGGTGATTTTTAATTAATTAAATAAGATATATACAAGTGTGAAAATAATTACAAGGTGTTATTTACAGGTGTATATGCCTATATTTACAACATTATGATTTTTATTTAATTATTTCCATAAATAAACACATAATTTATTAATTTATTAATGTACAATAATTTACAAGGGTTTTGACGATATTTTTCTTTGATTTTTATGAAGTGATATTTATGTCAAACAAATAGGTATATTTACATTATATACATGGTGGTACATATACAATATACATGTTTTTTTGTTGATTTTTGATTTTGTAATTTTATTTGAGTTTTAGTTAGATAAATTATAATATTTACAGATCTTTTAAAATACAATATGCACAAATACATACAAAAAATAAGTAAATAAATAATGTACAGAATATACATAAGTATAATATACAATAGCACCCCAAATAGCCACATTTCACATCTTAACTCTGAATTTTATGAAACACCTCCATTTTAAAGATTATTTAATTTGGAGTACAATGGAAGTGAGTTTGATTAATTTTGAGTTTTGGTAGAGAAAATATTGGTCCGACAAGTTGAGCTTTGCGACTTTTTGAGAATGTTGTAGTTTACACAGTATACATTGATTATTCTTGCAATTATTTTAATATTTACAAAAGATTTTTATGTATAATTTTCAATAAGAAAACAATTGTTTGGGTTGAATTGGGGTATAAAAAAATTAATGAAGACAATGTGTGTTATATACAGTAATATACAAGTGATGAATGTACAAAAATGGAACTCGATTTTCTATATTTTTGGTTTTTAGTCCTTATCTCCCCCTACTTTATTCTTGGTCGATCAGGTCAAATCTTGACCTTCTCTCAGGGTCAGAGTCAGCCTGTATCTATTATATATATACTGTCTTTTATTTTCTATATTTTTATTTTTATTAATTAATTTATTTATTTTAAGTTAAAATAGTAATAAATATACAATATTTACACAATCATTAGGATTAGTAAAAGAATAGATTTATTGATATTTACCGGTGTTTTATAAGGGATTTTAAGCTAAAACAAATGAATAAAGATGATGAAATGCAGATTCATCATCCCCCTATTCCTTATTTTTGCTAGTCCCTTAGCAAACACTTATTTGAAGAATAATTGATTAAAAGAAAAAGAAAAGGAATAAAGGAAAAATAAAGAACTTAGAACAATTTGGAGTGTTAAACTTATCTTCATAAAATCAAAGTATGGGCTCAGTCAGACCTTTGGATGATTAATTTGGGCGGAACCTTAGTGGGAAATGGACTTGACGCTCGACAGCCTCTAGAAACCACGACTCTTGCTCAAGTCTCCTCAATAGCCAGGTGAAAAGCGAGAAAGCGAGAGCCGCTAAATAGTGGTCTGATAAATCAGACTCACTGTCGCTGATGCGACTAATCAAGCCTCTACGTTCTTCAACAATTAACCCACACAATCAATCAAGGAATGAATAGCAAGGATTAAAATTTATTATACCCTACTAAAAATGTACAATGGCAAGCAAGTAGGGGTCGAACTCAGGAAGCAAGGGTGTAGAGCATAGATAAAGATCCAAAGTTCAGCATGTCCTGGAAGGCTGTCTGGTCATCCTCTCGTCGGTCGTCTCTCACATCGAAATTGGGATCAAAGTTCGGGTCATCCTCTCGTCGGCCGTCTCTCACATCGGCCCTCCTCCTCAGATTATTCAGCATGTCCTGGAAGGCTGTCTGTGCCAGGGCCTGATTAGTCAACTACTGCTGAATGGCTTGGATGGAAGCCAATAGCTGGTTGTTAACCTCGCCCTGCGTGGTATATTGTCCTTCCCCTGTATTGACCTCAGGTTCCTGCTGGGCCTGTGGTCCTTTTCCTCTCCCACCTGCCATCTCAGACTGCACTTGAATCTCTGACTCTTGATCGGGGGGAGGATCTGCATGACGGAGTAAACCCTGATCAGTTTGTTCCTCAGCACCTGCTGTTGAGATGAATCTGGGATTAAGGTCAATCCCAGAATGTCGTGAATGGAGCATATGATATTGACTGAAATCGACCTCCATCCACAAGGGGTTATTTCGGGGACAAGAGTAATCCCGGTTGATTGGAAGGGGAAGACCTAGTTCGGGCTGCGAGTCCATCCCGAATAGCGGATTTATTGGAGAAAGGCAAGTATTGAAAGAGGCAAGAATAGGGGAGTCCAAGGAGACATTCGCAAGATCTGAATTGACTCTTCGGAGATCACCCCTCTTTATTGAAGATGTTGCCGGCACGGAATCGATGTGGGCATCGGCGAGGTCCCGACTAAACCATCCGTGTGACGACATCTTGAGAAGATCAAGAGGAAGGGATGTTGGATGAAGAGCACGAGGGTAACAAGGAATAAAGAGGATTACAAAACAGTAGAAGGCTCACAGTGAGCAAGGGTCAAAATAGAAGGGGAACAAAATTTTGCGCAAAGGCGCGATATTTTTGATTTTTGACCTAATGTAACTAGCAACCAAACACAAGACAAGGGAGTTCACCAACTCAACACATGAAGCCGTGAAGGCTCGACTTTTATCTTTATAATTTCTATCTTGATTTCAGGAATTTATCTTTTAACGAGTCCTTAGAGCGCTACGCCTATAGGAGCGAGAGTACTGCCGGAAAAGTATTCCCGTACTTGTCCTCCTCCTGTGTAACCTGTAACTTGCACTTTTTAAGGTCCTTGTAACCCTTCCTGGATCCCTACTCAGCCAAAGAAATAGAGGGAGGAAGCCGATAGGCGAAACCGATACTTCGGACCTCGCTCGCAACGGAATCACCCGTGAGGGTGCAAGATCCTACTCGGACGCAGCCGGTGAGACAGACACACCCGTGAAGGCGTGGCCTATGCTCGGTACTTCGGACAGGGTCGATGCTCACACAATAGTGAGTCACCAATGGAGACCAAGCCTTACTCGACTACGTACGATAGTAGCGCCAATACTTCGGAAATCCAGGCGATACACAAGGCAGCCACAAGTTGGGTTTTTGGCTCTAGTCCTTACGAAGCGCTCACCTCACTTGGAAGGAGACCTTCCCATGCAACCTGAAAACAAGTGAGGGTGTTACTCTCCCCAATCAATGAGTCCAATTACCAATTTTATTTAGGTCAAAGGTTTCTTAGCAGTCCCTTTTTTTAATTTTTTTGGTGTTATCGCTTCTTTTGAGTGAATTCAAATAAGCGCCTAACGATTTTGTATTTTCTTTATCCTATTTTATCCAAAATCAGAGGGAGAAAAGAGTCGGGAAAAAGCCAATGCAAGTCGGCACCAAGATGGAAATCTCACCTTTGTGCCTAAATGATGGATGCAAAGTAAGAAGACTTACATCGAATCCCAGCTCTCTCCATGCGGGATGCAAAGCAGAAATTTATAAATCTAATATATATGCCGGTATGCAATGCGAAAATCGTCCTAAGATAGGCAACTGCTAGCGTGAAGAACCACAAGCTAATCACTCAACTCCAATCCTAAGGTCCGGTCTAGGCTCACCCCTCCTCTGCTCAACACACTTGAGTTAAGAGAAAACACTTTACAGGGAGAGCTCGCGGCGCGCGGATCAAAGAAGAGTGACTTCGCTGTTTAATTAAACTAAGTCCAAGCACGATCTATAGGTACATGCAATTGTTGTTAAGGTGTTTGGACCTAATCTAAGCGATCAAGCAATGCCTAGATCTAAGAGCTCAATCCACAAAAGAAATGAAAAAGAAATCAAAACTGGAAAATGACAGACGGAAATCACGAAGAAAACCGCGATGAGCCCCCGGGTGAACAAACACCCGGAAATTAGGCCCGAAGTGTTCAAGTGTCCAAGTCCTGTATTATTACAATCAATCAAATCGCTCTTTTACAAAAATAAGAAGCAACTATCTCTCTCTCTAGCTCTCCTTCTCTCTCCTGTCGGCTAGGGTAGAATAGCCGGCTCCTCCTCCCAAGGTTGCACAGGATCCCCTAAGCGATCCTCCTCGGTCAGTGGTCCCTCGCACGAAAACAAAAGAGATGTCAGATAGTTCCAAATAAATAATGCACAAGAGACAAGTAATAATAATAATAATAATGGCTAAGTAAATAAAAGACCCAAAGGTACTCTACAAGCCGATGCTCCCCGGCAACGGTGCCATTTGAAAAGCGAGAAAGCGAGAGCCGCTAAATAGTGGTCTGACAAATCAGACTCACTGTCGCTGATGCGACTACTCAAGCCTCTACGTTCTTCAACAATTAACCCACACAATCAATCAAGGAATGAATAGCAAGGATTAAAATTTATTATACCCTACTAAAAATGTACAATGGCAAGCAAGTAGGGGTCGAACTCAGGAAGCAAGGGTGTAGAGCATAGATAAAGATCCAAACCTAGGTCTAATAAACAACTTAGCCAATCTAATTTCTTTTTGTGGGTTTTTAATTTTTAATTTTTTTATTTTAATCTAATTTTTAATTTTGTATTTAGATTTTTAATTTTCTGATTTTTATATTTTATAATTTATATTTTTCTATTTTCTTTTTTCAATATTGGAAAAGAAGGATAATGTAATAAAAGACAAGCTAAAGTATTTATAAAAATGTGCAAAAATAACAAAAAATTCAGAAATAAAATGTTTTTGGTCTTTTTATCTTTTTCTTCTGTTTTTGTGATTTTTTGGTAATTTTCAGGATGTTTTTGTTATTTTTAAATAGCCAAATAAAGCAGAACAGAGAACAAACTGCTGGCTGGAGATAAAATGGTAATTAAAATTAGACTACAGCCACAAAATTTTTGCAAACTATTTTTCAAATAAAGATAGTGAAAGATAGAACAAACAGGGCTTGAGTTTGCTATTTTTGGAGTTTTCTACAATTTTATATATTTTTTTTTGAAGTTTTTGAGTGTTTTTGAATTTTTAGTGTTTTTTTTTGAGATTTTTAGTGATTTTTGGACTGAAAATAAAGTAGGGCAAAACACACAACAGAGAATATTTTTGGAATTTTTTTAAGACTTTTTAATATTTTTTGGTATTTTCTACGCTAGA
Source organism: Ottelia alismoides (assembly GCA_037367405.1). Lineage (NCBI taxonomy): Eukaryota > Viridiplantae > Streptophyta > Magnoliopsida > Alismatales > Hydrocharitaceae > Ottelia > Ottelia alismoides. The sequence goes on from JAZKJV010001607.1 coordinate 324,086, forward strand.
CAGTGCTGAAATAACATGTTTTTGATTTTAAATAAATCTAAAAATGCAATAAAATTAGAAACTAAAAATAGGGCGTGAAAGTAGAGGCAAACAGGAGCTTAAACCTATTTTTTGAGAATTTTTAGCAGTTAAATGAGAAGTGAAATAAATAGGCTAAGCACACAAAAATCCTAAGCCTGGCAGGGGTATAAATGTAATTCTAGAAACATCCAGGGGCTTAAGCGCAATTTTCACCAAAAAACCACGCGCAGAACACGTGATATCTCATTCGCAGGGGCATATTTGTAAATATCAAAAGTCGGGAGGGCATACATGCAATTAAACTACAAACATATTTAAATAACCACATACAGGGGTATAACTGCAAATACTTGAAAGTTCGGGATAAATAGTGCAAAATGCCCAAAAAGCACGCGCCCCAATCACGCGAGGTGACGTGGCGTGGACTAAAGTGCAAATAGTGGAAATGTGAGGGCCTAAGTGCAAATATTACAAAACTTTTTTAAACTTCAGACGAAAGTTTTTAGACTAAAAAGTAAATACAAAAAGACGTGGGTGGAAGATGCGAAATACCCACGGGCTCGATCGTGCGGCCGATGGCAGTTCACTAATCCACGTGGTGCGCATCTGACGGTGCGTACCCCTTCGTCTGGATGGCTGAGATCAGATCCGCGAGAACGATCGGACGGTTGGGGAGAATGGACGATCAGACGGCGTACGTGGCTCCTGGAGCGGGCTTCTGATCCAACGGCAGGGGGAGGTTCACGAAGAACACCTCCCCGGCGAGCTTCGATCGACGATTGCGGCCGACACACAGCCGCTCCGGCCCCCGGATCAAGAACAAAAGGATCATGGGGCCCTTCCGCGTCAGATGGTAGCCTCCAGCGAAGCGGAGGCGGCGTGGAGTGTCCAGACGAGGAAGGCGACCTGGGCGGCTGTTCCTGGAGCTTCGATGGTCGAGGGAGCCTTCTCTGGGGCTCGGACCTGAAATGTTAAGTGCACAAAACCCAGGCGAACAAAATGGTGGGGTCTGATGGGTTAAATGAGGTGACAGGTGGTGCGGGCGAAGAGCTCCGGCGAACGGCGGAGAAGGAGGCTCGGTCGACTCGATCTGAGCGAGATCGAGATGAATGGAGGGTGCTGCATGATGACGGAGTGAAGGGGAAGATAACGGAGGTGGTCTTGGCGGCGGTAGAAGACTGGAGTGGCCGGAAATGAGAGGCGGAGCTCAGCTCCACCGTGGGTTTAATCTATGATTCACGGCGATTGGGAGAACGACAAGCAAATCTGTTACTGATCAAACCTAGTCTACGCTACAGCTACAAGAAAAGGGAAAAAGAAGAGGGAGAGGCTCACCAGAGGCGACGGGCTGCGAGGCGCGGCGGAGCTCCGGCGAGGGGTTGAATCACTTCGATTCTACACCAAACAACACGAACCCCGGGTCGATTCGACTCCTTCTGTCACTAGGAGCACGAAGAGGTAGGGGTTTTCGATTGAAAATGGAGGAAGAAGGATTCAAATTCAAATTGAAGTCGGGGGCTCTCTTTTGTAGGGTTGACGGGTGGCGTGGAAGACGAGGGTTCAAACGCCTCGATCAGTGGTCTTCAGCCCCAGATTTCACTAGGGCGTGAATCACCATTGATCGAGGAGCAAAAATGCAGGAGGCATCGTCATGGATTGGTGCAAGGTAGAGCCTAGGAAAATGCGAGAAGAAGAGACAAAGGAGACTCTGACAAGTCTGAAGGAGAAGGTCAGACAGTTGACCTAGGTCAACTGTCAGACCATCCTGGTTGGTCCACGTGGACCAACCAGGAAAAATCCTCACAAAATGATTTCAAAATTCGAAATAAAATAGTAACTTATTTTCTTTAATTATGGTTACAAAATAAAAAATGCTTGTAATCTAATAATTTATTTTTGGTAATTTTTACTTATTTTTATTGGGTGTATTTTCGCAAGTTTGCATCCATACCCCTATATAGGTATATTACTCTATATATTTTATTCTCTTATTTTTTTTTTGTATTTTTAATTTCATTAATTTTGTTTATTAATTTATATAATTACAAAGTATTTTTGTACACTTAAATATATTTTTATTTTATTTTTCTGAGATGTTTTGTATGTTTAATAAAATATAAATATGTGTTGTATAGGTGTAAGTACAGGTATAGTATCTATGTATATGATATATATAAGTATTTTTATTTTATATTTTCTTTGCATTTTTATTCTAATTTTAATGCACATAATTATTATAAGTAATATTTACAACATTATAAAAATATAAAAATGACGAAATAATTAATAAAGAATAAATTGAATATTTTATTCTGTACACTTATACAATGAAGGTCCAAAACTCAACTTTCAAACCGTAGCTCCGCCAAATACGAAACCACCACCATTGGATAGATTATTTTATTCTATATACAATTAAAGGTGAGTATGCTGCATTTGGAGTTGTCAGTTGTGAGGTACGGGTGTGGGAAGTTGGGATTCTGGATTCTTATTCAGACCATAACTTTTTATCTGTACATTATTTTTCTGTGAAATCAATTTTGTATTTTTCTTTATTAAATTATCTACAACTTTCATGTACAAAGTTTCTTTATTTGATGTATAAAAAGTGGAACCAAAAATAGGCCCCAAAATGAATAAAGAATGAATAGAATACATATAGGTATTTGGCCCTTATCTCCCCCTACTTTGTTCCATGTCGACCTATTCATCAAGATGCCTAGGTCTCGGGGTTTCAGGTCATAAAATATTTACAATATTTTATTCTTTTTCTTTTCTTTATTTATTCTATAATTTTGGCTTTAAGTACAGTATTTTATACACTAATATGATGCATATGCATGAATGCTAGGATGATGTATTTAAGGCTATTTACAGGTATTTGCTAGGGTTTTTGATGCCAAAATGATAGAATAAAGATGATGAAATGTGGATTCATCATCCCCCTATACTTTACCTTTGCTAGTCTCTAGCAAACACTTATGCAATAAGTGCAAAAGAAAAGAAAGAAAAGAAAAAGAAAAACTCGGATTTTATCTGATTATCAAACTTTTCTTCGCAAAATCAAAGTTTGGAGCTTAAGTTGGACCTTTGGAAATTAAGTGCGGGCGGAACCTTAGTGAGAACCGAATTTGAAATTCAACAGTCCTTGAGAATCCCAAAACTCTGCTCAAGTCCCCTCAATAGCCAGGTCAGAAATACTTCAACTCATACGCAAACTCTTACGACTATGAATCTGACTCGTACAGTGTAAGTGATGGTGGCTCTCCCCAACTAGAATGACAAAGAAACTGACTTCACCAGTACGACAACCCAATGATTCCCCAATCCAATTACTCCATCCTCGAGGAGCGGGGTATTCCCTTCTAAGTTCAAGTGGCAACCGGCTCAAGAGGAGGGGGTGAAGAGAAGAATGGACGGTAGCCAGTGTAGCTACCTATCCTGGGATGCAAGACCAGTGTAGTCAAGTCATCCTGCTGCAGGCTCACATATTTGACTTTGGAACTCAAGCTTGCTTATTGACTTTGTACATACTTGCAGGCTTTTTATTTTTGTACATGCCTGAACATTTTTTTTGAATACTATATACAGCAGCATTTACATAAGGAGTTTTTCCTCTTGAGCCAGTAGACTATCCCTCTTTTGAAGCTTTATCGCAACCCACAGCCTCCTGTCTTTAGACTTCCTAATCACTGGACGGGTTGGGGTGCACTTCCCTCCCTAGAGGAGGACAAATGTTTCCACTTGTGTGCGTCTCATACCGGCAAATCCAATCCCCTCACCACTCCAACTGAGTCGAGTCATGTGAAGGGTGCATGTGTCCAAGTTAGGTCATTATCAACAAGAGTCGTGCGTGTGCTCCGAAATACTCTACTTAGGCAGTCAAGAATCCATTGAACCAAGTCCCGTGATCCTCAAAGAATTAAGTCAACTAGACCTGAAGTACCTCAAACCCAGTTCCTATAAGGTTCCTGTTATTAGGTAGATTTTAAGGTCCAATCAAGCTCCAATCTTCGGATTTTACTTAGACTTGTTCAAATATCAAACTCAATCCGAAAAAATGATCATGCTATGCAAATGATATGCAGAAAATATTTTTGTGATGCAATTTTCAAAGATTTTGAACTTTTTATGGATTTTTGAAAAGATGATGCATGACGATGCATATGCATATGCATTTTTTTGTATTTTTTCAAAAAGATTTTTCGAATGTTTTTGGATTTTAATTTTGCAATTGTTTTTGGGCTTTTTGAAAACAAAAAGATTTGGCTAAAAACTAGGTGAAAATATTTACACGGGAGTGCTTCTTATATTTACAAGAAGTGGATTTTAAGAATTTACAAGGGTAAGTGGTCAATTTTATAAGTATATATATATAGTGGATTTTGGTGTGATGTAAATATTCCTCAAACTTATTTGACACAAGCTTTTCACACAATTTTTGAAAACTATAGTCCAAAATAATTTTTACAAACATTTTTGCAAACATGTACACACATTTGAAAATCATTTTGCAAAGGCTTTCAAAACAGTATAGATAGATTTTTCAAAACATTTTTGCAACCATTTTTCAAACCATTTGCAAATCATTTTTCAAACATTTTATTTCACACAAATAAAAGAAATTTTACAAACCACACATTTTTATACAGGTTGAAAACATGTAACAAAATATTTTCAAAATAGTTTTCAATAGATGTTCACAAAGTTTTCAAACTATTTTTCAAATATTTTGCAAAAAACATTTTCACCTGATTTATTAATCAGTAATTACAACAAGAATTTGAGGAACAGAACACCTTTTTATTAAGGATTTCTAATGAATTTTAAAGAATTTTTAGAGAATTATTAGTCATATTTATTAAGAAAATACGAAAGTACGAGTTATGGCTAAAGTATATACGTAGTATATACGACCCCCCTATACTTAGCTTGAGCTATGTCCTCATAGATCGGAGAGAAAAGAGAAGACATAACACGTACTGAGTATAGGAAAATCTAAAGAATAAATGAACGAATGAACCAAAGAATGAGAAGTTGACCGTCCCCCCTATACTTAGGATCAAATAATCCTAAGTTTAGCAGACTGTACACAAAGCAGGGAGGGTCAAGGGTGGGAATGAACAGATCGTACTCAGATTGTCTCCCCCTATACTTAGGGTAAGATATCCCTAAGTATGGACAAGAAGAGGAGACAATGGAGAGGATCGAAAAGAATAGAAAAACTCGGGGTGCACACCCCCCTATACTTAGGACAAAGTATGTCCTAAGTATGGAAAACTCTCTACAAGGGCGGCACCTTTTTGATAGATAAAGAAGATAGAATAGGAAAAGAAGAAAAGAAGAAAAGAAGAAAAGAGATGAAATTGGGTATGAACAACTCGGGATGCACATCCCCCCTATACTTAGGATAGAGTACATCCTAAGTGTAGCAGTGATGAAAGGGATGGCATCAATTCGGTAGAATAAGATAAAAGAAATGGAAAAGAAGAAAAGAAGAAAAGACGAAAAGGGAAATCATTCAAAAATGTTTTGATGTGCTTTGCCTTCCTCTGCCTCTTTAGAGATATTCAGCTCATCCTCATAGATTACTTGAATTGAGTCAACGACGGCCATGAATGTGTCATGTTCAAGGTATGGCTTCAGAAGCTGTCTATTGACTACAAAAGGTTGTGCGTCAGTTGACAGATTGGATATCAATACACTTCCGTTGTCACGCACCTGCCTAACCATGAACGGCCCGGTCCATTTGCTCTTCAATTTTGCCTGGAAAGATCTTTAATTTCGCATCGAACAACCATACCTTCTGACCTGGATCAAAGGACTTGTGGCGGATGTGCTTGTCATGCCATGTTTTGACCTTCTCCTTGTACATCAGGATGTTGTCATATGCGTAATCTCTGAATTCCAGTAATCTGTTCAGATCCAGTTTTCTGTTCTTTCCTGCTTGCTTGGAGTCCAAATTACAGATGTTAATAGCCCATAAAGATTTGTGAATAAGTTCCACGGGCAAATGACATGGCTTGCCATACACAAGGCGGTAGGGGGGACATTCCCAAGGGTGACTTGTACGTTGTTCTGTAAGCCCAAAGAACGGAATCAAGCAGCTGAGACCAGTTCTTGTGATCTGGACGCACAAGCTTTTGTAAGATTGTCTTGATCTCCCTGTTTGAACATTCAGCTAAGCCATTGGACTGCGGGTGGTAGGGTGAAGCAACACGATGCTCAATGCAGAATTCTTAGGTCAGCTTCTTCACCTCTCTGTTTATGAAATGATTGCCCCCGTCAGATATGAGAATCTTGGGAATCCCGAACCGTGCTATGATGTGATCTCTCAAGAATCGACAGACAGTCCTACTATCGGCGGCTCTTGCGGGGATAGCTTCCACCCATCGACTTACATAATCGACAGCAAGCAGAATGTATTCATAACCCTGGCTGTTAGGAAACGGGCCCATAAAGTCGATACCCCATGCGTCAAAGACGTCTGAGATCTGAATGTACTTAAAGGGCATCGTGTCTCTCATTCCTATGGTTCCGCCCATCTTTTGACAGTCAGTGCAGCGTTTAACATACTCATCTGCATCTTTAAATAATGAAGGCCACCAGAGGCCACTTTGAAGAACTTCCGTTGCCGTTCGTTTCCCTGAATGATGTCCTCCAGAATCCTGATCGTGACATAAGGCGAGGACACTTGGAACTTCCTCCTGAGGAATACACCTCCTCCAGATGCAATCTGCTCCCTCACGAAACAGATACGGGTCTTCCCACTGGTAGAAATGGATTTTAGACAAAAATCTGTCTATTTTCAGCTTAGGCCAATCCTGTGGGATTTTCTTGGCAATTAGATAATTTACAATGTCCGCATACCAAGGAAGTGAGGCGACAGACAGAATCGACTCATCTGGAAAGGTCTCTGTGATAGGCTGCAGGTTCAGCTCAGGAGACTCTGGTTCAGGAAGTCTTGACAGATGATCGGCCACTACATTCTTTACCCCAGGTTTATCTCTGATCTCCAAGTCAAACTTCTGGAGGAGAAGGATCCACCGGATGAGACGTGGTTTGGCGTCCTTCTTCTGCTGTAAATACCGAATGGCCGAATGATCAGTGTAAATGATAACTTTGGACCCAAGGAGGTAAGATCTGAACTTTTCCAAAGCAAAGACTACCACTAGCAGCTCCTTTTCAGTGACAGTGTAGTTTCTGGGCTTCATCGAGCGTTCGGCTAGCGTAGTGAATCGCAAATGGTACATTATCTTTCCTCTGTCCCAGTACAGCCCCGATGGCATAATCTGACGCGTCGGTCATAATCTCGAAATGCTGAGTCCAAATCGGTGGCTGTAGGATAGGGGTCTGCGTGATGAGCTCTTTCAACTGATTAAAGGAGAGAGCACACGGTCGTCTACAATGAATTCATTGTCCTTGCCGAGCAATTCAGTCAACGGTCTGGCCAGTTTGCTGAAATCTTTGATGAATCGTCGGTAAAAACCGACATGGCCCAAGAATGACCGGACTTGCTTGATATTTGTAGGTGGCTCAAGCTTGGAAATTACATCCACCTTGGCCGGGTCAACCTCCATGCCACGTTTAGAAACAACGTGACCCAGCACGATTCCTTCGGTCACCATAAAATTGCTCTTCTCCCAAGAGAGCACAAGATTGACTTCGCAGCACCTCCGTAAGAATCGGTCTAGATAGTCCAGACATTGATCAAATGAATCCCCGTAGACCGAAAAATCGTCCATAAAGACCTAGAGAAAGTTGCCCACCATATCGGCAAAGACTGCAAGCATACACCTCTGAAATGTGGCTGGGGCGTTGCAGAGCCTGAACGGCATCCGTCTGAAGGCATATGTGCCAAAAGGATAGGTGAACGTGGTCTTCTCTTGATCTTCAGGAGCAATGGCAACTTGATTATACCCAGAGTACCCATCCAAGAAACAGAAATATTCCTTCGCGGCCAATCTCTCCAAGATTTGGTCGATGAAGGGTAACGGAAAATGATCCTTCTTGGTAGCGAGATTGAGTCTTCTGTAATCCACGCACACTCGCCAAGAAGTTGATACTCTGGTTGCGATCTCCTCTCCTTTGTCATTTTTCACAATGGTGATCCCCGATTTCTTGGGCACAACATGCAGAGGGCTCACCCATTTGCTGTCGGAGATGGGATAGATGAATCCCGCATCACACCATTTATGGATCTCTTTCATAAAGACCTCCTGCAGCTTCGGATTTAATCTTCTCTGCAGTTCACGAGAGGGCCTGCAATCTTCCTCCAGAAAGATGCGGTGCGAGCAGAGTGACGGATTGATCCCATGGAGATCGGATGTTCGCCAGCCTATCGCCTTGCGGTTGCGTTCAAGAACCTCCATCAGACGAGATTCTTGGTCTTCGGTCAGATGTGCATTGATGATGACCGGGTACAAGTTTGGTTCTCCCGCAAGGAAGGCATACTTCATGTTGGAGGGCAAGGGTTTTAGCTCTGGCGGAGTCTGAGCTGCTTCTGTGGTGACCTCAGCTATTAATGCAGGTGGTGATTCCTTCAACTATTCAGTGTCCACCATAATCTGCGCTGTTTCATCTCGCAGATCTTGACAGAATTTCTCAATAATGTCATCTTCATCGGAAAATACTTCAAACCTCGGCTCTTGGTTCTGAAGGCACATCACCCCCACGGCAGTATTTTGTAGCACATCAGCAAGTTCCTCATCTTGACTGATACAGGGGAATTCGACTGCGGTCTCCATTTCCTCCTCGGGACAGAGGAGTTCATGGATCTCATTGTCATCCAGGAATAGGTTGGTATCTTGAATTTCTGCCAGGAAGTCGCAGTCGTCAGCGTACTCAATCACCCTTGCACATGCGGTAGATGTCTGCTCGGCATGTGTTCCCTCAGACAGGGTCTCTACTCTGATTATCTCACTGCCAGCGCCGAAAGTGATTTCTCCCGTCCCATAATTCACAACTGCGTTTGATGTCCGCAGAAATGGTCTTCCGAGTATGATCGGGGTAAGGAGTAACGTGGAGGAGACGTCCATATCTAAGACCACAAAATCGGTCGGGAATGACTTTCCCTGAACCGTGACGATCACATCCTCCAACAGGCCCCTAGGCCGCTTGACTGACTTATCTGCAAACTGCAGAATCATCTTTGTAGGCTTGAGCGGTCCTAACTTGAACTCCGTGAGTAGTGAGGCTGGCATCAAATTGACAGATGACTCACTGTCGAGAAGTGTTCGCTCGAATTCCTGATCAAACATCTAGCAACGTACAAGAGGTGCTCCCATATCTGGCTTTTTATCTGGGAGGTTGCTGATGGCGTTAACTGTGGCCATTGTGAGAATGTGTTTTTCGGACTTGCCACCTTTGCTTCTGGAATTGTGGGGGTTTGGCATGCGCTTGGTTGTACATGCCTCTTTGAGTCCTTTCTTCACGGCTGGCATGTACTCAAGAGCTTTCATCAATGGCATATTCAACACCAAATTCTGAATGATTTCTATGATATCAGGGTCAGACAAAGCACTTTTCAAATTTTTCATTTTTTTGTGTTTTTTCATTGCTTCAGGAAAAGGAATATTTACAAACTCTTCACCAATATCATTCAAAATAGTGTCTGTATTGTTGTTTACAGGTAGATGACAAAAAGGAATGGATTCATCTACAATTTGCGGACCAAAAATGACAAGCTCGGCTTCAGGTGCTGGCGTTGGACTCACTGCAGGTGCGGTGCTCCTCCTGTCAGGAGCTGGCTGTGAGGTAGATGCAAGCGGTTCCAACGCGGGCTGATCTCCACCAAGGTTGCTGCTATCTTTTTGTGTTTTTCTATTTTCTTCATTTTTTTGTGATTTTCAGCATACTGTCGCTCCCAAAATGCTGGCTGGCCCTGGTGTTGGCTGGACTGACGATTCCCCGTCATATGCAATGTGCTTTCCCTTCGCCGTCGCCGATGGCTGGAGTGTCCTACCGCTCCTGAGAGTAACAGCGTTAGATAAAAAACAATTAATTTCACCTGATTCGGGTTGGACACTGCCGGCTACCTGCTCCTTGCGTCGGAAATTGTTAGGGTTAGCTTCGACCTGGGCTGGTATGACGGTCTTGGCTGCCGTCAGGTCGTCGATCTTCTGGTTCATCTCAGTCATGTTCTTCATCAACTGCTCCAAACATGCCAGGGCCGGATTGGTCGGTACAATCTCAGATGATTCCCCCTGATGGGGTCTAGAATGCTGGTATGGCGGTTGAGATTGCGACTGATAACCTTGTGAAAATTGCTGAGGCAGAGGGTTGGAGGAGTACTGTGAGTTGTGCTTATTGTATTGAGTAGCTGATTGCTGGTGATATCCCTGTCAGCGATATCCGGACTGCTGAGGACCGTGCTGGTAATTCTGCCTCCAAGTGTTCCCGTGTGGTGGAGGCTGGTACTGGTAAGACTGCTGGAATGGTCTCCCACCCTGCTGCTGCTGATGATAGGGCATGTTGCCCATGTTCTGACCCTGAGAATGTCCCTGAGGACGGGTCAGTTGCGCTTCATTGTTCCATACGCCATTGATTTCCTGAATCAGTGGCGGGGGTGGAGAGAACTGCTCGGAGTACGCTGACTGGGGCTCTGGTTGATATACAACCATCTGCGTCTGGGGCTGCAGGGGCTGCTCCGGGGCCTGCACGTAGTACATGTGCTGGACCAGTTGGGGCTGCTGTGGAGTCGGCTGAGGGTGTTGCTGCATGGCGGGCTCCTTCTTCTCAGCACTCGGCTCTGCAGAAGTAGACACAGAGTTGCACATGTTGGCGTTCAATGCTCGAACGAGCTGCTCCAGCTGCTGGTAGATCTGGTCGAGCTTCTCCAGACCTTGGGTCCTGTGACCTCTTCTCAATGATGTCCACCTTGGACAAGTGGCTCCCAATGATGCTCAGGTTGGAGCTCTCATCCTTGTCCTCGGTGTGAGAAGCCTTGTTTACTGGCTTGCTGATGGCGGTTGGTGACTTCATGTAGATTCTGGATGAGGATTGGGCTGCTTCTCCTTCAACCATTTCTTCGAAGACGTTCCACACCACGTCCTCGTCCTTGTTGAAATGTGAACTGCCGCAAGCTGCATCTACAAGCTTTTGGCTCTCAAATGATAGCCCCCCAAAGAAGTGTTGCACGAGACTAGTCTTTGGAATGTCATGGTGGGGGCACTTCTCCTGCAGATCTTTAAATCTCTCCCACGCTTCATGAATGGTCTCGTGGGGCTGCTGGCAGAAACTGGAGATCCAGGCGCGCATCTAATTTAATCTCCCGAGAGGATAGAATTTATGGAGAAAGGCAGATTTCAATTCTTCCCAAGTGGTGACGACCTTCCCAAGATGGTCAACCCAATAAAGGGCCTTGTCTTGAAGGCTGAAGGGAAACGCGGTCATCTTGATTACATCCAAAGGGATTCCGGGGTAATGAGCAGTGGAACAGATGCTGCCAAACTTCTTGAGAAAGATGTATGGTTCTTCAGTGGTGTTCCCATGGAAAGTGGGAAGCAATGACAGAAATTGCGGCTTCAACTCGAAGTGAGCGTGCATACGTGGAACTTGAATCCACTCAGTGATGCGCCCTGCTCCTGGATTGTATGTCTCCTTGAGTGTGGGCTTGGGCTGCGGTGGATCTTCTTCTGCTGCTTCATATTCGGGTCCCACTGAAAACTCATCATTGACTTCATGGAAATTGGGATCAAAGTTCGGGTCATCCTCTCGTCGGCCGCCTCTCACATCGGCCCTCCTCCTCAGATCGTTCAGCATGTCCTGGAAGGCTGTCTGTGCCAGGGCCTGATTAGTCAACTGCTGCTGAATGGCTTGGATGGAAGCCAATAGCTGGCTGTTAACCTCGCCCTACGTGGTATATTGTCCTTCCCCTGTATTGACCTCAGCTTCCTGCTAGGCCTGTGGTCCTTTTCCTCTCCCACCTGCCATCTCAGACTGCACTTGAATCTCTGACTCATGATCGGGGGGAGGATCTGCATGATGGAGTAAACCCTGATCAGTATGTTCCTCAGCACCTGCTGTTGAGATGAATCTGGGATTAAGGTCAATCCCAGAATGTCGTGAATGGAGCATATGATATTGACTGAAATCGACCTCCATCCACAAGGGGTTATTTCGGGGACAAGAGTAATCCCGGTTGATTGGAAGGGGAAGAGCTAGTTCGGGCTGCGAGTCCATCCCGAATAGCGGATTTATTGGAGAAAGGCAAGTATTGAAAGAGGCGAGAATAGGGGAGTCCAAGGAGACATTCGCAAGATCCGAATTGACTCTTCGGAGATCACCCCTCTTTATTGAAGATGTTGCCGGCACGGAATCGATGTGGGCGTCGGCGAGGTCCCGACTAAACCATCCGTATGACGACATCTTGAGAAGATCAAGAGGAAGGGATGTTGGATGAAGAGCACGAGGGTAACAAGGAATAAAGAGGATTGCAAAACAGTAAAGGCTCACAGTGAGCAAGGGTCAAAATAGAAGGGGAACAAAATTTTGCGCAAAGGCACGATATTTTTGATTTTTGACCTAAATGTAACTAGCAACCAAACACAAGACAAGGGAGTTCACCAACTCAACACATGAAGCCGTGAAGGCTCGGCTTTTATCTTTGTAATTTTTATCTTGATTTCAGGAATTTATCTTTTAACGAGTCCTTAGAGCGCTACGCCAATAGGAGCGAGAGTACTGCCGGAAAAGTATTCCCGTACTTGTCCTCCTCCTGTGTAACATGTAACTTGCACTTTTTAAGGTCCTTGTAACCCTTCCTGGATCCCTACTTAGCCAAAGAAATAGAGGGAGGAAGCCGATAGGCGAAACCGATACTTCGGACCTCGCTCGCAACGGAATCACCCGTGAGCGTGCAAGACCTACTCAGACGCAGCCGGTGAGACAGACACACCCGTGAAGGCGTGGCCTATGCTCGGTACTTCGGACAGGGTCGATGCTCACACAATAGTGAGTCACCAATGGCGACCAAGCCCTACTCGACTACATACGATAGTAGCGCCAATACTTCGGAAATCCAGGCGATACACAAGGCAGCCACAAGTTGGGTTTTTGGCTCTAGTCCTTACGAAGCGCTCACCTCACTTGGAAGGAGACCTTCCCATGCAACTTGAAAACAAGTGAGGGTGTTACTCTCCCCAATCAATGAGTCCAATTACCAATTTTATTTAGGTCAAATTTTTCTTAGCAGTCCCTTTTTTTAATTTTTTTTGGTGTTATCGCTTCTTTTGCGTGAATTCAAACAAGCGCCTAACGATTTTGTATTTTCTTTATCCTATTTTATCCAAAATCAGAGGGAGAAAAGAGTCGGGAAAAAGCCAATGCAAGTCGGCACCAAGATGGAAATCTCACCTTTGTGCCTAAATGATGGATGCAAAGTAAGAAGACTTACAGTGAATCCCAGCTCTCTCCATGCGGGATGCAAAGCAGAAATTTATAAACCTAATCTATATGCCGGTATGCAATGCGGAAATCGTCCTAAGATAGGCAACTGCTAGCGTGAAGAACCACAAGCTAATCACTCAACTCCAATCCTAAGGTCCGGTCTAGGCTCACCCCTCCTCTGCTCAACACACTTGAGTTGGAGAAAGCGCTTTACAGGGAGAGCTCGCGGCGCGCGGATCAAAGAAGAGTAACTTCGCTGTTTAATTAAACTAAGTCCAAGCACGATCTATAGGTACATGCAATTGTTGTTAAGGTGTTTGGACCTAATCTAAGCGATCAAGCAATGCCTAGATCTAAGAGCTCAATCCACAAAAGAAATGAAAAAGAAATCAAAACCAGAAAATGACAGTCGGAAATCACGAAGAAAACCGCGGTGAGCCCCCGGGTGAACAAACACCCGGAAATTAGGCCCGAAGTGTTCAAGTGTCCAAGTCCTGTATTATTACAATCAATCAAATCGCTCTCTCACAAAAATAAGAAGCAACTATCTCTCTCTCTCTAGCTCTCCTGCTCTCTCCTGCCGGCTAGGGTAGAATAGCCGGCTCCTCCTCCCAAGGTTGCACAGGATCCCCTAAGCGATCCTCCTCGGTCAGTGGTCCCTCGCACGAAAATAAAAGAGATGTCAGATAGTTCCAAATAAATAATGCACAAGAGACAAGTAATAATAATAATAATAAAATGGCTAAGTAAATAAAAGACCCAAAGCTACTCTACAAGCCGATACTCCCCGGCAACGGTGCCATTTGAAAAGCGAGAAAGCGAGAGCCGCTAAATAGTGGTCTGACAAATCAGACTCACTGTCGCTGATGCGACTACTCAAGCCTCTACGTTCTTCAACAATTAATCCACACAATCAATCAAGGAATGAATAGCAAGGATTAAAATTTATTATACCCTACTAAAAATGTGCAATGGCAAGCAAGTAGGGGTCGAACTCAGGAAACAAGGGTGTAGAGCATAGATAAAGATCCAAACCTAGGTCTAATAAACAACTTAGCCAATCTAATTTCTTTTTGTGGGTTTTTAATTTTTAATTTTTTTTATTTTAATCTAATTTTTAATTTTGTATTTTGATTTTTAATTTTCTGATTTTTATATTTTATAATTTATATTTTTCTATTTTCTTTTTTCAATATTGGAAAAGAAGGATAATGTAATAAAAGACAAGCTAAAGTATTTATAAAAATGTGCAAAAATAACAAAAAATTCAGAAATAAAATGTTTTTGGTCTTTTTATCTTTTTCTACTGTTTTTGTGATTTTTTGGTAATTTTCAGGATGTTTTTGGTATTTTTAAATAGCCAAATAAAGCAGAACAGAGAACAAACTGATGGCTAGAGATAAAATGGTAATTAAAATTAGACTACAGCCATAAAATTTTTGTTAACTATTTTTCAAATAAAGATAGTGAAAGATAGAACAAACAGGGCTTGAGTTTGCTATTTTTGGAGTTTTCTACAATTTTATATATTTTTTTGAAGTTTTTGAGTGTTTTTGAATTTTTAGTGTTTTTCTTTTGAGATTTTTAGTGATTTTTGGACTGGAAATAAAGTAGGGAAAAACACACAACAGAGAATATTTTTGGAATTTTTTAAGACTTTTTAATATTTTTTTGGTATTTTCTACGCTAGACAGTGCTGAAATAACATGTTTTTTATTTTTAATAAATCTAAAAATGCTATAAAATTAGAAACTAAAAATAGAGCGTGAAAGTAGAGGCAAACAGGAGCTTAAACCTATTTTTTGAGAATTTTTAGCAGTTAAATGAGGCGTGAAATAAATAGGCTAAGCACACAAAAATCCTAAGCCTAGCAGGGATATAAATGTAATTCTAGAAACATCCAGGGGCTTAAGCGCAATTTTCACCAAAAAACCACGCGCAGAACACGTGATTTCTCATTCGCAGGGGCATATTTGTAAATATAAAAAATCTGGGAGGGCATACATGCAATTAAACCACAAACATATTTAAATAACCACGCACAGGGGTATAACTGCAAATACTTGAAAGTTCGGGATAAATAGTGCAAAATGCCCAAAAAGCATGCGCCCCAATCACGTGAGGTGACGTGGCATGGACTAAAGTGCAAATAGTGGAAATGTGAGGGCCTAAGTGCAAATATTACAAAACTTTTTAAACTTCAGACAAAAGTTTTTAGACTAAAAAGTAAATACAAAAAGACGTGGGTGGAAGATGCGAAATACCCATGGGCTCGATCGTGCGGTCGATGGCGGTTCACTAATCCACGTGGCGCGCATCTGACGGTGCGTACCCCTTCGTCTGGATGGCTGAGATCAGATCCGCGAGAACGATCGGACGGCTGGGGAGAATGGACGATCGGACGGCGTACGTGGCTCCTGGAGCGGGCTTCTGATCCAACGGTAGGGGGAGGTTCACGAAGAACACCTCCCCGACGAGCTTCGATCGGCGATTGCGGCCAACACACGGCCGCTCCGGCCCCTGGATCAAGAACAAAAGGATCCTGGGGCCCTTCCGCGTCAGATGGTAGCCTCCAGCAAAGCGGAGGCGGTGTGGAGTGTCCAGACGAGGAAGGCGACCTGGGCGGTTGTTCCTGGAGCTTCGATGGTCGAGGGAGCCTTCTCTGGGGCTCGGACCTGAAATTTTAAGTGCACAAAACCCAGGCGAACAAAATGGTGGGGTCTGATGGGTCAAATGAGGTGACAGGTGGTGCGGGCGAAGAGCACCGACGAACGGCGGAGAAGGAGGCTCGGTCGACTCGATCTGAGCGAGATCGAGATGAATGGAGGGTGCTGCGTGATGACGGAGTGAAGGGGAAGATAACGGAGGTGGTCTTGGCGGCGGTAGAAGACTGGAGTGGCCGGAAATGAGAGGCGGAGCTCAGCTCCGCCGTGGGTTTGATCTACGATTCATGGCGATTGGGAGAACGACAAGCAAAACTGTTACAGATCTAACCTAGTCTACGCTACAGCTACAAGAAAAGGGGAAAATAAGAGGGAGAGGCTCACCAGAGGCGACGGGCTGCGAGGCGCGGTGGAGCGTCGGCGAGGGGTTGAATCACTTCGATTCTACACCAAACAACACGAACCCCGGGTCGATTCGACTCCTTCTGTCACTAGGAGCACGAAGAGGTAGGGATTTTCGATTGAAAATGGCGGAAGAAGGATTCAAATTCAAATTGAAGTCGGGGGCTCTCTTTTGTAGGGTTGACGGGTGGCGTGGAAGACGAGGGTTGAAACGCCTCGATCAGTGGTCTTCAGCCCCAGATTTCACTAGGGCGTGAATCACCATTGATCGAGGAGCAAAAATGCAGGAGGCATCGTCATGGATTGGTGCAAGGTAGAGCCTAGGAAAATGCGAGAAGAAGAGACAAAGGAGACTCTGACAAGTCTGAAGGAGAAGGTTAGACAGTTGACCTAGGTCAACTGTCAGACCATCCTGGTTGGTCCACGTGGACCAACCAGGAAAAATCCTCACAAAATGATTTCAAAATTCGAAATAAAATAGTAACTTATTTTCTTTAATTATGGTTACAAAATAAAAAATGCTTGTAATTTAATAAGTTATTTTTTGGTAATTTTTACTTATTTTTATTGGGTGTATTTTCGCAAGTTTGCATTCATACCCCTATATAGGTATATTATTCTATATATTGTATTCTCTTATTTTTTATTTTGTATTTTTAATTTCTTTAATTTTGTTTATTAATTTATATAACTACAAAGTATTTTTATACACTTAAATATATTTTTATTTTATTTTTCTGAGATGTTTTGTATGTGTAATAAAATATAAATATGTGTTGTATAGGTGTAGGTACAGGTATAGTATCTATGTATATGATATATACAAGCATTTTTATTTTATATTTTCTTTGCATTTTTATTCTAATTTTAATGCACATAATTATTATAAGTAATATTTACAACATTATAAAAATATAAAAATGAAGAAATAATTAATAAAGAATAAATTGAATAATTTATTCTGTACACTTATACAATGAAGGTCCAAAACTCAACTTTCAAACCGTAGCTCCGCCAAATGCGAAACCACCACCATTGGATAGATTATTTTATTTATACAATTAAAGGTGAGTATGTTGCATTTGGAGTTGTCAGTTGTGAGGTACGGGTCAGGGAAGTTGGGATTCTGAATTCTTATTCAGACCATAACTTTTTATCTGTACATTATTTTTCTGTGAAATCAATTTTGTATTTTTCTTTATTAAATTATCTACAACTTTCATGTACAAAGTTTCTTTATTTGATGTATAAAAAGTGGAACCAAAAATAGGCCCCAAAATGAATAAAGAATGAATAGAATACATATAGGTATTTGGCCCTTATCTCCCCCTACTTTGTTCCTTGTCGACCTATTCATCAAGATGCCTAGGTCTCGGGGTTTCGGGTCATAAAATATTTACAATATTTTATTCTTTTTCTTTTCTTTATTTATTCTATAATTTTGGCTTTAAGTACAGTATTTTATACACTAATATGATGCATATGCATGAATGCTAGGATGATGTATTTAAGGCTATTTACAGGTATTTGCTAGGGTTTTTGATGCCAAAATGATAGAATAAAGATGATGAAATGTGGATTCATCACTAGGTCAGAATAAATCAACTCATATGCAAATCCTTATGACTATGAATCTTTCTTATACAGTATGAGTGATATGTAGCTCTCCTCGGCTGAAGTGGTAAAAGTAGGTCTTCTCCAACATGGTGACCCTGATTCCCCAATCCAATAACCCCTTCCTCGAGAAGCGAGGTATTCCCTTCTAAGTTCAAGTGCAACCAGCTCAAGAAGAGTAGGTGGAGAGAAGAATGGATGGTAGCAAGTGTAGCTACCTATCCTAGGATGCATGGCCAGTGTAGCCAAGTCATCTAGCTACAGGATCACAAATATCTGACTTTGAAGCTCAAGCTTGCTTATTGACTATCTATATGTATCCTCGGGCAAGCGTTTTATTTTCATTCAGGCCTATCTACTTTTTTGGAGTTTTTGATTTTGCATTTTTTTTGAAAGATATACAAAGGCTCATCATGCACATAAGGAGTTTTTCCTATTGAGACAGTAGACTATCCCTCTTTTGAAGCTTTATTGCAACCCACAACATTTTGTCGTTATACCTCGTTGCGATTAGACCGGATTGGGGTACAATGGCCACAAATGTGTGACTTCTGATGTTTCCATTGGCTTGTGTCTCATGCGGACAAATCCAACCCTCTACCACTTCAACTGAGGTGAGCAAAGTGTAAGTGCAGGTGTGCAAGAGAATCATGTGTGTGCTATGAAGTATTCTACTTAGGCGGTCAAGATAACACTGAACTAAGTCTTGTGGTTCCCAAAGAATTATGTCTATAGACTAGAAGAATCTCAATTCCATTTCCTATAAGGTTCAAGTGATTATGTAGATTAAGGTCCAATCAAGCTCCAATTTTTGACTTTATTCCAGACTAGATTAAATGTCAATACCAATCCGAAAATGCTCATACACATGCAAGAAATATATACAAAATATACATTTTTTAAAGAAAAGAAAATAACATAAAAGAACAATCTTTTTGAAAGAATTTTCAAAGAATTTTGCAATTTTGATGACTTTTAAACATATATTTTTTAAGAAAGAAAATGGTTAGTAGATTGAATGTATTTACAAGGAATATATACAAATATAGATACAAGGATTATTAAAATTTTATACAAGATTTTACAAGAGGATTTTATTCACAAGTTTTATATACAAGTTTTATAAAAAGAGTTTTATATACAACAAAGAATTTTATTTATAGAAGGACAATTGATTAAGATTTTTATACATACATAGATTTTACAAATATGCATACACAAACTATATCCCACGTGACAAAATAATTTTACAAAAATTTTAAAAATCTTTTCAAAATAATTTCCAAAAGATTTTACAAACATTTTTCAAAATATTTTACAAAGATTTTTAAAAAGTTTTACAATTGTATTTGTAAACTATTCTACAAATATTTCTATAAAATTTTACAAACAATTTTACAAGAAAGATTTTGCAAACATTTTGCTTTCAAAAATTTTACAAACATTTTATACAGTATACATAATTTTATTACAAGAAATAATTTACAAACATTTTATAAACAAAATATTTTTACAAATAAGTTTACAAATATTTGTAAAAAATAATTTTAATTTTAGAAAATTTTTTATAAACATTTTAAGGAATTGTTTACAAACAATTTTACAAAAGCTTTTACAAAATATTTTACAAAATAATTTTTACAAATAATTTTATAAATAATCTTTCAAAACATTTTTGTAAGTATTAGCCATATTATTAATAAAAATACGAGTTATGGCTAAGGTATATATATAATATATACGACACCCCCCTATACTTAGCTCGAACTATGTCTTCATAGTAACCGAAGAGCTACGAAGGAAGACATAACTCGTGCTAAGAATAGAAAAGTGAAAAGAATCATATACAACAGCGACTCAAAGAATAGAAAGAATAGAAGTCGTTGATTGATGACAGGATTCTTGCGAGAATATCAAAATTATCCTTACGGAGTGCGAAGATAGAGTCTCGTTGAGGCGACTGCTCACAAGAATTTCTTAGTCAATCAACAAGGACCCACAATGTGTAAATAAACAATGAGTAGCCAAAATGTGAGGCAAAATTTATTATATTATACAAATAAAAATGTATAGCATGGAAGTATGTAGATGTCGAACCACAGAGAGCAAGCTAGGTAGCCTATGATTATTGTGAATCAATGTGAAACATGTAAATACTCATCTTTTAATTATTTGTATGTGGGTTTTTCGATTTTGGTATTTTTTTATGTTTAATTAAATTAATAGTGAATATATGTATATAGATAATTTAATGATAATAAAATAGATATATATAGTAATATATGTATATGTGCGTACATATAGGTAGGGATATAAGAGAGAAAGAGACAACTAAATCCAAACAAGGTCTATATATTATTTATTTTCTTTTTTTAAGGATTTTTTTTAAAAAAAGTAGGGTTTTTAATTTTATAATTTTACTTTATTTATATATTTTTTTATTTTTAATTCTTTTGTTTTTTAAATAACTAATATATGAATATATATATCACTTATATATACAATATAGGGTAGTATATTTATAAATATTACAAAAGACAATCTATAATTGTAGAATTAAATTTTTTGGATTATATATATATATATTATAAGTTTTTATTTTTGGAGAATTTTTTTCTAATTTCGAAGTATTTTTAAAGTCAAAAATATCCTGAAACAAGGATTAAATAAATAGGTCGAATTGATTTGAAGGTTAAAAATAATAAAAAGTACGAAAAAATCTTCAAATCAATTTTAATACATAGATAATAATATAAAGAAAAATTAGAAACAAAAATAAGTATTTTTGGAGTTCTGGTGATTTTTCCTTTTTACTAGATTTTGAAACTTTTTAATTTTTATCATTTTCTTGTTCTATTTTTAGGGGGTTTTGATCTAGAGTTAATATAGGTCATAATAAACAACATACACTTTTTTGGTAATTTTTAAAGGTATTTTAATATTATTTTGGCATTTTTATAGCTTGACAGGGATAAAATACTCACTGTTTGAATGTTAATAAATACATAAAAGGCAACAAAGCAAATTAAAAATTAGAGCATGAAAATATGTCATCCATGGCATTTACATGCAATTTTGCAAAATAAAATATAAACTTGAGCTATTTTTAACAAAAATAAACAAGAAAATAAAATTCAAAGTACTAGCAAGGACCTATCCGTAATTAAAACAAAGTATCCACGCATTTCAGAACCATTTTACAAAATCCAGGGAGGTATGTGTAATTAAACCATGAATATATAAAATGTATCTGCCCTAGAGGGGCATAAATGCAAATATGCAAAAATTCCAAGTCCTCTTTACATTTTTTTCACGAAACATAACACTGAATATACAACTTTATGTGCTAAAAATAAGTATACAAATCCAGAGGGGAATGACTGTAAAATGCCCAACTCATGTGGCAATCGAGGCGAGCTGAGCTCGCATAGACATGAATGCAATATTAGGAAACAATAGGGGGATCATTGTAAATTCACACTATTATTTACACTCTAAACTATATTTTAAATACTAAAAAGAAATAATAAAAGGAGGAGGGGTCTTAGTGCAAATTACCCCTTATCTACGCGCGAGACGATGGCTGAGATCTTCCCACTTAACACGTAACAGCTCCTCAACGCACGATGACGGTTCGGCGATGTTAGACCTCAGGAGGAGATCTAAGAGTTGAGGCTTGTTTAATCGGACTCCATCTGTTGCATCTGGGCGGGGCTCCTATCGAACGGTCCTGGAGTGTCCTGGAAAAACACTCCAAGAACAGTATTGTACGTGGCTTTGATCCTCTCCTCCTCTTTGCTCCGGGCTCCTCCTGAGTTGTTGAGATGCTCTA
The DNA here is from genome assembly GCA_037367405.1 of Ottelia alismoides. NCBI lineage: Eukaryota > Viridiplantae > Streptophyta > Magnoliopsida > Alismatales > Hydrocharitaceae > Ottelia > Ottelia alismoides. Next base: position 346,007 of record JAZKJV010001607.1, read on the forward strand.
CGGGTTCGCCTTGTTATTCCAAAGCTGAAGGATGCATCAAAAGAGTCTGGCCCCATCGGAGGGGGCATGGAGCATCGGGTACCTAGAGCTTAGTTCTTGACTTCGAAGACCCCTCAGATGGGGTCCTCCATACCTGCAAAATTGATGGGAAGCTTTGTGGCATGGATGTGATCAGGTCTGGGCCATAATTGGCGAGGTTCGCACCGATTTGAAGGGGAGTGAAGGTGCTCCATTGTGCGGCAGAGGAAGGAACATCAAGGGGCTGATCTACACAAGATCAGGGGATCTGGATGGGTCGGATTGATGGAGAAATGGACGGGGAGGGAAAAGGGATGGTTGGCATGTCAGAATGAGGGTCGATCACAATAAAATGGCCAAAACCCTGATGGCTCTGATGAACTGAAGAATTGAAATCTACGCTACGTTGAAGATCTAACTACCAACCTAAATGCAAAATTGAAATTGTGGAAAGAAATTCTGCCTAAGAAAATAAAAGGCACGACTCTTACCTGGTCAGGAAGCCAAGGAGAAGGACATCTCCAGAGCGTCACCTGGACCTCCTCTCCTCCTGCTGCGATGCTCCAAGCCTCGGGAAGCTTCCTCTGTCACCGGAGAACTGACACACACACACAGCTGGAGGCACTACAGAGCTCGGAGAGGGATCAAAAGGGAAAGGAGAGAATTTTGGCTTTATTTATAGATAATTGGCAAATTTCGAGCTGAATTATTAAGAGACTCAAGGCAGATCGATGAAATCTAACGAGTGGGTGTGGATGTCGATAGTGATGGGAAGACATTTAAGGAAAGACTCGAGGCAAACCGTCAATCAGAGCAATCGAGCAGAGGCGGAGAAGACGGATCGCTCGAGGTTCTGACAGGGGTTAGAGATGAGGAAGGACAGTTGACTTGGGTCAACAGTCTTCGCATCCTGATTGGTCCACATAGGATGCTACATGACAAAAGATCGGTCTTTATTCAAAAATAAATAAAATAAAAATAGTAAACGATTTTATTAAATTTTAGTTATAAAATAAAAAATGTTTACTATTTTATGTAGTATTTTAATATGATTTTTATTTATTTTTTGAGTTAATTTACTATAGGTCACTTTTTACAAGGTTATTTATAGGTATATTGACTTATGTTTTGCACATTTTTTAATTTTATATTTTTGATTTTATTGTTTTATTTTCATATTTTATATATTTATAACTTATTTTTATATACACAAATATTTTTTTTGTTTTTACTGTTGTTATTTTTACACATAAATAAAAAGAGGTATATTTTATATAGATGTAAGTATAAGTAATTCATCTATGTATTTATGTAGACTATTTTATTTTTGTGTTTTCTTCATGGTTTTATTCTATTCAAAATATTTAGATATATTATAAATAATATTTACAAAATTATAAAAATATAATATTATAAAATTTATACATAATAAATAAAATGAATATTTTATTCATGTAAATTATACAATAGGGGTCTAAAATCTAACTTTCACATCTTAACTCCAAATTAAGTGAAACCACCTTCATTAAATAGCTAATTAAAAGTTATATACAATTAAAGTGATTTTAATGTTGTTTGAGTTTTTATTGAGAAGATATGGGTCTGGGAAGTTTGGATTTTGGATTTTTATTCTTAGTATAAAATGTACAATGTATTATTTTTGTATGAAATAAATTTTGAATTTTTCTATGTATTTTTATCTACGACTTTCATGGAAAAAGTTTATTGATTTGAGATATAGATAATAAAGAATAAAATGGGTCCCAAAAATGAATTATTGATGAATAAATAAATGGGATTTTTATTATCTTTTTGGCCCTTATCTCCCCCTACTTTATTCCTTATCGACCAAATTAATTCTTGAGTTGGTCTCGGGGTTTAGGGTCATAAAATATCTTTTTCATTTTATTCTTTTTCTTTTCTTTTCTTCATTCTTTTATTTTGGCTTTAAATCGTGTACTTTATACAATAATTTTATAGTAAATAATGAATGTTAGTTTGTACAAAATAATGATATTTACATGCATTCAGATAAGGTTTAAAGGTCAAAATGAAATAATATTAGGTGATGAAATGGAGATTCATTACCTCCCCTATACTTGCCTTTGCTAGTCCCTAGAAAACGCTTATTCCTATAAGTATAGAAAAGAAAATAAAGAAAAGAAAAGGAGATAGCTTGGAATAATTGTCAACTTTTAAACTAGTCGTAATAAAGTCAAAGTTTGGAGCTCAGAGAAGCCCTTTGAATTAATGTTGTATTCGTAACCACACAAAAGTCGAGAAGTGTGACATAACAATCCTTAGGTTGCATACTCCTATAATCCTGTCACAGCCATGTCATAACCATCCTCTCAATCGCATATTTTTGCTACCTTGAAGTGATAGAACCATGTGTCTGAATTTATTCAGCTCTCTCCAGACAAAATCGTTGAACCATTAAGGTATTTGCTCTTCTGGTAACTCATCCTCGTGGAGACAGATATTCCCTTCTAAGGTCAGGTGCTCCTGGTCTTTACAAACGAATGGGGGAGAAGTTAGAAGAATGGGAAAATAAGTGGTAATGGACTAGTGTAGTCATCATTCCCTTGTGAAGTCCGTCAATGTAACTGATTATTCAGTAAGAGGTAGGATTTTTCTGAAGCTCAAATTTTTGTGGAGTTTTTGGTATAGGCTTCTTTGGATGATTTCTTTGACTTTGTACAGCCTCTGCATTCTTGCTTGTGTCTCGGTGGATATAGCATCTTTTGTTCCACCCACTTTTTTGGGGTCTTGGAAAAGTTGTGTCGGTAGACCATTCCTCATCCAAAGCATTGTCTCAATCCATCTCCAGTCTTTAGATATCATTGTTGCCAAAAGAAGTGGGTTAGAGTACCGACGTCGGCAATCCCCAAGAATGGTTCCTGAGCCACCCTTGACGAAGCAGCCTTGCATCGTCTCAACTTAGACCCCAAGATTTTTCAACAATCCATCTGAGTCGAGGTAAGTGCTAGGTGTGAGGTTTCCAATCAAGTCACTGTCTCAAGAGTCTTACTGATGATATGAAGGGCTCTATTTAAGCACGTTGAATTGACTCATGAACATAGCCTTATATGGAACCTAAATACTAAAGTCAAGGTGACCTGAAATATCTCCACTTTCAGTCCTCAATGGGTTCTTCTGAAATTAAGTGTATTAAGGTCTATTCCAAGCTCCAATCTTCAGACTTTATTTGGACTTGTTCAATTGTCTAGGTTATTCCAAAAAATGTCAATGCTATGTATAATGCAAAAAATATTTTTGTGATGTAATTTTCTAGTTTTGAACTTTTGTGGATTTCTGAAAAGTTTTGCAAATTTTCATGAAATTTTTGACAAAGATTTTGTAAATATTTTTGGTATTTTCAAAATAAAAGATATATATTATTTTTTTGTAAATAAAAAGTTTTGGAACAAAAAGGGAGTATGTACAGATATTTACACGAACGTGCATGTTTTTTATTTACAGGGGTTGGGTTATAGGAATTTACAGGATTTTATATACAAGGTTTGTAAAAAATATTTATTTGTTTAAATTATGTACATAGTTCTCAAAATAATTTGAAAAGAATTTTGCAAATATTTTTAAAATTTTATTTTGCAAATTAATTTGACAAATAATTTTGACAAATGTTTTTCTAGAAAATCATTTTGCAAAGATTTTTCAAACAGTATATATAGATTTTTAAAAATATTTTTTCAATCATTTTCCAAACCAAAACCCTAAACCCTAAACCCTAAACCCTAAACCCCTAAAACCCTAAAACCCTAAAACCCTAAACCCTAAACCCTACCCTAAACCCAAAACCCTAAACCCTAAACCCTAAACCCTAAACCCTAAACCCTAAACCCCTAAAACCCTAAACCCTAAACCCTAAACCCTAAACCCTAAACCCTAAACCCTAAACCCTAAACCCTAAACCCTAAACCCTAAACCCTAGCAAATGAATGAGATGGAGATTCATCAGTGATCCCCCCTATAGTTAAGATCAAGTAATCATAAGTATAAAAGAAAATCAAGGAAAAGAATGAACAAACTCAACGACTCGACCCATCCTCCCATATACTTAAGGTAAAAGATACCTAAGTATAGAAAAAGAATATCAACAAGTTGAAGGACACGTGAGAGAACAAAATAAATAAAAAAGTAAAAACACGAAAGAAACGGAATGAACAACATCACTCCCCATGTATTAAGGGTACAGGATCCCTAAGTTTAAGAAACAACAGGAGTGATGAAAGAGAATGAAAATGGAAACTCAAGTCACTCACCTCCCATATACTTAGGATAGAGTACATCCTAGGTATAGCACACACACGGAAAAGAGGTGAACGATAAAAATAGAAGAAGAAAGAATAAAATGAAAGGATATATACAATAGAAAATCAGCTCATGTCTCAGACGTAGAAGATATCAAAAAGTTATCGTATGATACCACGGATATGGAATCAAGCACGGACAGGAATGTATCATGATCTAGATATGACTTCAGCAACTGTCCGTTCACAACAAATGATTGTGCGTTAAATGGCAACCCATGTATGGTAATACTACCATTACCACGCACAGCTCTCACAATGAACGGTCTTGACCATTTGATTTTTAATTTGTTGGGAAACCGCTTCAATTTCATATCAAACAACCAAACTATCTGATCAGGGGAGAAATTCTTCCTTCTAATGTGTCTATCATGCCAATGCTTGACTTTCTCCTTATACATGAGTGAGTTGTCGTATGCAAAATCTCATAATTACAACAATCTGTTCAGATCTAACTTCCTATTTTATCTTGCTTTCTCATAATCCAAATTGCATACATGGAGTGCCCATAAAGATTTGTGAATTAATTCAAACTGGCAAGTGTCAAGACTTTCCATAAACCAACCTATAGGGAGACATACCTAATGGAGACTTGTATGCCGTCCGATAAGCCCATATAACTGAGTCAAGCATCTGGGACCAGCTCTTCCTATCTGGATGTAGCGATACCATATTTATCTCCTTATTTGAAATCTCAACAAGTCGTTATTTTAGCTACAAAAACCTTTGCAAATGCATGTAGATATGTGTAAATAGGGTCAATTAGCAAAAGCATGCATGTTTGTAAATACTTATAATTAGCATGTTTTTGTGCAAAAATAAAAGAATAAAGATGAAAAAGAAAAAGAGGGAAATATTTAGAATAAATATTGAGCAACCTAACCCAAGGGAGGGCTCAGCATGGGCCTGACTGCATAAAAGCCAAGTAGAGGGAGATAGGGGCTCACACATGTATATATTTGTAAATAAATAAAGTTATATATTTTCCTCACCCAAAAATTTGTTGTAAATATTTGTATATATTTTGTATATATTTAGAAGCTATTAAAAACAAAATAAAAACTTAAAAATCAAAAATCCAAAAAGAACCTTTCACCATGTATATAGATTATTACCCTTTACTTATTTCACCTTGTAGATAAAGTCATTTATTTTCAAAACTTTTTGTAAATATTCTATTGTATATATTGTAAATAAAATAAATAAAAAGAAACAAAACAAAAATCAAATAAAAATTACAAAATTAAAATACAAAAATATATTGTATATATACCTATGTATAGCTATATAATGTACATACCTTATCCTTATTTCCAAAAATTAATTAAAAATCACCCAAAAATAGAAAAAAATAAAAGAAAAATATTTCATGTTGAAAGTTTTTGCAAAATCGGCCATTTGCTGCCTCATTTTTAAGTGTCAAATCTTGTCCACGTGGCAGCATCCCACTGGTCCACGGGGAATGTTGACCCCGGTCAACTCCCCCGCGGACTCTTTCCTTTTTGAGAAGATGCGCGCCGCCCCGCCTTCGCCATTTTCTCCACGCGCCTCCAGCCTGTCGTCCACGCAAACCCCGCGCCCGGATCCTTCGCCGATCATCCGACATCCTCGCCAGATCCTTCGCCGTGAGATCCACGCATTCCATAGCCGTCACCTCCCAACCCTAATCGGGCCTGCAGCTATATATAGAACCACCTCCACCGCCTCCGCGCCTCATCTTTGGCTCTTCCCCTTCTTCCCAGTGAACTCCAGAGGCACCGCGAGAGTGACAGCAAGCGATCGCCCCTGTTGCAGCGAGGCGAGGAGGCGAAACCACTGATCCGGCGTTCTTCGCCGCCGTTGCTCCGCCACCAGCGTGAGCACCGAGCCTCGGGCCGAGACGACCCTTGAGGCTACGACCAAGAGCACCCCCTGCTCTTCCCCAGTCTCTCCGACCAACCAGGTAGATCCCTTAGGCCGTAGATTAGCATAGATTTCGATTCTTAGCTTACTGGTAGTGTAGCTTCGCCGCCGTCGCCAACCACCTCCGATATCCCATCCGTCATTCCGACCCGACCATCATCTTCGCCAGACCTCTCCGCATCTTCTTCACCCCTTCGCCCAACCCAGATCGCACAGGATCTGGGAATCGAGCCCCTCCGCTGACCACCTTCGCCGGAGCTCGCCATGCCGACGCACCAGCCACCCCCACTTCGCCTAACTGGGTCGAGGCAATTTGCCCTCGACCCGTGAGTCTTCTGGTGTTCTTTTCAGGTCGAAACGAGGGCTGTCTGAGGCCCTTCACTATTCAGCCAGGAGCCCCAGCTCCGCCGACGCCGTCTGAGTTCCCTGGAGCTTGCCTTGACCATCGGAGCCCACCGATAGACGCGGGAGCCGTCCACGATTCTTCCCTGACCTTCAGACGGTTGAAGCTGCTCCTCGAATGGACGATCGTGATTGAATCTGGAGCTCGGGGGTCAATCGGACGGCGGAGAAGGATGGTGGACGAACAGGGCTCCGGCGAACTTCGCCGGGCTCGTGAGTGCGCGATGGTCCTCCGGGGAGCCTTCTGAAGGTCAGGGAAGAATCGTGGACGGCTCCCGCGTCTATCGATGGGCTCCGATGGTCAAGGCAAGCTCCAGGGAACTCGGACGGCGTCGGCGGAGCTGGGGCTCCTGGCTGAATAGTGAAGGGCCTCAGACAGCCCTCGTTTCGACCTGAAAAGAACACCAGAAGACTCACGGGTCGAGGGCAAATTGCCTCGACCCAGTTAGGCGAAGTGGGGGTGGCTGGTGCGTCGGCACGGCGAGCTCCGGCGAAGGTGGTCGGCGGAGGGGCTCGATTCCCAGATCCTGTGCGATCTGGGTTGGGCGAAGGGGTGAAGAAGATGCGGAGAGGTCTGGCGAAGATGATGGTCGGGTCGGAATGACGGATGGGATATCGGAGGTGGTTGGCGACGGCGGCGAAGCTACACTACCAGTAAGCTAAGAATCGAAATCTATGCTAATCTACGGCCTAAGGGATCTACCTGGTTGGTCGGAGAGACTGGGGAAGAGCAGGGGGTGCTCCTGGTCGTAGCCTCAAGGGTCGTCTCGGCCCGAGGCTCGGTGCTCACGCTGGTGGCGGAGCAACGGCGGCGAAGAACGCCGGATCAGTGGTTTCGCCTCCTCGCCTCGCTGCAACAGGGGCGATCGCTTGCTGTCACTCTCGCGGTGCCTCTGGAGTTCACTGGGAAGAAGGGGAAGAGCCAAAGATGAGGCGCGGAGGCGGCGGAGGTGGTTCTATATATAGCTGCAGGCCCGATTAGGGTTGGGAGGTGACGGCTATGGAATGCGTGGATCTCACGGCGAAGGATCTGGCGAGGATGTCGGATGATCGGCGAAGGATCCGGGCGCGGGGTTTGCGTGGGCGACAGGCTGGAGGCGCGTAGAGAAAATGGCGAAGGCGGGGCGGCGCGCATCTTCTCAAAAAGGAAAGAGTCCACGGGGGAGTTGACCGGGGTCAACATTCCCCGTGGACCAGTGGGATGCTGCCACGTGGACAAGATTTGACACTTAAAAATGAGGCAGCAAATGGCCGATTTTGCAAAAACTTTCAACATGAAATATTTTTCTTTTATTTTTTTCTATTTTTTGGTGATTTTTAATTAATTTTTGGAAATAAGGATAAGGTATGTACATTATATAGCTATACATAGGTATATATACAATATATTTTTGTATTTTAATTTTGTAATTTTTATTTGATTTTTGTTTTGTTTCTTTTTATTTATTTTATTTACAATATATACAATAGAATATTTACAAAAAGTTTTGAAAATAAATGACTTTATCTACAAGGTGAAATAAGTAAAGGGTAATGATCTATATACATGGTGAAAGGTTCTTTTTGGATTTTTGATTTTTAAGTTTTTATTTTGTTTTTAATAGCTTCTAAATATATACAAAATATATACAAATATTTACAACAAATTTTTGGGTGAGGAAAATATATAACTTTATTTATTTACAAATATATACATGTGTGAGCCCCTATCTCCCTCTACTTGGCTTTTATGCAGTCAGGCCCATGCTGAGCCCTCCCTTGGGTTAGGTTGCTCAATATTTATTCTAAATATTTCCCTCTTTTTCTTTTTCATATTTATTCTTTTATTTTTGCACAAAAACATGCTAATTATAAGTATTTACAAACATGCATGCTTTTGCTAATTGACCCTATTTACACATATCTGCATGCATTTGCAAAGGTTTTTGTAGCTAAAATAGAAGAATAAAGAGTGATGAATGGGTATTCATCAGTGGTAAGGAGACACAACTCTATGCTCAACGGTGTACTCCTTCACAAGCTTCTTGACCTCTCGATTAATGAAATAGCTTCCACCATCTGAAATGAATATATTGGGGATCCTGAACCGTGCAATAATGTGGTACTTGAGAAAGGAACGAACTGTAGGACTATCAACGGCTCGGGCGGGGATAGCCTCCACCCAACGACTAACATAATCCACGACAAAAAGGATGTATTGAAATTCTCGACTGACAGGAAATGGACCCATGAAGTCTATACCCAAGCATCAAAAACATTCAAAATCTGGATATATCTCAGGGGCATGGTATCTTTGGAACCAATGGTTCCTCCCATTTTCTGACAATCAATACAACCTCGAACATAATCTCTAGCATCCTTAAATAAAGTTGGCCACTATATGTCGCTATGTAAAACCTTTACTATCGTGCACTTCCCCGAATGATGCCCACTAGACTCTAATTTGTGACAATGCTCTAGTATGTTGGTGTATTCCTCTTGAGGAATGCACCTCCTCCAGATATAATCTGCACCCTCACGAAATAGGTACGGATCCTCCTACTGGTAAAAATGTATCTCTAACTGGAATCTGTCTACCTTGTGCTTCAGCCAGTCTTGTGGAACTTTCTTGGAGACAAGATAGTTCACAACATCATCATACCATGGGAGTGAGTCCACAGACAAAATGGTCTCATCTAGAAAGGTCTCTGATATGGGAAGGTATTGAATGCTCAGAATTCTCTGCATCTGTGATCCGAGAAAGGTGATATGCCACAACATTCTTTACTCCGGGTTTATCTCGAATTTCTAAATCAAACTCCTATAGAAGAAGAATCCATCTGATAAGGCATGGTTAGGCATCCTTATTTGTCTATAGGTACCGTATGGCAGTGTGATCTACGTAGACAATAACATGTGAACCAACGAGGTAAGATCTGAACTTCTCTAATGCAAACACCACTACTAACATCTTCTTCTTTGTGATTGTGTAATTATGGTGTGCTTCATCCAGAGTCTTTCTATATAGTATATAGCAAATGGTATCCCATCCCTTCTCTGCCCTAAAACAGCTCCAACTGTAAAATCTGACGCATCCGTCATGATCTCAAAGGGGAGAGACCAATCAAGTGGTTGTAGGACAGGTTGTAAAACAGCTCCAACTGTAAAACCACTCTCCTTGCACAGAAGCTCAGTCAAAAGTTTGGTGATATTGTTGAAGTCTTTAATGAATCGTCTATAAAATCCAACGCGTCCCAGTAATGACCTCAACTGCTTCAAATTCTGGCTTGGAGATCACAACAATCTTAGCTGGGTCAACCCCTATACCATGTTTGGAGATGAGTGGCCCAATACAATCCCACTAGTCACCATAAAGTGGCTCTTCTCCCACGAGAGCACTAAGCTTACCTCGTAGCAATGTTGAAGTACTCGGTCTAAATGAGCAAGACATGCATCAAAGCTATCCCCGTAGACCAAGAAATCATCCATGAAAACATCTAGAAAACTACCCACCATGTCGGTAAAAAAGGCCAACATACACCTTTGGAATGTAGCGGGGGCGTTACACAATCCAAAGGACATCCGTCTAAAAGAGTAGTTTCCAAACAGACAAGTAAAAGTAGTTTTCTCCTGATCCTGAGGAGAGATTGCAACCTGGTTATATCCCGGGTACCCATCCAAGAAATAAAAGAACTCCTTCCCTACCAACCTTTCAATAATATGATCAATAGTGTAGTGGAAAGTGATCTTTCTTGGTAGCTGAATTCAAGCGATGGTAATCTACGTAGACACGCCATGAAGTAGGTATACGGGTCAGAATCTCCTCACCATGGTCATTCTTTACGATAGTAGTCCCAGATTTCTTCAGGACCACATGTAAAGGACTGACCCACTTCGAATCCGAGATGTGATAAATAAAGGTAGAATCACACCATTTCATGATCTCTTTGACAACATCCCAGAGATTTGGATTGAGACGATGCTGACACTCACAGGTGGGTTTGTTGTCATCCTCTAAGTGGATATGATGCGAGCATAAAGCTGGACTAATCCCACAGATATCCAACATATTCCATCCAATGGCATTGCGGTTTCTCTCAAGAACCTCTAGCATACGAGATTCTTGTTCGTCGGTCAACTGCGAACTGAAGGTGATCAGAAACATTTGGGGAGGCACAAGGAAGGCATACTTCAATGTTGAGGGTACAACCTCAAGCTCAGGTGGGGTCTGAATTGTCTCTGTGACAACCTCTGCAACTGCACTGGTAGAAGGTATCTGATCTGCACTGTGTGTACTTTCCACTGTAGCTATTATAGGCTCAGCCAGTAAAATCTCATAAAGATATGCAACAAATGATCTCTGTTAAGAAAGGAACGACTCTACAGGATGTTCAGAATCCTCAACAAAAATTTCATAATCTCAGTAGGAGGTATCTCATCAGTAATCTCAGAAAAGGAATGTGTCTCATGAATCTCAAAATGTATCTTTGATATCTCATAATGATCCTTAGAATACAACTCAAATTGTCCATAAGCAGATGACTTAGACTGATCAACAAGGGAACTCAAGATGATTGTGCTTTCCAAAAGGTCCTTCTGAGAAAGGAAGTCTTAGGTGTCCATGAAATCAGAGAATAAATATGTATCTTGAAACTTACCAAGAAAATCACAATCCTCAAAAACTGATGTAACTGTCCCCCCCCCCTCATTTGTTGTTGATGGCGTTGATGGCCTAGGATCAGGGATCATCTCAATTTTCACCTTATCTCTGAAGAAGTGAAATGATATCTCTAGTACCATAATCAACTACCACTTCGATCGTTCGAAGGATTGGACGACCAAGTATGATTGGAATGTGGAGCAACAGTGCAGAGGTATCCATATCCATAACAACAAAATCAACCAGGAACCTCATTCCTTGTACCGTTACAATAACGTCCTCTAATATGCCTCTCGGTCCCTTGATCGATTTATCAGCAAACTGAAGGATCATCCTAGTGGACTAAGAGGCCAAAACCTAAAATCGGTAAGTAGCAAGGATGGCATGAGATTAATGGAGGAACTGCTATTGAGAAGAGTACAATCAAACTCTTGATCAAAGATGTGTCAACAGATGTGAGGTGCTCTATTATCTTTATTTTTGGGTGGAAGGTTGCTAATGGCATGAATTGTGGTCGTGGTTAAGATGTGCTTCTCTATCTTTCATTTGTTCTGCTTTGATTGATATTTTTGAGTACATGCTTCTTTCATTCCTTTTTTTTACTGCAGGCATGTACTCCATGGCCTTAAGGAGTGGCATTTTTAAAAAGATATTATGAAGGATCTCTACCACTCTAGGATAAAATAGTGTTGTTTTAAATTTTTGGATTTTTCTGATTTTATTCAAAGCTGGAGGAAATATAACAGAATCAGAAGAAACATCATGGTTCTCATTTTTCTTATTCAAAATAGAATCATCATGTACATGTGGACAACCTTATTCAGTCTGTACAATGTTATCCACTACAAGAATAGAAGGAACAAAAGGAAAAAACAGGACGGGCTACTTGGTTTGCTGGTATAGAAGAAGAATCCACGACTGGCGTGTTCTCCTTCACGGTTGATTCGGTACTGCATTTTTCTTTATTCTCTTTTTGGATTTTTCTGAATAATGATGGTGGAGAAGGTGGTGGTGATAGTGAAGAAGATGGTGAAACTCCAAGATCTGGCTCTGATACACAAGATCACTACTCAGCCAGTGAAGAAGATGATGAAGTCGGTGAAGCTCTCTCAGCGGCTCTCTCCAATCCCAACTGTTGTGCGAGTGGCTACAATCTCCTACCGCTCCTGAGATGAATGGCATCAGATAAACATGTAAAATCAAGGGCCATACCTATCTCGGGTGTGGATGGATCATGGGCTACCTGCTCCTTGCATTTGAATTATTGGGATTGGCTTCGACCTGGGTTGGAATCAATGTCTTGGTAGTGGACAGGTCATCAAGCCTCTGAGTCAAGTCATTCATATTCTTCATCAATAAAGCAAGATGATCTAGTGCGGGATTCACCGAAGGTGCCTCTGGGGGCTCAATGACGGGTTGTCGTTAAGACTGGTAGTGTGGAGGTTGTTGGTATTCGTACGATTTGTGGTTGATAATGAGGAGGAGGAGGATGCGAAAATTGTCCATAAGATACAGGTTGTTGCTGATAGTAAGGCATGTGCAGATATGCATGTTGCATCTGCTGCCGTCCATATCTCTAGTTCTGGAAGTGTGGTAGAGATGAGAAGTAAGGTTGTGACTACTGGTACTGGGGGCATGATCTCCCTCCCTGAAAATGGTGGACGGGTCTCTGACTCCATTGGGAACCCAACCGATCTTGCCTTGACGAACAGGGATGATTGCATTCTTGGCCGAACCAAATATCGTTCACCTCTTGAATGAGAGGTGGAGGTGGAGACGGTTGCTCAGGAATATAAGGATGTTCCTGCTGGTGCGGTGCAATCTAATGTGACTGATGCTGGACCTGGTCAGGGGTCTGCGCATAGTAAACGCGTTGAACTGTAGATGGCCCTCCAGTACTCTGTTGTGCTGAAGTGGAAGAAGTCTGCTCACGAGTTTGTTGCACTCGCACTCCGACATGCACTAATCGTACTGACAAGAAGCTCCAAATGCTTTGTAATCTCATCCATCCTATCCATGTGATAACACGGGGTTTGTGAGGGTTAAAATACGTCTCACACAAGGCGAAGACAAAGTCGTTGTGGCAACCGCTCACGAAACCCCTATTAATCAGCAATTAACCCACAATAAAGAATAAATCAATCGGGTCCCAAAAATGTGAATTAAACTTTATTAACTCTACCATAATGATGCATAGTGCATAAGTATGTAGAGGTCGAACCATAGAGAGCAAAAACTGGTAGCCTATAATTATTTATATACAAGCTAGTCATGTATGCACACAAGTCTTTTTGTGGGTTTTTAATTTTATATTTTTAATTTTATTATTAATTTTATATTTTTAATTTTTAATTTTCTGATTTTATGTTTTCTTTTTATATTATATATTTTTTTATATTCCATTTCTTTTAATAAAGAGATAATATATATAGGGAATATATATATATATACTAGAGATAAGAGAGAGATAAAAACAGAGAAAATACTCAAAATATAGGAAATAAAGTATTTATGGGATTTTTATATTTTTCTAATGTTTTGTGATTCTTCCTTATTTTTCCTAATTTTTTTGGTATTTTTAAAGTCAAAAATAGTAAAAACAGTGAATAAAGGTTACTGGCCGAAAATGAGGATGAAAATATCAAATAGTGACAAAATTCCTCAAATTAATTTTAAAACAAAGATAATAAAATACAGAAAATTCATAAATAGATATTGTATTTTTATGATTTTTTTAGGATTTTTAATATTTTTATGAAGGTTTTTGGGGTTTTCTGATTTTTAGAAGTTTTGTTTTATATTTTTTAGTGATTTTTAGACAGAAGATCAAACACACTAAAAGACACAAAATATATTTTTTTAGAATTTTTCAAGAGGTTTTTATATTTTTTAGGATTTTATAATGCAAACATTAGCAAAAATGCACGTTTTTGAATTTTTTATAAATATGAAAATGCAATAAAAATGCAAAATAAAAAAATAGCATGATAACACAATGCAACAGGAACCTATGATATTTTTGGTGATTTTTGGAATTTTATAGATGTATGAAATAAATAGAGGAAACAAAAAAGAAATTCCAACACTAGCAGGGGTATTTTTGCAAATAAAATAAAGTCCAGGGGGCGTTGTGCAAATATACCAAAACTTTTGAACGTTAACATGAAGTTTCAGGACCAAATACAAATTTCAAAACCCGCCAGGGGGCCCTTGCAATTTAACCTATCACGTGGGACTACACGTGACTCACACACGTAGGGACCAAAATGCAATTTCATAAAGTACAGGGGTCCATGGCAAATTCCACAAAAATATAACACTATAAATTTTATTTAATGGACCTCTATCAAATACAAATACATACAGGGGTTCCAGTGAAAATTTTCCAAACCCACTTGGCACCGCACGTGAGGTGACGTGGATCGGACCTAAATGTAAATACAAGAAAACTAGGGGTCTTTTTTACAATATATCCACTTTATTTTAAATGTTAAACATTATTTACAGGGCTAATCAATAAATACAAAAACAACAGGGGCTAAAGGTGTAAATTACCCCTATTGAGCGCTGGCGGACGGTGATGATGCAGTCACTTATCCACGTGGCGTCCGTCCAACGCATGGTACCGGTTCGCGGTCGGACGCACGAGATTAGATCTCCTGGTGAGATCTGACGGCTCTGGTGCTTGGCATCCAACGGTTGCTGCTACGCCATGGATCTCCATCTTGATCGGACAGTGATGGAGCAAGGTGGAAGAACAGGGACGAAGCTCGCGCGCGGTGAGCTTCGATCGTAAATAGCCGGCGCCTCCGGCCTCCTCCGTCCACGCCGAGTGGCTCTACACGTTCCTGGAGGTATCCCGCGTCGATCGACAGTAGCCGCTTGGCTCCTGGAGGTCCCAATCGGTCAGGCGATCTTGAGGAAGGGGGAGACCTCCAGGAACCTCTCCCTGGAATCAACCAAGCCCAAGAGGGCTCCTTTCAAGTCAAGACCTGCACGGGAAGAACAAGCGGCATGAGGGCTTCACCCTCGACCTGGGGTTTGAAGCTTTTGCGCAAAAAAAAAGAAGGGCGGTGAGTTTCCGTGAGCGGCGGAGGTGAAACCTCAATTCGCGAAGCCACGTGGGCTCCGGTTGATCTGGGGTGTGCGGAAGATGGAGAATGCGATAAGGAACGATATGGGGGCGGTACGAGGGTCGGAGAATGACTGGAACGTTCGGGTGTCGTCGCCAGAGCGGAGCTCCGGTGAACTACGACTCAACCGATTCACGTCTAACTACTGGGCTAATAACTAAACTAAATACGGGAAATAAATGTTGGAATAAAAATCTACCTAATAAAGCAAGAAAAGAGCTCTAATACCTGGTGGGAACCAGGGAGCGTGGAGATCGTCGGAGCGCCGCCGTGGGTGCAGCTCCCACCTCCTCCGACCGATTCAAGGCGCCAAGAGATCCCTCCTGTCACAAGGAAGCTCCTAGGATCGAATACGAGGAAGGAAGAAGGGTAGAATTGACCAAATTTGCGAAGGAGGAAGAGCTGGGTTATTTATAAACATTTCCGGGAACCCTTATTGACCGGCGATTAACGATTGATCTGGTGTATGTACAAGCGATCCAAGGTGTTGGCTTGTATGTACAAAGGCCAGGAACAATTCTTGTGAAGGAAGCAAGTGCGATTGATGGAGGAGGCGCCCATGAAAAATGCAAGAAAACCGGGGATTCAACAGGTCTGACGACTCAGAGCAGCAGATGGGATAGTTGACCAGAGGTCAATGAAGACCGCGCGGATCGGTCCACTAAATGATTTATTATTTTTTGAGTATAAAATAGAAAACGTTTATTATTTTATGTAGTATTTTAATGTGATTTTTATTTATTTTTTTGGCTTGATTTATTAGTAGTTAATTTTTATGAGTGTATTTATAGGTATATTCATCTATGTTTTCTGCATTTCTATTTTTACTTTGTATATATTATTTTATTTTCTTATTTTATATGTTTATAACTTATTTTTGTGAGTATAAATATATTTTTATTTCATTTTTATGAGTTTATTTTCACATTTAAATAAATAGGTATATGAATTGTATAGGTATAGGTATAGGTATTTTGCGTATGTTTTGTATACTTATTTTTATTTTAATGCATTTTAATGAGTTTTTATTTTTGTTTTGTATTTTTAATAGAATATATATGATATTTGCAATATCCTAAAAATATGAAAGAATAAAATAATTAAAGAATATAGTTCCCTTTTATTTATATACATACAGGTGTTTCATCTATGTTTTTATATACCTTTATTTTATTTTTCATTTTCTTGTTAGTTTTATTTTGATTTTTATGTACACATATATTATAGATAATGTTTACAAAATTATAAAAATATGAATTTGTAAAAATAATAAGTAATGAATAAATTGAATATTTTAATCGGTATTATGTACAATAGGGGCCCAAAACCTATCTTTTGCATAGTAACTCCAAAAATTATAAAACCACCACCATTAAATAGCTCATGAAAAGTTTTATATAATTAGAGGTGATTTTTCCATGTTTTGAGTTTTTATTTGAAATATATGAGTATGGGAAATTTGGTTTTTGGCTTTTTATTCTAGGTATAAAATGTACACTGTATATTATTTTTGCACAAACTCAATTCCGTATTTTTATTTACATTATTATCTACAACTTCTATGTACAAAATTTCTTTATTTGATGAATAAATACTTAGATACAAAATAGGTGTCAAAAATGCATAAATCAAGAATGAATAAAGGTGGTATTTATTGTATTTTTGACCCTTATCTCCCCCTACTTTATTCCTTGTCGACTACTTCCATTCTGAACTTGATCTCAGGGTTAGGGTCATAAAATATTTGCAATATTTTATTCCTTTTTCTTTTCTTCTCTTTATTCTGTAATTTTGGCATTAAAAACCTTATTTTATGTACAAGAAATACAATAAATCATAAATGCTATTATGGACAAATTAATGTTATTTACATGCATTAGCTAGGGTTTTCAAGGCCAATATGATAGAATAAAGGTGATGAAATGGAGATTCATCACCCCCCTATACTTGCCTTTGCTAGTCCCTAGCAAATACTTATGCAATAATTACAGAAAAGAACAAAGAATAAGAAGAAAAGAAAAGGAAGATTGAAAAAAGATAGAGTGAATAGGATTGCTTTCAGTGCAATATTTGTCCTTACAAAATCAGAATTTGGAGCTTCTGTTAGACCTTGAGTGTGGATGTGTGTAGAACCTGGTCGGGAACCAACTTTAAAACACAACAGCCTTCGAGAGTCAAAGAACTCGGTTCAACCCACCTCAATAGCCTGGTCAGAACTGGCCTACATCATACGCAAACCCTTATGACTATGAAGTTGACTTGTACAGTGTAAGTGATAGTGGCTCTCCCCAACTGAAATGACAAAGGAACTAACTTCTCCAGA
Source organism: Ottelia alismoides (assembly GCA_037367405.1). Lineage (NCBI taxonomy): Eukaryota > Viridiplantae > Streptophyta > Magnoliopsida > Alismatales > Hydrocharitaceae > Ottelia > Ottelia alismoides. The sequence continues at coordinate 363,758 of JAZKJV010001607.1, forward strand.
ATGACAGCCCAATGATTCCCCAATCCAGCCCTCTGTCGTCGAGGAGCGGGGTATTCCCTTCTAAGTTCAAGTGGCATCCGACTCAAGAGGAGGAGGGGAAGAAGAGAATGGACGGTAGCCAATGTAGCTACCTATCCTGGGATGCAAGACCAGTGTAGTCAAGTCATCCAGCTGCAGGCTCACAGTATAACTTTGATGCTCAAGCTTGCTTATTTTCTATACAACACATATACATACTCGGGCAGGCACTTTTATTTTTATTTTCAAGCATGTCTATTTCCTTTTTGAATTTTTTGGTAACATACGATTTACAGCAGCATTTACATAAGGACTTTTTCCTCTTGAGCCAGAAGACTATCCCTCTTTTGAAGCTTTATTGCAACCCACACTCTCCTATCATTCGACTTCATTGAAACTGGACCAGGTTGGGTGCACTTCCCTCCCTAGACGAGGACGAATGTTTCCACCCGTGTGCGTCTCAGACTGGCAAATCCAACCCCCTCACCACTCCAACTGAGTTGAGCCAAGTGAAAGGTGCAAGTGTCCAAGTTAGGTCACGGTCGACAAGAATCATGCGTGTGTCTCGAAAAGTTCTATTTAGTCAGTTGAGGTGACTTGAACCCAGCCCTGATTTCTCAAAGAATTAAGTTTGAATAGATCTGAAGTACCTTAAACCTAGTTCCCATAAGGTTCCAGTGCAGTTAGGTGTAGTAAGGTCCAGCCAAGCTCCAATTTTAGACTTTATTGGACTGGTTCAATCATCAAGCTCACTCAAAAAGAATATGAATGATATGCACATGCTATGCAAAGAATAAAGAGTTTGAAAATAAAGAGAAAAACTTTACACATAAATTGTTTTTTTTTAAAAATGGTATTCCAAGTATAACATATGTACAGCTATTCACACGGGCGTACTTTCTTTATTTACAAGAATTAAGAATTTAAATAATTTTATAGGTTTTAACAAAGTGACTTATTTAGGTGTATATACAATTAATAAAGAATTTAATGTATTTTATTTATGATTTATATATATATTTTTAATGATGCTTTTATTCCTCAAATTTATTTGAAAATATTTTTGAAAACTATAGTACAAAATAATTTTTGCAAATATTTACAAACATTTGAAATTAATTTTGCAAAGATTTTGTCACACTATGTATATACATTTTCCACAATAGTTTTTCCAAACATTTTCCAAACCATTTGCACATAGGTTTTCAAATCCTTTATTCCACACAAAGAAGAGAATTTTAAAAACAAAGCGATTTTACACAGGTTGAAAACATTTCACAGAAAGTTTTCCAAACGGTTCACATCATTTTTCAAATCATTTTACAAAGATATTTAACCTGATTTATTAATCAGTATATACAAAGAAAAACTACTTTTATGTACAAAATGGTTTAGGCTCTTAGTTTTATTTGGAATTATTGCTTGTTTTTGCATGAGAAATTTTTGTGTATACTCCTCAGACTTATTTGAAAATCATTTTCAAAAGATTTTGAAGGCTATAGTCAAAAATATTTTTACAAACATGTACACGTATTTGAAAATCATTTTGCAAGGGTTTTTCGAACAGTATAGATAGATTTTTCAAAATAATTTTACAACCATTATTCCAACCATTTGCAAACCGCTTTTCAAACATTTTTATTTCACTCAAAGAAAATAAATTTTGCAAACAAATATATTTACAAAGGTTGAACACTTTTTTACAAAATATTTTTCAAATAATTTTCAAAAGATTTCTTCACAAGGAGAACATTTTGCACAAAGCGTTTTTCCCGATTTATTAATCAGTACGGACAAAGAGAGTCCGAGGAGCTCACAATCATCTTTTATTATCGTAATAGAAATACTTACAACATTATTTTTAGCTCCAGGTAGTATTTTTATTTACAGTACGAGTTATGGTTTATAGTATATACATAGTATATACGACCCCCCCCTATACTTGGCTCGAGCTATTTCCTCATAGATCAAAGAGAATAAGTAAAGACATAACTCGGACTAAGTAGAGAAAAGTCGAAAGAATGAATGAATAAGGAGATAAAGAAATCAAGAAGTTGACTGTCCCCCCTATACTTAGGATCAAATAATTCTAAGTATAGCAGATTGTACACAAGGCGGGGATGGTCAAGGATGAGAATGGAGAGATCGTACTCAGATTGTCTCCCCCTATACTTAGGGTAAAGTATCCCTGAGTATAGTCAAGAAGAGGAGACAAACGAGGAGATTGACGAAGAAAGAGACTCGAGGTGCATACCCCCTATACTTAGGGTAAGGTGGGTCCTAAGTATAGGCACTGGATACAAGGGCAGCACCTGTTTGATAGAAAAAGAAAATAGAAAATGAAAAGAAGAAAAAAAGAAATGAAGAAATCAGATAAATAGCTTTTGAGGTGCGGTGTCTGAATCTTCTGACGTTGATAATGTTGTGGATGTTTCATCAAAGTGCAGAAGCTGGATGGAGTCGACAACGGCCAAGAATGTATCAGGCTCAAGGTAAGGCTTCAGGAGTTGACCGTTGACGACGAATGGTTGTGTGTCGGGAGACAATTCTGATATGGCAATACTTCCATTGTCACGCACTTCACGAACTCGGAATGGCCATGTCCACTTACTTTTTAATTTGCCCGGGAAGATCCGTAACTTTGCATCAAATAACCACACCTTCTTTCCAACTTCAAAGGTCTTTCGTCTGATGTCCGGTCATGCCAGCGCTTCACCTTTTCCTTGTACATCAATGTGTTATCGTATGCATAGTTTCGGAACTCCAAGAGTCTGTTCAGATCATCTTTTCTTTTTTGACCAATTTTCTGGGAGTCCAAATTACACATGTTAATTTCCCATAAAGACTTGTGAATTAATTCGATGGGCAGATGACACGGCTTCCCATATACAAGATGATAGGGTGACATGCCCAAGGGAGACTTGTAGGCAGTTGTGTAAGCGCAGAGGACTGAGTCCAAGAGTTGAGACCAGTTCTTTCTGTCCGGCCTTACAAGTTTCTGAAGGATCGTCTTGATTTCTCTGTTCGACAATTCAGTCATTCCATTGGTCTGAGGATGATAAGGGGATGCGACTCGATGGTCGATGTCGTACTCCTTCGTTAATTTCTTGATCTCTTTGTTAATGAAATGGCTACCCCCATCTGATATGAGAATCTTCGGAATCTCTCAAAAATCTGCACACTGTCCGGATGTCAGCGGCTCGAGCGGGAATAGCTTCAACCCAACGACTTACGTAATCTACGGCAAGAAGGATGTGCTCAAAACCCTGACTGTTAGGGAAAGAGGCCCCATGAAATCAATGCCCCATGCATCAAAAACATCTGCTATCTGAATGATCTTCAGAGGCATCGAATCTTTTGCAGTAAGTGTACCCTTCAATCTCTGACAGTCAATGTATCGTTTGACAAATGTTGTTGCATCCTTGAATAGTGTGGGCCAACAGAAGCTACACTGAAGTACTTTAGCTGTCGTACGGTCTCCAGAGTGATGTCCACCAGATTCGAGCGAGTGACAGTGCTCGAGGACACTATAATGCTCCTCCTGAGGTATGCACCTGCCCCAAATGCAATCCGCTCCTTCCCTGAATAAGAGAGGATCTTCCCATTGATAAAAACGGATGGTCAACATGAATTTGTTCTTCTAATTTTTCGTCCAATCCGATGGTATTACCCCCGAGGCGAGGTAATTGACTATATCATCATACCAAGGGAGGGAATCCACTGCTAAAATTGACTCATCTGGAAAGGTTTCTGTGATAGGTGCATTGTTCAGGGGAGGCTCTTGCTGCTCAATTCTGGAGAGATGGTCTGCTGCCACATTCTGAACTCAAAGCTTGTCCTTGATTTCCAAATCAAATTCTTGGAGAAGAAGGATCCATCTAATCAGTCTTGGCTTGGCATCCTTCTTCTGTTGTAGGTATCGGATAGCAGAGTGGTCTGTAAAAATGGTAATTTTTGATCCAAGCAAATAGGATCTGAACTTTTTCAGGGCGAAAACCATGGCCAGCAACTCTTTTTCTATCACAGTGTAATTTCTTTGCGCCTCATCTAATGTTTTGCTGGCGTAGTGAATGGCATAGGGCGCTTTTTCTTTTTTCTGTCCCAGAACATCCCTGACTGTAAAGTCTGACGCATCAGTCATGATCTCAAAAGGGAGAGACCAATCTTGCGGCTGTAGGACTGGAGCTTGAGTGATAAGCTCCTTCAGTTGATTGAAAGCAAGGAGAACCTGGTGATCGACATTGAATGTTCCGCTTCAAACCAATTCAATCCCCTCTTCAGTTTCCTTGCATAAAAGCTCTGTTAGAGGGCGGGCGATGCGGCTAAAATCCTTGATGAATCATCTGTAAAAGCCCACATGCCCCAAGAATGACCTTACATTTTTGACTGACTGAGGTGGTTCTAGATTGGCAATAACATCCACCTTTGCCGGGTCGACTTCCATGCCACGTTTGGAAACGACATGACCCAGTACAATTCCTTCGGTGACCATGAAGTGGTTCTTTTTCCATGAAAGCACTAAATTGACTTCACGACATTTCTGAAGCACTTTGTCTAGGTGCCCAAGACAAGAATCAAAACTGTCATCATAGACTGAGAAGTCATCCATGAACACCTCGAGAAAACTACCTACCATCTCGACAAACACTGCTAGCATGCATATCTAGAATGTCGCAGGGGCGTTGCATAATCCAAAGGGCATTCTCCTGAAGGCATAGATGTCGAACGGGCAAGTGAAGGTAGTCTTCTCTTGATCTTCGGGAGAGATTGCCACCTGGTTGTACTCGGAATACCCATCCAAAAAGCAGAAGAACTCCTTGCCTGCTAGTCTTTCCAAAACTTGATCAATGAATGGCAAGGGGAAGTGGTCCTTCTTAGTTGTTGCATTAAGACGGCTGTAGTAAACACACACCCGCCAGGATGTTGGTACCCGAGTGGATATTTCCTCTCCTTTGTCATTGGTAACCACGGTAAGCCATGATTTCTTTGGAACTACATGCAGTGGGGTTACCCATTTTGAATTGGAGATGGGATAGATGAAGCCTGCATCACACCATTTCGTGATCTCTTTCATGACGATGTCCCTGAGGTTTGGATTCAGCCTTCTTTGGAATTTGCAGGACGGCTTGGCATCTTCTTCCAGATAGATGAGTTGTGAACACAAAGTTGGATTTATCCCACAGAGATCTGATACGCACCAACTACGTGCCTTGCGGTTCTTTTCTAGAACCTCGAGAAGTCGAGATTCCTGATCCGGTTTCAGCCTGCTGCTGATGATGACCGGATACATGTGTTCTTCACCCGCAAGGAAAGCATACTTCAGGCCTGCAGGGAGTGGCTTGAGTTCTGGTCCTGATCTGTCCAACTTGTTGGTCACTTCAGACACTATACTGGTGGTGGGATGTACTTCATTGATGGAGCTACCATCCTCAGTATTCTGTTGAGATCCCGATGATGTGCTGAATGGTTCTGTACTAGGCTTATTATGTTCGGGCTGGAGTGAATTCTCGAAATCACATAGTTGCACCAGCATCTGAGAGTCTGTCTCCCAAGAATCATCGGAGCATAGGTCAACTGTGCTTTCCAAGCCCTCCTCGAGAGTTAGGATTTCTCGGGTCCATGAATCGTTCAATGACAGTGATGAGTCCCTAATCTCTGCAATAAAGTCACAGTCTGATTCTGATACTGCATGGCTCTCATTAGTCGTGGTGTTCGTCTCTGACCAAGTCTATATCTGCTTGTTGTTCGAGCGGAAAGTGATCTTGTCGGACCCGTAGTCAACCACGGCACCTGAGGTACGCAAGAACGGTCGGCCAAGGATGATATGGGTCTAGAGTAAGGGTGCGGATGAGTCCATATCGAGGACCACAAAATCAACAAGGAATTGCATCTCCCGCACCTTCACCACAACGTCTTCCACCATACCTCTAGGTCGCTTGGTGGATCGGTCAGCGAACTGAAGGATCATCTATGTTGGCTTGAGCAGACCTAGCCCAAATTCTTGCATTAGGGACGAGGGCAAAAGGTTGATAGAAGATCTGTTGTCAAGGAGAGTACGCTCGAAGGCCTGATCAAATATCTCACAACTGATAAGAGGTGCTCCTTTGTCTTGTTTCTTCTGGGGGAGATTGTTGATAGCCGCAATAGTGGCCATGGAAAGCACGTGCCTCTCGAGCTGATTGTGTTTGTTCTTGCGTGCAGGTCAACGCTTGCTGGTACATGCTTCTTTCAAACCTTTCTTCACAGCTGGCATATATTCCATGGCCTTCAGTAAGGGAATCTCAACGGTTAAGTTATATATTATTTCCACAACTCCAGTATCAGAAAATGCACCTTTTCTTTTTGCAATTTTTTTGTATTTTTCTATTGCATTAGGAAAAGGAATATTTACATCACTGATAGGTAGAGTAGAGTTCTTATTTACATCAGAACTATCGCCCACAAATTGTTGTACATCCGGAAGACAAAAAGGAGTACAAGTTGGGTCTTGAGATAAGGGTGCTGATGGGCGAGCAAAAAGTAGGGTGTCTGCTCCGTCGGCTGGCGAGGGATCAGCTGCAGCTGGCTGCTCCTCTGAGACTGGCGCAGCTTTGCTTCGGTTGCAAAATTCTTTTTGTTCTTTTTGGTTTTGCTGATTTTTTTTATAGTTTTCGCTGAGGGTGCTGGTGTTGCATGACTGCTGGAATAGCTTCTCCTTCTTCTTCCTCCTTACCCGTCCATGTAGCTGGAACGGCTGATGCAGAAGATGACGATTCACCTGGTTCTTTATTCTCCCCATTCTTGATAGCAAGCGGAGGCAAGGCCCTACTGCTCCTGAGAGTGACAGCATTAGAACGAACAATATTATCATTTTCTGACTCTACAAACTTAGACAGGACATCACATTCTACCTGCTCTTTCTTTTTAAAGATATTAGGGTTGGCCTCGACCTGAGCTGGGATAGTGGTCTTGGTGGCGATCAGATCGTCGAGCCTCTTGGTCATATCTGATATCCCTTTGATGAGTTGGGCCAAGCAATCCATGGTCGAGTTCACAGGATTTGCCTCAGTAGATTCAGCGTGCAGACCACGCTGTTGCTGCATGTATTGGTGCTGAAATTGTTGTTGGTGGTGTTGGGGTGGTGCAGGAAGCTGAAACTGCTTGTAAGAGGAAGGGGAATACGGTTGGTACTGTTGAGGTGGAGCAGCCGCATACTAATGGAAAGGTTGTGGCTGGCAGTACTGCGACTGTTGATAATGTTGATTCTGCCTCCATTGATTTGCATATGAGGGAGGTTGCTGATACTGTGGCGGCAGCTGTGAGGACTGCCCAAATCGACCACCCTGAGGTTGGTGGTATTGCCGGTTGGCTGGTAGCTGACCCTGAGGTTGTCCCATGGGACGGGTCAGCTGTGCTTCATTGCTCCAAACCACGTTGACTTCTTGAATCAGGGGTGGTAGTGGGAAGACTGGATCGGCTCCTGTTACAAAATTTGGTTGGTACACAACCATCTGTTGTTGCGGCTAGCCCTGGTCGGGCGTCTGCACGTAGTATACGTGCTGGACCGCCGGTGGCTGCTGGACCGCCGGTGGCTGCTGGCTCGGCTGAGGCTGATGCGGCGGTGGTAGATCGTCCTTCTTCTCAGCTGGAGCTTCTGATGGTGCTGCCGACTAGACAGAGTTGATCGCGACCACCAACAGTTCTAACTGTTTGGTGATCTGATCTAGTTTGTCAAGGTTTTGAGTCCTCTTTTCAATCACAGCAAGTTTTTCAAGGTCCTGTGATCGTTTCTCGATGATATCAACCTTCGAGAGATGGCCCCCGATGATGCTGAGGTTGGAGCTCTCATCTCTCTCCGCCTCGTGGGACGCTGTCATGTGCACTTGTTTTGGAGAATCTGGGGCTGCTTTTGGTATGCTTTTGATGAAGAGAGGGTGGCCTCTCCTTCGGTCATTTCTTCAAAGATTTGCCAGACTACATCTTCATCCGTATTGAAATATGATCCCCCAAATGCTGCGTCAATGAGCCTTTAGCTTTCGATGTTCAGGCCTCCAAAGAAATGTTGGACCAGGCTTGTCTTCGGGATCTCATGATGGGGGCATTTCTCCTGCAGATCAGTGAATCTCTCTCAGGCTTCATGTATGGATTCATGCACTCCCTGAGAGAAATTGCTGATACATGCTCGCATCTGGTTGAGTCGACCGAGAGGGTAAAATTTGTGCAAGAAGGCTGACTTCAGTTCCTCCCATGTGGTTACAACCTTCCCCAAATTGTTGACCCAGTAGAGGGCCTTGTCTTGCAGGCTGAAGGGAAATGCCATCATTTTGACAATGTCCATAGGAACATTCGGATAGTGGGTAGTTCGGAAAATGCGGGAGAACTGCTGCAGGTGGATATACGGTTCTTCACTGGTGTTTCCATGAAAAGATGGAAGAAGAGCGAGGAACTGGGTCTTCAACTCAAAGTGAGCATGCACTGGCGGAATGAGGATCCACTCGGTCATCTGGCTGTCTCCAGGATTATAGGTCTCCTTCAGTGTTGGTTTGGGTCTCCCTTGTTCCGGCTCTTCCTCATCATCCGGAAGATTACCACCTCCTCCTCGTCCTCCTCCTCTCTTGGGTCCGTTCATTACATCATTCAGCATCTCCTGGAAAGCAGTCTGTGCTAGGGCCTGCTCTGTCAGCTGCTGTTGGATAGCTTGGATGGATGCCAACAGTTGTGCATTAACCTGATTCTGATCAGGCATCTGTCCTTGCTCTGGCTGGGGTGGCTACTGACCCTTGCCCTTTCCTTGAGGAGCCATGTCAGGGTCTGAGTCTGACGAAATGAATTCCAAATTACGATCCAGGGCTTGGTCTGTCTTCTATCTGCAGAATGAGAGAATCCTAATCAGACCACTTGCAATCTTATTCAGTTGTCATGATGGATCTGGAATCAAGGTCAATCCCAGAATGTTATGAACGGAAAAGGATATGGACTGTGATCGATTTCCATTCACAACGGTAAAAGTGGGACAAAAGTGATCCCGATTTATTGGGTGGTCAAAAGAAAGGTAGAAGACGAGGAGTCTGGAGATCGATCTGCAAAGTCCGGGTCGGGTTCTCAGGAATCGCCTCGAATTTATTAGCGAAGTTGAGTCTATGGAATCGATGTGGGTGTCGGCGGGATCCCGAGAGAAACCATCCATGGATCAACTTCACGAAGAAAAAGGAGGATTGTATGTTGGAAGAAGGATACGATGGTCAACGAGGAATAGAAAGGAGAGCAAAACATTAGAAAGGCTCGACTGAGCGGGGGTCAATGGAGAATGATACAACAAAATTTGCGCAAAGGCGCGGGACTTGATCTTTGAACCTTAATCTAGATCCATACAAATGTAATACAAAATCGGGTTCACCAACTCACGCCATGTGGAGCCGTGAAGGTTCGGCTACTTATTATCTTTTCAGTTTTAGAGTTGTTATGTCAGGCATATCTTTTAACAAGTCCTTAGCACGCTAACCTTATAGGAGAGAGAGTACATCCAGAAAAGAATCTCGTACTTGTCCTCCTCCTTTGTAACCTGTAGTCTGTACTTTTTGAGTTCCTTGTAACCCTTCCTGGATCCCTACTCAGCCAACGAAATAGAGAGAGGAAGCTGATAGGTGAAACCAATACTTCGGTTCTCGCTCGGAACGGAATCACCCGTGAGCGTGCAAGAACCTACTCGGACGCAAACCGATGAGACAGACACCCCCGTGAAGGCGTGGCCTATGCTCAGTACTTCAGACCATGTTGATGTTCCACACAAGGTGGGACACCATCCCTGACAAGGCCCTACTTGGTCACGTACGATAGAAGCGCCAATACTTCGGAAATTCAGGCGATACACAAGGCAGTTGCGGACTGGGATTTTGGCTCTATTCCTTATGGAACGTGTCTCGCTCATGGAGTGGGGTTTTGGTCCCCCTCTGAAGGTACCTGAAAACAATGAGGGCTTTATGAACCCGGTACAATGATAGTCCATTACAAGTTTTAATTAAGGTCAAAATTTTATTTAGCAGTCCCCTTGTTTTAGTTTTTTGGATTTTCACTTTTTCTGAGTCTGTTTTCATACCGACGCCTAACATTTTTGTAGATTCTCATTTATGTCCTATGTGCTCAAAATCAGAGGGAGATAGTGGAAAAGCCATGCAAGTTGGTTCCATGATAGAAATCTCACCATTGAACCGAATGATGCATGCTGAGTTAGAAGACTTATAGTGCATCCCAGCTCTCTCCATGTGGTATGCAGAACAGAATTTTTAAACGTAACTACATGACGGTGTGCAAGCGACAAAATTGCCCTAAACATTAGCTGCTAATTGTGAAGAACCAATTAAGTTTGACCAAATCCATACGTAAGAGACTATAAGAACAAGCATTCTTATTAATGTGTGGACCTAGATACCGAGTCAAGCAACCTGAGTCTAGGGGCTCCATGCACACAAAACAAAATAAAAAGGCGGAAATCTCAAAACCGCGGGAAACAAAGAAAAGAAAGCAGGAAAACACGAAAAAGCCGCGACGAGGCCTCCAGTGAACAGACACTCGGGCACTGGACCTCGTTGTGAAGAGTAGAGTCCATATTATTACATGCCAAAGTTGTCTCTCTCTCTCATAAAATTACACATTTTTTACTAGCTAAGCCTTCTTCTTGCTTCCTTGGTGCTTGGTCCAGCTGGTCAAACAGGTGTGACCCTCCTTCATGCATGGTTGCACCAGCCTCCTAGAAGACCGTCCTCGCATGGCGGACCCTCGCATCAAAGTTGCAAGAAAAAGGGTATTAGCACAAATAATCACAGAATTTAAACAAAGGCAATAAATATTTACAAGCAATTCATGAATATTAGCAAAAGATCATGCAAGTATTTACAACATGACAAACTAAAGTAAGCTACACTCATTGCTCCCCGGCAACGGCGCCATCTGATAACACGGGGTTTGCGAGGGTCAAAATACGTCTCACACAAGGCGGAGACAAAGTCGTTGTGGCGATCGCTCACGAAACCCCTATTAATCAGCAATTAACCCACAATAAAGAATAAATCAATCGAGTCCCAAAAGCGTGAATTAAAATTTATTAACTCTACCATAATGATGCATAGTGCGTAAGTATATAGAGGTCGAACCACAGAGAGCAAAAACTGGTAGCCTACAATTATTTATATGCAAGCTAGTCATGTATGCACACAAGTCTTTTTGTGGGTTTTAAATTTTATATTTTTTTATTTTATTATTAATTTTATATTTTTATATTTCTATTTTTTAATTTTCTGATTTTATGTTTTTTATATTATATATTTTTATATTCTTTTTTTTTTGATAAAGAGATCATATATATATGGAATATATATACACTATAGATAAGAGAGAGATAAAAATAGGGAAAATACTCAAAATACAGGAAATAAAGTATTTATGGGTTTTTTATGTTTTTATAATATTTTTGTGATTTTTCTATATTTTGCCTAATTTTTTTGGTATTTTTAAAGTCAAAAATACTAAAAATAGTGAATAAAGGTTGCTGGCTGAAATTAAAATGACGATGAAAATATCAAATAGTATCAAAAATTCCTTAAATTAACTTTAAAATAAAGATAATAAAATACAAAAAAATCAGAAACAAATATTGTATTTTTATGCTTTTTTGGGGATTTTTATTATTTTTACGAAAGTTTTTTGGGGTTTTATAATTTTTAGAAGTTTTGTTTTATATTTTTCAGTGATTTTTGGATAGAAGATCAAACACACTAAAAGACATAAAATATTTTTTGGAAATTTTTCAAGAAGTTTTTATATTTTTTAGGATTTTATAATGAACACAGTAGCAAAAATGCATGTTTTTGAATTTTTATAAATATGAAAATGCAATAAAAATGCAAAATAAAAATATGATGAGATAATACAATGCAACGAGAACCTAAGAAATTTTTTTGGTGGTTTTTGGAATTTTATAGATATGCGAAATAAATAGAGGAAACAAAAAAGAAATTCCAACACTAGCATGGGTATTTTTGCAAATAAAGTAAAGTCTAGGGGGCTATGTGCAAATATACCAAAACTTTTGAACGTTAACATGAAGTTTCAGGACCAAATACAAATTTCAAAACCCACCAGGGGGCCCTTGCAATTTAACCCATCACGTGGGACTATACGTGACTCACACACATAGGGACCAAAACACAATTTCATAAAATACAGGGGTCCATGTGCAAATTTCACAAAAATATAACACTGTAAATTTTATTTAATAGACCTTTACGAAATACCAATACATATAGGGATTCCAGTGAAATTTTTCCAAACCCACATGGCACCGCACGTAAGGTGATGTGGATCGGACCTAAATGTAAATACAAGAAAACTAGGGGTCTTTTTTACAAAATATCCACTTTATTTTAAATGGCGGACGGTGATGATGCAGTCACTTATCTATGTGGCATCCATCCAACGCTTGGTACCGGTTCGCGGTCGAACGCATGAGATTAGATCTCCTGGTGAGATATGACGACTATGGTGCTTGGCATTCGACGGTTGCTACTACGCCAGGGATCTCCATCTTGATTGGATGGTGATGGAGCAAGGTGGAAGAACAGGGACGAAGCTCGCGCGCGGCGAGCTTCGATCGTGAATAGCCGACGCCTCCGGCCTCCTCCGTCCACGCCGAGGGGCTCTACACGTTCCTGGAGGTATCCCGCGTCGATCGACAGTAGCCGCTTGGCTCCTGGAGGTCCCAATCGGTCAGGCGAGCTTGAGGAAGGGGGAGACCTCTAGGAAGCTCTTCCTGGAATCAACCAAGCCCAAGAGGGCTCCTTTCAAGTCAAGAGCTGCACAGGAAGAACAAGCGGCTCGAGGGCTTCACCCTCAACCTGGGGTTTGAAGCTTTTGCGCAAAAAAATGAAGAAGGGCAGCGAGGTTCCGGCGAGCGGCGGAGGTGAAACCTCGATTCGCGAAGCCACGTGGGCTCCGGTTGATCTGGGGCGTACGAAAGATGGAGAATGCGATAAGGAACGATATGGGGGTGGTACAAGGGTCGGAGAATGACTAGAATGTTCGGGAGTCGTCACCGGAGCGGGGCTCTAGCAAACTACGACTCAACCGATTCACGTATTACTACTGGGCTAAAAACTAAACTAAATGCGGGAAATAAATGCTAGAATAAAAATCTACCTAATAAAGCAAGAAAAGAGCTCTAATACCTGGTTGGAACCAGGGATCGTGGCGATCGCCGGAGCACCGCCGTGGGTGCAGCTCCCACCTCCTCCGACCGATTCAAGGCGCCAAGAGATCCCTCCTGTCACAAGGAAGCTCCTAGGACCGAATACGAGGAAGGGAGAAGGGTAGAATTGACCAAATTTGCGAAGGAGGAAGAGCTGGGTTATTTATAAACATTTCTGGGCACCCTTATTGACCGACGATTAACGATTAATCTGGTGTATGTACAAGCGATCCAAGGTGTTGACGTGTATGTACAAAGTGTCAGGAACAATTCTTGTGAAGGAAGCAAGTGCGATCGATGGAGGAGACGCCCATGAAAAATGCAAGAAAACCGGGGATTCAACAGGTCTGACGACTCAGAGCAGTAGATGGGACAGTTGACCAGAGGTCAATGAAGGCCGCGCGCGGATTGGTCCACGTCAGCCGCTAAATGACAAAACAAAAGTTTTTATTCGAAAATAATTAATTTAAAATAGTAAATGATTTTACTATTTTTCGAGTATAAAATAAAAAATGTTTAATGTAGAAATTTAATATGATTTTTATTTATTTTTTTGGCTTTATTTATTAGTAGTTAATTTTTATGAGTGTATTTATAGGTATATTCATCTATGTTCTGTGCATTTCTATTTTTACTTTGTACATATTATTTTATTATTTTATTTTCTTATTTTATATATTTATAACTTATTTTTATGAGTATAAATATATTTTTATTTGATTTTTATGAGTTTATTTGCACATTTAAATAAATAGGTATATGAATTGTATTGGTATAGGTATAGGTATTTTGCCTATGTTTTGTATACTTCTTTTTATTTTATTGAGTTTTTATTTTTGTTTTGTATTTTTAATAGAATATATATGATATTGACAATATCCTAAAAATATGAAAGAATAAAATAACTAAAGAATATAGTTCCCTTTTATTTATATACATATAGGAGTTTCATCTATGTTTTTATATAACTTTATTTTATTTTTCATTTTCTTGTTAGTTTTATTTTGATTTTGATGTACACATATATTATAGATAATGTTTACAAAATTATAAAAATATGAATTTGTAAAAATAATAAGTAATGAATAAATTGAATATTTTAATCGGTATTATGTACAATAGGGGCCCAAAACCTATCTTTTGCATAGTAACTCCAAAAATTATAAAACCACCACCATTAAATAGCTCATGAAAAGTTTTATATAATTAGAGGTGATTTTACCATGTTTTGAGTTTTTATTTGAAAGATATGAGTATGGGAAATTTGGTTTTTGGCTTTTTATTCTGGGTACAAAATGTACATTGTATATAATTTTTGCACAAACTCAATTCTGTATTTTTATTTACAATATTATATACAACTTTTATGTACAAAGTTTCTTTATTTGATGAATAAATACTTAGATACAAAATAGGTGTCAAAATACATAAATCAAGAATGAATAAAGGAGGTATTTATTGTATTTTTGGCCCTTATCTCCCCCTACTTTATTCCTTGTCGGGCCACTTCCATTCTGAACTTGATCTCAGGGTTAGGGTCATAAAATATTTGCAATATTTTATTCCTTTTTCTTTTCCTCTCTTTATTATATAATTTTGGCATTAAAAACTTATTTTATGTACAAGAAATACAATAAATCATAAATGCTATTATGGTCTAATTAATGTTATTTACATGCATTAGCTAGGATTTTCAAGGCCAAAATGATAGAATAAAGGTGATGAAATGGAGATTCATCACCATGATATTTGTCCTCTATTCGATCACACATAGGTTCTTAAGCTCTTTGGATCGCTTCTAAATTATGTCCACTTTGGATGGTGATTTCCTATAATGGTCAAATCTGTATTGTCCACCTTATCCACATCATGTGATGTCGTCATGTTGACAACCTTGTGGGATAATGAAGGAGAGGTAATAGGGTGCTTCTGAAAAGCACACAAGGTTTGTCTTTGGAATATCATGGCGGGGTCACTTCTCTGTTAAATCCTTGAATATTTCCCATGCCTCGTGAATAGGCTCATCGGATATTTGGGAGAAGTTGGCAATCAAAGATCGCATTTGGTTGAGACGTCCATGTGGATAACACTTGTTTAGAAAAGCAGACCTCAGCTCTTCCCAAGTTGCGACAACCCTTCTCAAATGGTTAATCCAATATAGTGCATTGTCCATGAAACTAGACGGGAAGGATGTCATCTTCACTGCCTCTAATGGAACATTTGGGCAGTGTATTGTGCCACAAATGCGATCAAATTGTTGGAGGTATACATAAGGTTCTTCATTGATGTCTCTGTTGAATATTGGGAGGAGTGGTAAAATTATGGGCTTTAGCTCTAAATGCCCATGAATCGTAGGGATCCTAATCCATGTGTTCGTTTGTCCTACCCCTGGATTATAGGCATCCTTCAGTGTAAGCTTAGCCACTGGCTCAATAAGTGGATCTCCTCCTCCCCTATTCCCACCTCCATTTTTTTCTTGCTCATCCTCCTCTCTCCAATCTTGTCTGTCATTCCTCAGATCCAAGATCATATCTCTCAAACCGACCTGGATGTCAGCTTGTTCAGTCAACTGTGCACAAATGGCCTATATGGAAGCTAACATCGTATTGTGGATCTCGCTCTACTCAGCCATGGATCCCTTACCCTTGGTGGCATAAAGTAATCTGATTATGAGTCTTAAAAGGTGTAGGTTACTAGATTAGTCATCAAAAATGGTGGTCTCAAATGATAGTTCGAAATTAGAGTCAATCTCAAACAATGAATTGCATGAGTAGATGGGAGATGTGGAAGAAGAGAAATATTTCGGAAGTGAATCTTCCCGAATAGAAGATGATCGAATTGGAGTGTGAAATGAGCTCGCAGAGTCCGAACATGAAATACTCCAATCTGACATCTTCGATGTCAATAGGAAAGATGCGAGAACACGGAGGTCAGCACAAGAAGAAAAAAGAAGAAAAAGGCGCAAAGGGTGGGGAAGGATCTTTACATAAACAAACAAACACAAAACAAACATCTGATTCACCAACTAGTCACAAATGGATACCGTAAGAGTTTGGTCTTTTATCTTTTCAATTTTATGTTTAGTGAATCTAAAAGAAGTTACCTACTACCAAACACACAGGGTGAGTTGCTGCTATCACCCAGCATGCATACTCAAACCTTCCCAATCAACGGTACCATCTTCCCAGACTGCAGGGTTCAATATCATGCCCAAAGGGAGATAAGAGGATTAGCAACCTAAAACGATTTTCTATGGTTGGAGGCAAGGGCTTGCATCTCAACCGTACACCAAAGAGTAATGCACATGAGCATAGGGCACAAGTCTAAAGGATTTGGGCTCTATTCTTATGGTTGTGTCCTCGCCCACTCTTTTTGGAGGTAAGTACCTACAAACAATGAGGGGTTACTCTCCTCAAAACAATGATTTTGTCCTTACATTTCTTTTAGGGTCGAGGTTTCTTTTGCAGCCCTAATTTTGTACAATTATCAATTTTTTATTTTTTTTCAAATTAAACGTTATACCAAATTTTCCAATTCCTTTTTATTTTACGTGAATAAAATGGGGAAGGAAATCGGAAAAGCCGATGCGCGATGCATGCAAAGGAAGAGATGTGTACCTTTCGCCAGCACTATACATGTAATAAGATCCACGCATAAAATAAAGATAGAAATAAAACTAACATAAATGATGCATGAGAACCATCCTAGCAATAGCTTCTATTAGTGGTCAAGAACCAACTAATTTGACTAAGACCAATCCTACGATCTAGTCTATATGAACATATATTCTTTTAGGGGCTTTGGACCTAATCGTTTACCTGACTCAAGCAATTTAATAAAACCTACTTATAAGGGCTCAAGCACACCAAACCGCGAGAAAACAAATAAAAATAAAGTCAATAAAAACAAAATTCGATGAGGTCCCTCAAGTGCACCGGCACTTGGTGAAACAGACCCCGCATACACAAAGGTATATAATGGCCTTTTAGAAAACAAAAAAAGTGGCAAATGCTAAATAGAAATTATTACAAATTTTTACAAAAATAATGTGAAATAAAATGCTAAAAATAAAATAAATATATATGTGTGCAAAATGCTCCAAGAATTTGCTTCTTCAAATCTTCTACTCCTCCTCCTACGCTCTCATGCAGCTCGTGAAGAAATGAGCCGCCTCCGCTTCGTGCGGATGCACCGGTGCTCCTAGGAATGTCATCCTCATTTGTCGGGCCCTCGCATGAAAGAGAAAACACAAGAATGTGTAATAAACACAGTTATAATAATATGAGAAAATTATAAGAAGAAAAGAAAGTAGATAATATAGATAACAAACAAGTCACACACATAGATGGAGCATGGACAAAATGAGAAGAGCAAGTGAAATGGATCTCAAATGAATCCCCAAGTCTGATTTTGGGGAGCTTTCGGTGTCCGACAAATCGGATCCTACAAGCATTGTATAAGCTCCCTCACGGCATGCAGAATTCAAAATGAGTTCTCACTCCTCAACAAGATGTAGTCATACAAAAATCATATAAAGAAAAATATAGAAAAATAAAATGAATAAATGGCATAAATAAAAGAGATAAAATATGAACATGTGACAGAAATATGAACAAGAAATAAGTGACAAAAAATAAGAAGACAAAAAATACAAAGAAAACAAACAGGTATCTGCAACCAAGAATGGCAGGCTAAAAGGAAAATCTAGCTGATCTCGTTATGACTCTCCGACAATGGTGTCATTTGTTAGACAAGAAAATTTGAGGGTTTAATTAAGGAGAATTATTTGCAATGTCATTGCAACCCTAAAAATCCCTCAACAAAAATTTATTTGATTCTCAAGATAAAATAAAATGAAGAAAATGTGGTAAGAGAACTTTCCTATCTATTTGCCTGTATAGCGTACATAATCGAACTTAGGGAGGCTACAAAAATCGTGAGGGTTATTTAATTCAATGGGAACAATGAAATAAAAGAGAAACTTCTATGCACACTAGACTTAATTTTTGTGAAGCCTTTTATCTTTTCATTTTTATGGAATTTTTAATTTTATAATTTTATTTGGTTTTTGATTTTATATATTTTATGATTTTTTTTGAATTTTGCAAATGTTTTTTATTTTTGAAAATAAAAGAAAACAAAAGCAAATAAAAGAAATAAAAATTAAAGTAAGGAAAATGCAACTTTTTGGATTTTTAAAGTATACCAAAAATAAGCATAAAGTTAAAATAAAATTATTTTTAGATTTCTGACATTTTTCTAATGTTTTATAACTTTCAAGAATTTTTCCAATTTTTTGTAAGTATTCAAATAAATCAAAAATAAGAAAAGAAATAAACAAAAATCAATGCTTATGTTTTTGTATTTTTATAATCTAAAATGAAATTTAAAATGGATGGAAAATACACAAATAGAAAGATAGATTTTTATATTTTACAGAAAGTAAATTTGTAAAAAAATTGGATTTTCTATGATTTAAAATGATTTTTTAGGTTTTTGAATTTTTCATTTTTCCATTTTTTATGAGGAATATTAATGCAAAAATGGTACAGAAATTAAATCAAGATAAAATAAATAATAATAATTTTTTTAGATTTTTTGAGAGGTTTTTATATTTTTATTGATTTTAAATACAGATAAGGAATTTTTATGCTATTTTTGAATTTCAAAAAATAAGAAAAATGTTCTAAATTTAAATAAAAAATAATAAAGCAAGAACTAATTAACAAAAAGCTAACATAATTTTTGTGGATTTTTATATGAGGTTTTGCTATTTTTCAATTCAATTTAATATGCAAAATAAATGTATATGCACAGGAGTATGGATGCAAAGGAAAGTAATTTATAGACTAAATGATGAACAAATAAAGAAATTATGGGTCCAAATGAGCAATTTGTCCAGAAAAACACGTGTGGATGTACGTGAGTCATGTTGGATTGGACCTACTTGTAATTAATTTAATTCAAGGGGCCAAATAATAACAACAAACTACGAACTTTTTATTACAATTTTCCAATGATAAAATGTTTGTAAAAATAAGCGGGATGTAAATGCAAATAAAATAAATATTAGGGAACGAAATGCAAATGTTCAAACGTCTACAGATAGACATGTGTCCAAAATGGACTTATTTGCAAAACTAAAAACAAAGCAGGGTTAGGGTGCAAATGTGCCCTTAATATACATGGCACTTCGAACTATGGAGATGCATTGAGATGCAGATCAGATGGTTGATGATGAAACATGCTTGAGCAGCCTCGATTTGATCTTGATGGTTGGATCAATGGCTAAGTTTTTGGGCTTTTTCAATTATCGTGATTTAAACTGGGCTCTCGTGTTCTTGATCGTGTGGCTTAGAAGGTGTCTGGAGGAACTGGCTTGAATGGTGTATCCAGCGAGTTTCAAATGATGACAATGCGGTCGATCTCCACTCGTTTCTCCTCCTAAGGGCTTATACTTTCTCCTACGACGGTCCGACGTTGATTGGATATGACAATAGGTTTGACGATGCTCAATCAAAGATCTGCAAGTCTGAAGTTCTTGAGCTACATGTGAACCTCAACTCCTCGATTTATAGCTCTGATTGCGTCCCTTGGCCCTGCAATGTAAAGCTAATGCTCGGAGGGAACTCCAGCCTACGTTATTAGATAACCAGGAAGGAAAGATGAGGGTGGATGGGAACTTTCGATCGGTGACGATGGGATGGAGGTCGAATTCCAGATCCGAAGTGATCTGGATATGATCAGGATATGGGGGAAGATGAAGAAGAGGGTGATGAGTGTAGTCCAAGGTCAGAGATGAAGATTTGATGAGAATGGGGCTCAGATCATGTAGATACGAGCTAGTGGAGGTGAAATTAAATCTAGGATAACAACAAAAAATCAAGCAAAATTAAAAACAAAAACAAAAATGGAATGATCTAAGGAAACCTACGGTAAAGGAATGGACGAGAAAACATCCTCGATCTGCTGCAGAAGGTGGAGAGGCGAAACTACACCAGTGAAGGTCTGGTGATGGATGGATCATGTCCACTACCGTCGTCTCACGCTCCTAATTGTTGGAAATTCAAGTTGTCACCATGAGCTACATCCAAGGATTGCTTTCAGGGAGAAGTTAGGCTGAAAACAAATCAAACGACGATTGGAGATCTGAGAATATATATAGGATGGAGTCTGAAAAAGTTTGGAATTTGAATTACGAGCGGATCGAGGCGAGATGAGTGAGTCAAAGGTCTGGCAAGAGAGGTGATGGTTCGTTAACTAAGTGGAGGAAAGGCCGGGAGACATTTGGGATTATAGCGTGTGGGAGAAATTAGCGAAGAAAGGTTGTCGTGAGAGAAGGTAAAGATGGCGGGAGGATAGGGGAGTTGACCCTGGTCAACAAAATCGGGTCCAACCAATGGGAAGGCACCTGGAATAGGATAAGATAGGCTACACTACAAAAAATTAATAAAAAGTTAAATAAATTAGGTAAAACAAAATGATTTTAAATAATTAAATAATGCAAATAAAAAATGTTAAGGATTAAATATAGTTAATTTAAGTGATTTTTAATTATTAAATAAGTTATATACAAGGATGGAAATAATTATAAAGTGTTACTTACAGGTATATATGCCTATATTTACAACATTATGATTTTTAGTTAATTATTTCCATAAATATACGAACAATTTAATAATTTATTAATATACAATAATTTACAAGGGTTTAAATGATATTTTTCTTTGATTTTTATGAAGTGATTTATTATGTTAAATAATAGGTATTTTTATAATATATACATAGTGGTACATACACAATATACATGATTTTATTTTTGTTGATTTTGGATTTTGTAGTTTTTATTTGAGTTAGTTAGATAAAATATAATATTTACAAATATTTTAAAATACAATATGCACAAATACATATAAGAAAAATAAGTAAATAAATAATGTACATAATATACATAGGTATAATATACAATAGCACCACAAATAGCTACATTTTACACCTTAACTCTGAATTTTATGAAACTAACTCTATTTTAAATTATTTAATTTGAGTACAATGAAAGTGAGTTTTATTAATTTTTAGTTTTGTAGAAAAGATATTGGTCTGACAAGTTGTGCTTTGCGACTTTTTCATAATGTTGTAATTTACGCGGTGTACACTGATTATTCTTGCAATTATTTTACTATTTACAATAAATTTTTATGTACAATTTTCAAGAAGAAAACAATTGAATTTGAGTATACATAAATTAATGAAGTGAATTTGTATTATATACAGTAATATACAAGTGATGAATGCACACAAATGGAACTTGATTTTCTGTATTTTTGGTTTTTAGGTCTTATCTCTGCCAACTTTATTCCTGGTCGATCAGATCAAGTCTTGACCTTCTCTCGGGGTCAGAGTCCACTTGTATCTATTACATGTATACAGTCTTTTATTTTCTTTATTTTATTTTATTTCTTTATTTATTTAATTTTAGGTTAAAATAATAATATATATGCAATATTTACACAAGAATTAGGGTAAGTAAAAGAATATATTTATGGATATTTATAGGTGTTTTATAAGGTATTTTAAGCTAAAATAAATGAATAAAGATGGTGAAATGCATATTCATTACCCGTCCATCGGGGTTGTCCGGATGAGATGAGTGTAGAAAATAAATGCCAGTATGAACGTTTGATGGAACATGTTTTGCTTAAATGAGTTACCGTACCCGAGAGTGTGGCGTAACTCTTGTGGTCCCTGTAAGTCTTTGATGGGGTGTTAGTTCTAGATGTGGGTCTGTCGGTGTCCGTTGACCCTGTCGGAGAGCCTAGTGCTACGACACTGCAAGTGAATCCGCGTCCCTAACATGACACTCATCGAGGACTTGTACTTCATCATAAGGGTGTAACTGATGTGGTCCTGTTTGACTGTGGTATACTTGTTCCTAAGTATTCTCCTTGTGGCAGGTAAACTAGGGTAAATGATTTAAGTTGTTGAATTGTGGTTTGCAAGAGTTGGTTTCTCCTTTTTCACAATATGTGACTGTGGAGGTTGGGTATGTGGTTGGAAAGTCAGAGATCCTGAATGAATACTATCATGTATGGTACTCTTACATATATTTACATGTATAATAATAATCTCCTTGGAGTACTTAGATAACTCTAAAGGGATGGACAATGCAATCAATTATAAGGAAACCACTTGGGGAATACAAGTGGGGAAGTGTTATAGAACCTTGAACTACTAATCCTTGTAAAAGGTTGGCACTATTGTGCTTTATAGTGAAGGAAAGATGTATCGGTAAACAATAATTAATGATAAATAGAATAAACGAGTGTGATCTTTTCTCTTATTCTTCATCGAATGTGACTTAATGAAAGATGTTTGGGAACTAAAATAGGTAGACTAATCTTTTAGGATCTTGTACAAATGTGGACCCTTACCAAGGGTCATGGAGCTTTGGTTTGTTTTGGGGAGTAGCTCTCTACACACCGAAATAATGCACATGGCTTTTGTCAGTGAGTTTTGTGGTTTGGTTTGAGTTGGATTTCACCAAGTGAAAGTATTTGGCCATCATGGGAGGCTTACCTTTGTCACTTCTTGGCATGCTTTACAGTCATTACCTTACTTTCTTTAGTTGTTTTTCATCGTACTGGGCAACTTTGCTCATAATGTGTCCTTTGCGTTAGATTCGACCGGTGTTGTTGATGATGTTGTTGTAGCGAGCAGCTTTGGGACTAGACTTGGTCTTGTGGTTGCTGCACTATTCAGAGTACGTGCTTATTGGCAGAGCTGCACAGATTATACTTGTAAATACTTTTATAGCTTCCACATTTTATAAATTTTCAGTCATGTAAATAATTTAAAGTTGAGGACTGTTTATAATCGTTTATGTATAAATTATTGGGAACCGTGGATAAAATGTGTTGTCGAAGCATTTTATTGATGTGTTTCTTTCTCGCTTTACATTCCGAATGATAATCATTTGTGTATATGGATGTGGCTATTGCTGAGTATCTAGATCCTAAGAGTAGGGTCATCACAACTCCATGTTGGTTGTGTGGAATATCATTATTGAATCATGAAAGGGTCCACTTCGGCTCCCCATCTTGTTAATTTAGAGCGGCCCTGGTGGCTAGAAGTTCAGGAGGGGATTGCGATTGCTTGGAATGGGGAGCTCTTTGACCTCGTGGATGAGGTGATCTTGGTCCATTTGTCGTTGGCATTGGTAAGCAAGGCATATCAAACCAGGTTCATGGTTACTTCGGTATATGGTGTTATGGGGGCTAACGCGAATGTGGAGTTGTGGGATGAGCTGAGGGCAATTATACAGATTTTTGGAACAATATATTCGAAAGACAGATCGAGTGGAAAAGCTTCGCAAGATCCTGGATCCGGCCTTTTTGCAGAGGTAGTGGAGGACCTGTTGTTGGAGGATGTGGATGTGGTAGATTGCTGCTACACTTGGAGGAGCTCCTCGTCTATGTCATTAATTGATCGATTTTTTCTATCAGTGGAAGCATTGGAGATGTTTAGCTTGGCTACTATTATTGGAAGCATTGTTACACTTGGAGTATCTTGGCTACTGTTATTGGTATATCGTTGCTACACTTTGACTCCTGGAGCAGAGGATCATCTTATTTCAGATTTGAGCATTGTTGGATGTTGGAGGAGGTTTTTCTTGATATGGTTGCCATTTGTTGGTCGAATTTGGAGGTGGTGGGTTCGGCCACTATGAAGCTCCCTTTGAAGTTGGTTGCATTGTGAAATAGATTGATGGTGTTCAAAAGGGATTCCCGCATGGAGAGGGAGCGAGTGAGGACGCATGCCCAAGAAGAGATGGTAAGGCTGGACATGTTGGAAGACTACATGGAGCTGGATGATGAGAAGCTCGTGAACCGTGGAGTTGTCCTAGAGATTCTGGAGGAGGAGGGGGATAAGAAGCATGAATTTGAGTGGAGGCAGAGGTCACAACAGAGGTGGCCGAAGGAGGGCGATGCCAATACCAGATTCTCCATACAATTGCAAGTGACAAAATAAGGAGAAACTTGGTTCATTCAATGGTGGTTGGGGGAGAGGAGTTTCATGGGGAGGGAGAGGTTGTGCAGGCAATTACATATTACTTAAGAGGCATGTGTAGATGTCTTCCTCATAGTGGGTTGCAGTGGTTAGGATGGGGGGTGAGCCACATTTTTGACCCGGATGCGAAGTCATTGGTAAGGCTATTTGGGATGTTGGAGATTCATGCGGTATTGTGTGGGCTTAATCCAAATGGTTCCCTGTGGTTTCAAGTGAATCAATCTCTCTTTCCTGTTCTTCCTTCCAAGGAAGGATGTTGTGATAAGATTTGAGGATTACAAGTCGATTGTGCTCTCTAACATGGTATATTTAATTTTGGAAAAGTTGTCGGCCAACCTCCTAAGAGGAATGCTTAACAATATCATTTTGCTGGCTCAGAGTGCCTTCTTGTCTGACAGGTAGCTCATGGACAATGTGGTTGCAACATCCGAGATTGGTGCGGACTTGCGCAAGAGGAGGGCTAGGGGGTGTTGTGGAAGGTGGATTTCCTGAAGGCTTATGATTGTGTTGACTGGCGATTCTCATGGGTGTCCTTGCACAAACATGGTTTTTCATATCGACGGATTTCGTGGATGAAGCGATGTGTCACAACGGCTTCTTGTGCGGTTCTGGTGAATGGGCAACGAAAGGGTGGGTACTTCCAGTCGCAACGTCGAGTTTGTCTGGGTTGTCCTCTGGAACCCCTACTCTTCGTTGCGTGATGCTTCAACGTCACCTCTCTCTTTCTCATCGTACAGTTGCACTCCTCAGGTGGTTGCGGTGAACGACCGCCTATGTTCATGCAGTTGCGACGGTGATGCCTCCTCCTTCTCCAAGCGACGACAGCTTTCTTTCTCTGAGATTGACAGTTGTAGATGGGGTCTCCCCTCACATGGAACCCTAATTCCGAAGGGAAGTCCTAAATACAAAGGGGTCTATTTGTTTGAGGATCAACTAGTCTGCGTGTATTAAAAAAAGAGGGCACCATTTTAAGCCTAATTAGGTTGCAATTCAAAAAAGAAAAAAGGAGAGAAGGGCCTAGTTTTCTAAGCCCAATTGGGCTAAGTTGTATTTTGGGCCCAAGTTGGGCCGTGTTTCACAAAAAAGGAAAGCTGAGAGAAAAAAATGAACAACTCGAAAAAAAGGTGCATACAAAATACCGTATGCAAAAGAAAAAAGGATCGCACAAAAAAGCCATATGAAGAAAATTTTACGAGAAAAAAAAGCTGAACAAATTGGACCATACTGCTACTGTTTTGTTATCACATTGTAATCGTAAGAAAAATTGAGACTATGACTACTTGTAGTCATAATTAGTAGTAGTAAAAAATCCCACTACATTAAGATCACATCGTAGTCGTAATGTAGTGGCAAATTTTGGGAAAATTTTTTAGTTTTGCGGGTACTTACGTTCCAAAGCCCTAATTACCCCCACCTCAGCCAACCCGTTCTCTCTACCTCCCTGGCTCATCTCTACCTCCCCTGATGCCTCTGCCCCCTACCCTCCACTGTTGCCTCCTCTCTAACCACCGCCACCTCTTCTCTCCACTAGAGCCTCCTCCCTCCTCTCGAGCAGAGAGGAACAAGCCTCGCATCTTTAGTTGTTCTCAATCCGACAAGAACTCAGATTGTTCCAAGTAAAGTTCTACAACCTTATCCTTCTCGTTCCCCTACTTGCCAACCCAAGAAAATGAAATGGAAAATACTAAATCACACTTAAAACCTACATGATGGAGAAACTTAGTTTCAACGGAGACACTCTTGATTATGGGCAGTGTGGATTATTCATATGCATACTAGTGCAATGCAATGCTTCATGTATTTCATTATTCTTTAACTTCTATCTATCTATCTATATATATATGTGGCTGCCCCCTAGGGGCAGCCAACATGGCTGCCCCCGCCTTATTTGGGCGAATTTTTTTATTTTTTTTGAAAAATAACACCATTTACATTCATCCCTATATCCCTCCTATATACCATTCGAATTTCGTCAGAAACAGAGACTCCTACGGCCTCCATCCGGACAGTAATTTTTTAACGGTAACAGGATTTTTTTAAATCGATACCATCGAGATGGAGGCCGTAGGAGTCTCTGTTTCTGACGAAATTCGAATGGCATGTAGGAGGGATATATGGATGAATATACATGGTTTTATTTTTCAAAAAAAATAAAAAAACGCCGAAAAATGGGGCGGGGGCAGCCATGTTGGCTGCCCCCAGGGGGCAGCCCCATTTTTTCCATATATATATATATATATATATATATATATATATATATATCTGTTGAATTATTTCAATTATAGCTCTTATTGTCAAAATTATACGCGTCTTTGGAACTTGAAGTTGTTGATCTGCTTGTGTTTGTGCTCTTTGTGTGCGTGTGCAGATTCTTGAGCAGTCCTGGAAGATCAGACCCGTGGTGTCTGCATTGAGGGGAAATCGAGTGGTGGATGAGATTTTATATCTGAACTATTTTGATTATGCAAACCTAATCTCAAATAGTTACTGATTGGTTTGCACGTCTGTACATATACAGAAACTATACATTGTAAGATTTGAACACGTCAGGAGCATCAGCTATGAAAATTTTTCCGGTTCAATTAATCTCTTTTGAGGTAACTATGGACATGCACTTTCTAAAATTATATAGAGTTTGTGCTTAACGAATGAAGGGTAGATCGAGCAATCATGTACAATCACAAACCACAAAAGATATATATGATGAGGTGCTACCCAGCGAGGGGCTTATAACCTTATAATTGGAAAATCTGAGACTATGCTATGGCCACCATGTCCTTGAATATGACTATGGCCGGAATGGCCTTGAAATAAGAAAACATGCAAATAGGGGTGTTCGCGGGGCGAAAACCTGCTCCATTTGGAGTTGATCCGATCCGATCCATGATAATGGATTAACGGGTCAACCCGCTCCAATCAAAATAGTTATCCATTAGATTGGATACCCATTGAATATCGGATTACCCGTAGGTATCCGTGGATCCAGAAGAATTAGATGCAAACCAAACAAAATTTGTTAAAGCTTCTAAAATAGGGTTTCGTTTAAAAACGTTAATGACAAAAAAAGTCAAAATACTACAATTTGCAATTATATTTTAAAATTTAAATGTCCGGAGTCAAAATATGTATGAAATGAATATGCCAGATGGCACACGGATATATCAATTTGACACTTACATATCGATATAGAATGGGACAATTTCATATCGATATTCGAGGTGCCGCTTTGGCACGGACTTTTATTTCAACATCTCCAATGTTCAAATATAAAATTTCTCTTAATTATGAATTCTACGTTTCTATTTTTCTAACTATGATTAAATTCGTGATTTTTTAAAATCATTTTCTTCAAACAAGAAACATATTAATGTAGCTTGAATGAAAAGAAAGATAATTTTGTATAAAACATGAGAAACAAAGCAGTGGGCAAAGGAGCCCCACTTCACCCAACGTCGTTGTCGAACCATGCACCGTTATCGATTGCTTGCAGGTCGGATACGATGACGGATCTGACATAAATCTTAAACCATTTTGAGCTGCGCCTAAGACACACCTATCTTTATCTTGATAGAGCCAACTGGTGCACCTGACAATTTTAATATAAACGGAAATAAATATATCTGTATCTATTTTATAAAGATTTTGGCATCCGTATCAGTATCCATTTTAGAATAAATATGAATATATGTGTGTGTATGTATATATATATCGTTTTGGATATCTGCAAAAATCTATATCCATATCCGTAAATCCGTTCATATATATAATATTTGGTATGATTTTTATAATATAAAGACATTTAGCATAAAGTATTTCTAATATTATACGTAAGCTCATTTTATCTGATTTACATACATATCTATTTTTTAAAGATATGGTACCATTATAGATTTTATATCCGTCAATATCTGTATATGCATCCCTATTCGTATTAAAAAATGGATAAGGATATGGTAACACCTATACTCATATCAGTACTCGTCCATTTGCATTTCTAATGAATACCACCTAGGTACCCATAGGCATCTTCCGGGTTGGAGAAGTTATGGGATGGGTTGACCCATGGTTATCCGCGGACCATTGGATTGGAGCCCCGTATGTCACGGGTCAAATAGGGTTAGATACCCGATTCGATGTGATTCTTTAGATAACAATTGGTTTAGGATCGATCCATAAAGATCGGGTCGGATAACCGTGAAATCCGTGAACCATGCACAACCCTACATGCAAAGCATGAAGAAATAACATTAACTCGTGAAAGAAAAATGTCCTCATTCGGATACATTCTATTAGAGAAATGGCCTTATTCTGATACATTCAACTATTTCTTGTTGTTGTCTGCTAACCGTAGCTAATGGAAGCTTCAATTTCCCTTCTTTAATAGAAGGGTCTGTATCCTTCCCATCCTTCCTCAACAAAGCTATATTTCTTCTATTTAATTTGTATATCTATGTACATGTGATTGTGAAGCCCCTATTTTAGAAAAAAGAACGTATCCATTTGCCCTAACATAGTTAGCAATGGACCGAGTAAAGGACAATATTTACAGGGAAAGAAAAGCTGCAATCAAGAAGCTGGATGGCGTGGAAGATTGGGAGATATCAAAAGCACGCACACCATTATGGTGCACTCCAGCGAGATGGAGTCGCTATTACGACCTCTTCATTCATGAAGGTTTTCAGAAGAGGTCTGAAGTAGGGAAGACGAATAGAGGGAAATAAAGTATTAGATCCACTAACAGATCTAAGAGTCATGGAACTGTGAGGCACGAATTGGTACATAGAAATAACAATATTTAGCATTAAAGTATCATTTCTAAATTTGTTTAAATGACTATCATGTTAGTAATATAGCTTGGAGCTGATAAACGCCCCCCCCTGACGTTTATAATGGTGGACTGCGACTCCTATACATTAGGGTGTGGGGGAGACTAGACCACACCTGAATCGAAGACGTTGTTAGTACGTTCGTTATCACATATATATTTACAATCATTTGTTAAACTAAAAAATATAGTTTGTAAGATTGTTACATAGATATGTATATATATATATATATATCCAAGCATGGCGTTTCCCTTTTTGATGAAGAAATAGACTTTAATGCTAGTTTATGACAAGAAGTCATTAGTGAGCAAGATGTGGGGCCTAATAGAAGGCAAGTTTTGGGTGGTTTGCCACCTAAATTCACGTTCTCTACTAATTCTAATGGAGCCTCTATTTTTTTTGCTGCATCCTCAACATGAATCATACTGACATCTCAGTCTAATGTATCCAAGACTGAGTTTGTATGGCTCACACAGACAACGGGTGTGTTGGTGAATAAGGTGGGCGGCATCATTCTACTTTAGGTTCTCTCAACATGGTCGTTATGGTCATGTGCCATTTGAAGCATATACATAATATTATCATCATCGTGTATTTAGGTCTAGCTTAATAAATCATTTATCTTCTTAGTATTTAAATAACCTTTTTATTTTTAGGAAAATGCAATCAAGACATGATCACGAAGAAATAGAAGAGGAGGAGGATGAAGAGGAAGAGGATGACGACAACGAGGAAGATGTTGATGATAATGAGGAGACCGAGGATGATGTCGTGACATATAAGGTATCACAAAGGAAGTCGGTTGTCATTTCAAGATAAAGGGAGAATAGGATGGAAGGAAAGGAAAATCCAAAGGAAAAGGGCAAGGCCAAGAAAGATGGTGTCTTTACTAGATGGAGGAAAAGGATACCTTAGCATTAGTTGTGTTGTATTATGAAATTTTGTAATTTCAAAATCTTAGACTATATTAGTTAGATATGTATTGTCTGAACTTATAACTTCTTTTACAACATTTCAAGTTTTGTCTTTTTTGTTTTGCAATATTATGATCAATGCAGCTTAGCATGAACTATTAAAAACTATAATTTTAGATGTATATCTTTATGTAAATTATGCTTCTGGTGTGGAATGGTTTCTTGAATAGTATAAGCAGTCACAATGGATATATTATATGTTTTCCAATGTTTACAAGCTGTGAATCCTAAAGAGGAGCTTGTTCGAAGTTACAAGTTTGGGTTATATTTCCCCCCTATTTCTCATATTTTACATCTACGTTGGCACTACATTGTTATCACTGTAACATGATAGCAATTAGTGCCAACGTGGTGCCAAACAATGGTCGTAGTCGCAAGCACATATAATATGGTTGATGTGCCTTCATGTGTTTGTGGTCCCTCCGCGGTAGTAAAGTAGTGGCAATATAGTCTCAAATGGTTAAAAAGTCTACCACAATTTAGCGACTCTAAGCCTACTACTATCCACTACTATTGCGACCAGTTTGCGACCATGGTGTGGTTACAAAGAGTTTGCGACTCTTTCGACGTGGCTAAATAGTTTGCTACCACATGTGGTAGCAATCTTGAGTTATTACTAATTTGCGACTACATTGCCACCACTTTGCTACTATAATTGTAATGACAAAATTTACATTTTCTTGTAGTGTATTCATCAATCATGTAATTGAGATGGACCTAAGTAATACCTTTTAATAATATCAGTACATTCATTTGTGTACACCTTAAGTTTTGATATGATTATCTATTCATTTATATTATGTTGTATTTCAGTAGCATCCGTTTAATAAACAGAGATAAAGGACCCGTGTTAATATTTCGATATTAACACATGAAGATTTGTTATGTTAAGTAATTATTAGTAAAGTGATGCTTGGAAGGGCATATCTGCTTGAAGGTATCTACCGTCAAGATTCATGTTAATATAACTTAACTTAACAAATGAAAGCAACGAAATATTAACATGAGCCACATGGGAGAATGTTAGAGCTGTCGTATGGTTATTAACATTTTTCTAATTTTTCTGTGGCTTGTGAATAAGTGAAAGGATGCATCTTACGAGTGCTTGCTTTTGGTGGTTACCTTAATGGATAGGTAACCATCATGTTTATATACATGATTGGAGTCTCCTCTCCCTCAACCAATTTTGCAAGAGGATCCATTACTCAAGCATCTTGGGGCAAAGTTAAGAATGAAAAGAAAACTCCGTCTTCATTGTTTCATCTTCAATTAGGATGACTTCCGGTTATTATTCTAAACTTGCCGATTCTATGTTGGTTATTATTCATTCCCGAAAATAAAGAAATAAAGGGGATAGGGATTGTTGAACAATTATCCCCTTGGGGTCCTATTTGCAATAGGAGTAGGACTTGTGTTTCCTTTTCCAAATAGGACTAGGAGGATAAATAGGAGGCAAGAGTAGTATAAATAAGACCTCAAGCATGGCATTGGGGATCATCACAACTCAAGCATCCCTCCCTCTTCTCTCTCTTAGTTCTCTCTCCCCAATAAATGAGAGAAGTATACCATGCAAGGCATGAGGAGCAAGTCCATGCAAGGCATGAAGAGTAGCCCGCAGAGGCATGAAGAGCAGCCTGCATAGGCGTGAGGTGCATCCGCGCGAGGAAGAATCGCGCACGAGGAGTGACAACTCGTGACGAGGAGAAGCAATGGTATTGTTTTCTCCAAGTATAAGGTAACAATTATCTGATTTTATTCTTGTAATTAAGCCTCAGTTTTGTTGGACAATAAAACTGAGAAGATATTGTGCCCTCTTATTTTTCCGACCTAGTGGATTTTGTTGCGGGTCGTCGTGTCCCGTGGGTTTTCCCCCTCTCTCACATCGAGGAGGGTTTTCCCACGTAAATTTCTCATCTCTCTCTGGTTGCTTGATTATTGTGCTATGATTATTATTCTTGGTTCATGTGTGGTGAACGTCTCGCTGTTAGTCATCCTTTACAAGACAGGTTAAGGGAATCCCTTGATTTCCCAACAAGTGGCATTGGAGCTCGTGTTTTCGTTATGGGGAAGGATGACGAAGGCACGATGATCAAGCTGACGAGCACGAACTGACAAATATGGAAGGCCAAGATGGAGGACATCTTGTACTGCAAGGACCTCCATGATCCAGTGGAAGGAGAAACAGCCAAGTCCAAGGGCATGTCCGCAGGTGACTAGGCGAAGCTGAACAGGAAAGCAGTCGACACCATGTGGAAATGGCTGGACTTATCGATATTCCACCATATCACAGAAGAGATAGATGCAAAGAAACTATGGGAGAAACTGGCGGAGCTCTATGAGCAGAAGACAACCACCAACAAGAAATTCTTGATTCGAAAGTTCGTGGATCTAAAGTATAAGGACAGGATGAAAGTTGTTGAGCACTTGAGTACTATGAACATGGCACTAGATGATGAATTGCATGCGCTTCTTCTATTGGGTTCCCTGCAAGACACTTGGGAAACGTTGGTGATTACAGTGAGCAACTCTGCTACAGACGGCAGGCTGACCATCCCTATGGTCATGAGCAGTCTCCTGAATGAAGAAATCAGATGACGATCATCTGGAGAGCCCTCTTCTTCACATGTGTACGCAGTTGAAAGAAGAGGCAGGCCAAGAAGCAGGGGAAATCATGAGAAAGAACCAGGGAGAAGTCTAAAGATAGAGGAAAGTGCCATCATTGTAATAAGTCAGGTCACTAGAAGAGAGACTGTAGAGCCTTGAAAAGAGAGCAAATATAAGCGAAAAGAATCAGAAGAAAGATGAAGATGAGAACAGTGATGCGGCAGTAGCCAATGACTATGATGATCAGTTGGTTGTCACTGTTCAGGAGCAGTGTCTACATGCAGGGGATGACCCCGAGTGGGTTGTTGATACAGTCGCCTCCTACCACTTGACTCCACACAGGGAGTTCTTCACTTCCTATACAGAGGTAGATTTTGGGAGACTCAAGATGGGGAACAACAGTTACTCCAAGATCATTGGTACGGGCACCATCTTAGTTCAGACTGATTGGATGTGCAATGACTCTGCATGATGTTAGGCATGACCCTGACTTACGGTTTAGCCTCATATCCGGATCTCAACTAGATAGGGAGGGCTACCATCTGAAGTTTGGCAACAGCAGATGCAAGATCAGCAAGGGCTCTCTTATCATGGCCAGAGGCAGGTTGTGTTGCACGCTCTACAAGACTCAGGTGACAGTCATGGATGGCCGCCTACATGGTAGTGAGGCTGACACGTCAGATCTCTGGCATCGTCAGCTCGGACACATGAGCCAAAAGGGCTTACAACTTTTGAGCATGAAGGAGTTGATACCATGTCAAACGGACATAACACTATCACCTTGTGATTCATGTGAGATTGGAAAGAACAAGAGTGCACCTATTCAAGACCAGATCAAAAGGTGAAGGAAGACCTTATGCAGTTGATTCACTCTGGTGTGTGTGGTCCCATGGACATAGCATCTTTGGGTGGAAATAAGTATTTTCTGACCTTCATTGATGATGCATCAAGGAAGGTGTAGGTTTTATGTTGTGGATGAAGGATCAAGTCTTTGATTACTTCGGTAAATTTCATGCTATGGTGGAGCGCGAGACAGACAAAGTGTTGAAGTGTTTGTGCACGGATAATGGAGGAGAGTACAACTCTCACAGCTTCCAGAGCTACTATGCAGAGCACAGGATCAGGCATGAAAGGACGGATCCCAGCACACCCCAGCACAACGGTGTCGCTGAATGGATGAATAGGACCATTGTGGAAAGAGTTCGTTGCATGCTAAAGACAACAAAGCTGCCCAAGACCTTTTGGGTTGAGGTGGTTCGGACAGTCTGCTATTTGATGAATAGATCTCCATATGTTCCCTTGAATTTTCAGATCCCTGAAAGCATTTGGTCTGGAAAAGATTCCTCACATGCTCACATGAGGGTGTTCAGATGCAAAGCTTATGCATTTATAGAGAAGGAACAAAGGACAGAGCTTGATGACAAGGCGATGCCCTATATTTTTGTTGGCTATGGAGATCAGGAGTTTGGATACCGACATTGGGATCCAAGGAAGAAGACCATCATCAGGAATAGAAACGTAGTTTTCTATGAGAACCAGACTTTGGTTGAGGACGATAGTGGTGATGTTGACTCGAATGGGATTGCTATGGATGATGACAACGATGAGGACTCAGATTCTTCTCCAGTATCAGGTACAGATAGAGAAGATGCACAACCAGAACGACATGAGCCAGATACAGATCCCACTACTGTTGTTCCAGGGGATTCTGAGTAGGGGGAGCAATCTCATCAAGAAGCAGATGCAGCAGATGCTCAGGTCAGGAGATCTGTGAGGCACATCAACCATCATCCCACTATCCTACTTCCTAGTACGTGATGCTGACTGATCATGATGAGCCATGCACTTTTGAGGAGGCACAAGAGCATAAGGAGAGAGGTCATTGGCAGAATGCAATGAATGAAGAGTTGCAGTCTCTGAAGAAAAATCATACATATGATCTTGTTGAGCTTCCTGCAGACAAGAGAGCACTAAAGAACAAGTGGGTCTACAAGTTGAAGACAGATGATGGTGGCATGCAATTTGAAGTACAAGGTTAGATTGGTTGTGAAGGGATTCAATCAGAAAGAGGGCGTGGACTATGATGAGATCTTCTCACTAGTCATGAAGATGAATTTTGTGAGAATGGTGCTATGCCTTGTTGCAGGCCTAGACCTTGAGCTAGAGCATATGGACGTGAAGACGACTTTTCTTTATGGTGACCTTAAGGAAGAGATCTACATAGAGCAGCCACGGGGATACCAGGAGAAAGGGAAAGAGCACTTGGTTTGTATAATGAGAAAGAGTCTCTATGGCTTGAAGCAAGCCCCTAGACAATGGTACTTGAAGTTTGATGCCTTCATGACGAAGCAAACTTCAAGAGGACTACAATAGACCCATGTGTGTACGTTTGACGTCTTCCCAATGGCAGGTTCATTATCCTATTGATCTATGTGGATAGCGTGATGATAGTTGGTCATGATCCCGGATTGATTACAAAATTCAAAAGAGAACTCTGCAGTGAATTTGAGATGAAGGATTTGGGCAAGGCAAGCAACATGCTTGGGATGCAGATCACTCGTGACAGGAAGAAGCATAGGTTGTGGTTGTCACAAGAGAAGTATGTTGAATGCATTCTGGAGCGGTTCAACATGAAGAATACGAAGCATGTTAGCACACCCCTTGCCGCTCATTTAAAGTCGATGAAAGAGACATTTCCGTCTACTTTTGAGGAGAAAGCTGAAATGACCAAGATTTCTTACCAGTCTGCAGTTGACAGCCTTATGTACGCCATGATTTGCACCATCCCTGACATTGCTCATGCCGTGGGCGTAGTGAGCAAATTCATGTCGAATCCGGGGAAGGATCACTGGGAAGAAGTGAAGTGGATTCTGAGATACTTGAGAGGGACCTCAAGTATGTGTCTGATGTTTGGGAGGTCAGATCCCAAAATCTACGAATACAAAAATGCTGACATGGCAGGAGATGTGGATCAGAGGAAATCGACTTCCGGGTACATTTTCACTTTCGCAGGGGAGCGATTTTGTGGCAATCCAAGTTGCAAAAATACATTGCACTCTCAACAACTGAAGCTGAGTACATTGCAGCAGTAGAAGCAGGAAAATAAGTGTTCTGGTTACAATGATTTCTTGGTGAACTTGGATGCGAAGACAGTGAGCCGATTGTCTTCTGTGATAGCCAGAGCGCCATTGATCTGAGCAAGAGCATGATGCACCATGCTCGCATAAAGTATATAGACGTGCGATATCATTGACTGAGAGATGCTATTGATAAGAAGCATCTCATTCTGAAAAAGGTTCACACAGATGAAAATCCATCAGATATGTCGACGAAGAACGTGGCTAATGACAAGCTGCAGCTCTGTAGAGAGTTGAGAGGTGTCACCTCTCAATGATTGTCTTCATGGAGACACCTCCCCATTGAGACCAGAGGGGAAGGTTGTTGGTCATTATCCATTCCCAAAAGTAAAGAAAAAAAGGTATGGAGGTTGTTGAACAATTATCCCCCTGGTGTCCTATTTGCAGTAGGAGTAGGGTTTGTGTTTCATATTCCAAATAGGACTACGAAGAGAAAGAGGTGGTAAGAGTAGTATAAATAAGATCTCATACATGGCATTGGGAATCATCCCAACTCAAGCATCTATCTCTCTCTTCTCTCTTAGTTCTCTCTCCCCCAAGCAAGGAGAGAAGTAGCCCACGCAAGGCATGAGGAGTAAGTCCATGCAAGGCACAAAGCAGCCCATAGAGGCTGAGGTGCATCCGTGCGAGGAAGAATCGCGCACGAGGAGGGACAACTCGTGACGAGGAGAAGTAGTGGTATCGTGTTGTCCAATTACAAGGTGAGAGATATCTGATTTTATTCTTGTAACTGAGCCTCAGTTTTGTTGGACAATAAAACTGAGAATATATTTTGCACTCTTACTTTTTCGACCTAGTGGATTTTATTTGGGTCGTTGTGCCCTGTGGGTTTTCCCCTTCTCTCACATCGAGGAGGGTTTTTCCACGTAGATTTCTCATCTCCCTGTGGTTGCTTGATTTTTGTGCTACGATTATTTTTCTTGATTCCTGTGTGAGGAACGTTCCGCTGCTAGTCATCCTTTGCAAGACAGGTTAAGGGAATCCCTCGATTTCCCAACTATCTAAGTATCAAGTTAGAATTTGTGATTGTTGCGAATCGCGGAAGCGAACACGCACAAACACGATCAAACAAGCAAGAACGCAAACACACGGATTTACAAGGTTCATCCGTAACTGGGATACGTCCTTGGGCGGCGGCGATCGGTTTCACTATGTGGAGAAAAGAATGAATACAGAGGATACATAAAACCCCAACCCTAAGGAGTTTATATAGCACTCCCATACAGACGGATCCCTAAAAATAGAAGGATCCAAATACCCGAATACAAATAGAACCGCTCCATAAAATTTTCGCCGGGGGCGCTGCCCCCACACCCCCGCAGGGGGGGCGCACCTGCTCCCCCCCTAGACCCCCCCCACAGGCTCGCTGACCGGGCAGCGAGACCCCCGTCCTGTTGGGGTATGGTACGGCAGGGGGATGCATATGCAGTTCTTCAACCTGGGTCAGATGGTTAGGATTCAAGGCATATCAACAATCTCCACCTTGAATTGAATCCTCTGAGAAGCTTCGCTAAGCTTCGTCGTGCCGCCGCCAGCCCCTCCTTGGGGATACTCCCAACTGTCGACATTGAGCAAGTCCAAACAATGTTTGAACTTACTCCCAGGAACCGCCTTCGTGAACATATCGGCCGGATTATCTGCTGTACCAACCTTCTTCACCTTGATCCTCTTCTCAGAACGAATGAAGTGATATCTGACATCTATGTGTTTGGTTCTCTCATGATGAACATAATCCTTGGCTAAGCATATTGCACTAAGACTGTCACAATATACTATAGCCTGATTTTGTTGCAGACCGAGGTCTCCAAGTAAGCCCTTCAGCCAAATGCCTTCCTTTGCAGCCTCTGTCAGTGCCATGTATTCTGCCTCTGTAGTAGACAAAGTAACCGATGGCTGTAAGGTAGCCTTCCAACTGATGACCGAATTCCCTAAAGTGAAGACGTAGCCTGTCATCGATCTCCTCCCATCAATATCTGCTGCATAGTCTGAATCTGAATATCCAGCAACCAAGCACTCTGAATCACTTCTATAAATGAGGCCAATGTCTGTTGTTCCTTTCATATAGCGGAAAATCTGCTTGACTGCCTGCCAATGCTCCTTTCCTGGGTTACCCATGAATCTACTAACAACGCTCACAGCATGAGCGATGTCAGGTCTTGTGCATACCATGGTATACATAAGACTCCCAACTGCGCTGGCATAGGGAACACGTGACATGTATTCCTTATCAGCATTTGACTGTGGTGCAAAAGAAACTAAGAGATGAATATTTGAAGCGGATGGAGTACTTAGAGGCTTGGTTGTAGACATCCCAAATCTCAGTAGAACTTTCTCAATGTAGTTCTTCTGAGATAAGAAAAGTTTCCCTTCTGCACGATCTCTAATGATCTCCATCCCTAAAATCTTCTTCGCTGTACCAAGATCCTTCATGTCAAATTCTGAACTAAGGAGCTTCTTCAGATCATCTATGGTACTCCTCTGTTTGGCAGCAATCAGCATATCATCGACGTACAGTAACAGATAGATGAAGGATCCATCCTCCACCTTGTTGTGGTAAACACAACAATCGTATGGGCTCCTGTTGAACCCATGATCAGTCATGAAACTATCAAACTTCTTGTACCACTGCCTGGGAGACTACTTAAGCCCATACAAAGACTTCTTCAATCTACATACATGATCTTCCTTACCCTGAGATAGGAATCCCTCTGGTTGGCTCATAAGAATGTCTTCTTCGAGTTCACCATGTAGGAAGGCTGTCGTCACATCTAACTGCTCCAGCTCCAAGTCTTGATGTGCTACAAGAGCTAGTAGCATCCTGATGGATGTATGTCTTACAACAGTGATTATGAAACACATGTTCTTATTTGAATTTATGTTGAATAAGAACACCGTTCATTTGATTCTAACAACAATATCTCATGCATATACAATATATTTTAAGAGAATCAAAGTCTCAACTTCGTAATAATGTTTACAAGGGATCATACCGATTAGGCATCACAAAAACTCCACCACAAAAACATTGTATCACAATTTTTCCACAAGAATCACATATATTTCTATGGGTATTCAATCATATGGGACTATGAAGCATGTGGAAACTAACAACAAGGAGGAAGGGAAAACTCGCTACCTTCAATGATGTTCCCTCGAGATCTCACCTAACACGAAAATGATGTTTCTAATACTCTGATGTCAACAAGATTGTTCAGACGTAGAAGACTTCGAGCTCGGATACACAGTAGTGATCGTGGATATTAGATCCAAACACCCTCTCCGACAATGATGGTGGTTCTTGGGGGAAGATTCCGACCGAATGGGTAGTACTATGGTGAGGGAAGAAGTGATGGGTTGCTAGATCTTGAGAGGACAACCTATTGACGGATCCGAAAATGCCGGTTTTAAGAAGTTGTTTTTATCGTGTCGTGCGTTGTAGGCGGCAATCGGAAACGATCAAGAAATTAACCATAAATAAACTATGCAAGTTTCAATCTCGTGGTTTTATTTTATTTTACTTGGGCAAGTCCCAAGGTCGATCACAAGGAGGCAAAGGAACAACCTAGAATTAAGTCTATCAAAGTTCGAGTTCGGTTTTTCGAAGCGGTCTTTTTTTGAAAATTTTCAATTTATTAGGGGATGCACATGCAAATTCGGCCTATTTTAGGGACTAAAATGTAAATTTCAATCAAACGATGTCCGAAAAATACGAGACTTGGCCACAATGTAAATTATGATGAAATAAGTGCACTGTAATTTTTTTGGAATTTTTCGATGCAATATGAATTTTTTATGAATTTTTAAATGCAAACAAAATAATTTTCAATATTTAATTTTAATAAATATCAAACCTGCTTATTTTCAAGGATCAAAATTATCTGAGATCCATCACTAAGTGATGGATCTCAGAAAAATCCTAAACCTCGAAAATGTGGGGTTTAATATCTATTAAAAATTAAATACGAAAATATGCAAAATGATTTTTATAGGACAAAATATGCATGCAAATACAAATCTTTTTGAGCACAATGTTAAGAATAATTAACTCTACAAGATGTGATTTTTCGAGAATTTTTAGAGCAACGGTTAATCAACTATCAATTTCAGAGCAAGAAATGGGTAAAATACACAAATTTTCACAAAACAATTATTTATTAACTAACCATCAATCACAAAATTACCCACAACATGTCAAAGTGTAGAGAGTCAATTAACAAACATCATGCTATTTTTAGATTGATAAAATAATGTAGAGAAAATGTTCAAAACTGAGGGAGAACACGGGGGTATGATTGCAATATAAATATAAATAAATAAATATAAAATGCAACTGGGGGGTTTCTATGTAATTACCAATAGTCCGGAGGGTGTTTCTGCAAAATGACCAGTAGGTCACGTGCCAAGCACGTGACCTTGGTTGGGGGGCTGGCGTGCGAATAAGGCGGAACCCGGGGGCGCTTCTATAAAATCTCCAAGTTGTCACGTGCTGGGCACGTGACTTTGGACTTCAGTGCGAATAGGTAGACGCCCGGTGTGCTGGATGCAATTGACCCAGCGGGTCACGTGCGGATCACGTGACCCCTGGGGATGAGAACGGGTCGTAGAAGTTCCCTCAGCACGTGCTTCTCACGTGCGAGGGCCTCGGGACTCGTGTCCAGTGGTGGAGCGGTGAAGGTGGCGGAGGGCCGGCGATTGGAGAAGAGGGCGGTGGCGTGGTTGGAGCTCGGCGATGATGAGATGGCTGAAGGCGGAGCTCCGGTCGTGCTTCTGTGGTTGATGGCGGCGTCGCGACGTTGATGTAGTTTGCGGAGGAGTTGAGCGTCGTCGGAGGCATAACAGGTCGGGGAAGATGGAGGAGCGGAGGCGATGTCGCTGGCGTCGCAATGGTGTCGATGACGTGGTGAAGGCGATGAAGCGTCGTTGGCTCAACGGTAGGCGAAGACCGGAGCAGGAGCACGGCAGCACGAAGCTGCGAGCGGTGACGGTGGCTGGAGGAGGAGCCACCGGACCTCGCCGATGAACGAGGGGGGCGCTGTCACCGCCCTCCTCGATTGCTTGCTATCGGCGGATGCTTCTAGAGGTGTGCGGCGGTGGTCCTTAAATACGAGAGAGAGAGAGGCCGGAGATGGAAGTTCGCGGTGAGATTTGGGGGTTTTGATGAGATCGGGGAGATCGATGATGGAGGCGGCGGCCGATTCGCAGCGTAAATCACGGGCGGCGGCGATCTGTGACGAGGCGGAGAGGGCGAGATTCGCGGGCGGCGGAGTTCCCTGATTGGGAAAGGAGCTGAGGGGGACGACGCACAGGCGTCGATCGAGTTTGATCGGATGGCGCCCGTTGCGCCACGTGGCGTCAAAGAGAGGGGGAAGAGGCGGGCAGGAGGAGCGCACGTGCTTAGCGCGTGCCTGGGTGGCACGTGCCTCGCACGTGCGTGGTTTTATTTTAATTAATTTTTTTAATAAAAACGAGTTTAAATAAAGCCAAAAATGGCTGACACGTGGCGGCACCAGGTGCTGCCACGTGTCAACACCAGAAAATTCCGAAAATAAATATCTTATAAAATCAAAAATAAATAGTAAATGACCTCGGATTGAAAAACTTTCTTCGCGAAAATTGCTCGTCTCGATGAGATCTACAACTTTCATGAAGACATCAAAACCAAAATCGATCATTTGCATAAAGTGAATTTTTGGGGTATCCTATGTACATAGAATACCTTGCTTTTTGGGTTTTATAATTTTTATGTCATTTTTTTGATCAGATAAAAATTCGAAAAAATTACGGCAATATCAAAGATAAATAAAGACACCTTAATCTAATTTTTTTGGATTTTTATTAATTGATAAAATATGTACAGAAAATATTAGGTTAAAAATAGCTAAAATATACAATATACAAAAGAGGCCCAAAACCCAACTTTCACATATGAGCTCCGATTCACTTGAACTTGGTCTCGTTTTGAAGGTAATTGAATGTACATCAGTTCAAAAGTGAGTAGGATTAAATCAGACACTGGATGGGGAAGATATATGGCTTTTAGTCCGAAAATCCTGAAATTAGGGTTTGGTTTTTTTGGTCCGTTTATTTGGGTTAGTTATTTTTTTTGTATTTTTCCTTTATTCATGTTAGTGATATGTATACAGTGGAATTGGTTTTGAGTCATTCGGAGTTAGCATGAATGAGTTAAAAATCTGGGAAGTTAGGCTATTTACAGGTCATTTTGGGCTTGGATTTTTGGCTTCTTATTTTATGCAGATTTTTGTGCTAAAATGCCATTCTTATGGAAACATGCATGAATGCTAATTATGCAAAATAGATGCAAGAATGCTGTTGATTTTGAGGGTTTTGAGCTTAATAAATGAGATTTAGAGTGATGAATACGAGATTCATCATCCCCCTATACTTAAACCATGCTCGTCCCTGAGCATCAAAAAGAAATGCTATGAGGTGAAATGAGATTGGGTTCCATACCAAGATCATGAGCTGAAGGTGAAAGTGAACCTAAACTCAACCTTTGGATTATTTGTGTGTCGGAACTTCTGTGACACTTAGAATTTTAAAATCAACAGCCCTCAAGTTCTACACATCATTGCTACAGTTTCAGCTCAGAAGTCATCTTAGATCAATCCTCTTCCCAAAGTATATCCTATGAACATTGAATAACCGACTCTTGTGTGTGAAGGGTTTTAGCTCTTCCCATTCAGAATGCCGGACTACCATGCTCTTCTCCTCTCCAGTAACTCATCCTCGGGGAGTCAGGTATTTCCTTCTAAGGTCTGTCGCGTTGTGTTCACAATCGAATGAGGGAGAAGATAGAAGAAAGAGAAAAGAACTGGAGGGTGGCCAGTGTAGTCACCTCTCCTTGTGAAGATGGCCAGTGTAGCCGAGTCTCCACCAAGATCTGCAGGTTTCTTGAAGCTTGGACCTTTTTGGTCAGATTTTTATTTGGTAGAATGCTTCTTTGTATTTGGAATTTTTGGTGGTTCTGCTTGGATCTTGTTGTGCCCCTACGGATATAGCATCTTTTTGTTCCGTACATTTTTTGGGGTCTTAGAAAAATTGTGCCCAGCCGTCCATCCCTTTTCCGAAGCTTTATTTCAACCCGTACTCCGGTCTTTAGATTTCCACGCTACCAGAAAAGAAACTCACATAGTCTTCCAACATCCCGTCTGAGTTGAGCTAAGTGCATAGTGCGAGAGTATAAATTAATTCCTTATTCCAGAGTTGTACCCAGAATGAAGAGACCAGGTTAGACACTAAGAGTCAAACGCAGTACATTGTCATGTGGAACTCAAAGAATTAAGTCAAGGACCTGAAGACTCTAAAATCCTATTTCTCGGTGAAGTTCCTTTGAAAATTAGGTGGATTAAGGTCAAGTACAGACCGCTCTCGGTTTCGGCTCATAACTCGGTTCAGAACCCAAAGACTTTTCACATATGCAGATGCGATGCTTGATGAAATGCGAGTGTGTGAAATGCAGACACATTTTTTAGTTTGATTTTTTTTTTTGAATGAATGAATAAGAAGCCATTTTTCAAAAATTTCGGGTACAGTCAGTGTTAGTGGCAAAACATTTTTTTTTTCTTTTTTTCTGTTTTTTTGTTTTGTTTTGTTTTTTTTTAAAGAATATCCACCGCGTAAATACATATAGACTTATGCGCAAGTACGAGGTATGGCTAAAATATATACATAGTATATATACAGACCCCCCTATACTTAGCGAGTGTTGTGTCCTCAGAGCACAAGAAGCGTAAAGAAGACATAGCCCGGGCTAAGCGTAAGAGAGTGAAAAAAGAACAAGAT
Organism: Ottelia alismoides; assembly: GCA_037367405.1. Lineage (NCBI taxonomy): Eukaryota > Viridiplantae > Streptophyta > Magnoliopsida > Alismatales > Hydrocharitaceae > Ottelia > Ottelia alismoides. Next base: position 407,406 of record JAZKJV010001607.1, read on the forward strand.
TTACAAAATCGCCCCCCTATACTTAGACTGTGAATAGTCTAAGTATAGAAGAAGAGCGAAAAAGAAAAAATGAAGCGGTCAGGGTTTGTGAATGAGGAGAGTATATACAGGTGGACGTTGGTTCCCCCTATACTTAGGCTTTGGTCAGCCTAAGTATAAAAGAAGGGTGGAGGCGAGTCGATCTGGAGATGGAGTGTGATGATATATATATAGATGGCATCGGTCCCCCCTATACTTAAGCCTTGGCCTAAGTAGAGGAAGAAGTTGTACAAGGAGACCGATGTGGTCGGGAGGGAGGGTGGGTAACCGATGATTAAGGCGGTTTTCGGCTAATCTTCTTGTGAGCCTGCGGTGGGAGATCGTAATGAGTTTGAGATGAAGTATATGATTCCCAACTATTATCAGTGTCATCCTCAGAAAAGTCATGATGGATAGTGGACGAAGTGTTTGAGTCAGATGAAAGATTTCCATCATCAGAGTTATCCTCAGAGGAATAGTATTTGAAAGTGGACACACTCCAGATGTTCATGTCTTTTTGTTTCTGCAATTGTTTCCTCAAGATTCGTTCCTTTTTAAGATCAATCGATTTGTCCTCAGATGAATATTCAGATGCTTTGGTCTCAGTCAGCTCATAAGAAATAATTCCAGTGTACTTGTGGAAGGTAGGAGCATCAGCTTTGGATGAGTAATAATTAGGAACGGGAGTTGTCCAACGAGAATCGAATTTTGGATCCTTACGAAGATATGGCTTTAGAGCTGCCGAACAGACTTCACTCATGTAGACTACCTTTTCCGGACCTGATGAGGGATCATCAACCGATTCCTCTTCCGAAAGATTAAAGGTGACTTTCTTTTTCTTGTTTCGTGAAGATGTCGGTTCACTTGAGTATCCGGATGAATAGCCATTAAAATTCTTCTCCTTGGTCAGTGTTTGGGCTACGTGTTCGTTCTTTGTTTCCTGAATGTTAGTGCACTCTTGATTTGGGAGGATTTGGTCAAGATAATCAGAGTATGTTGCTCCAGGGTGCGACCATACAAATGTCTCAGGATCGTAGTAGAAGGATTTGTCTATTTTGAAATCTGCGGGAATTGAGATATCGGGGAGAGTCTCTAAACCAATAGTCTCATTAACAAACGCAATCTCAGGTGTAGCAGCGGGGTAGGGCTCTTCTACCATTTCATGGTTGCGGTTGTTGGGGACTTCGTGGGTTACCTCAGAAAATCGTGGTTCCTCAAAGACTGTATCAGATCGTAGTGATTCCAATGCCGTAAAATTTATTTCCCGAGTCTCACAATCGATACTCGCCTTGGCCAATGCCAAGAATGGTTTTCAGAGAATGATTGGAGACTGGGTGAATTCTCCTTGATGCTCAATATCAATGATCGTGAATTCTACCTTGAGTGGAGCACCTTGGAATTTCATGATGACAGAAATGGTTCCTCTCGGCCGCTTTATTGATCGGTCTGCCAATTGAACAATCTCTCGTATCTTCCGAATCGGTCCGAGTTTGAGTTCGTGGAATACAGAGGTCGGGAGGATATTGATCGGTGAATCATCATCAATTCGGGCATGGGTGAAAATTGTGTCTTTTATTCTACAGTCAAATCTGGGCAACCGCTTCACAATGCGGCTCTTGGTTTTTCTTCTCAACACCAAGGAGGAGGCCATTGACAAGATATGTCTTTCGGTTTTTGTTCTAATCCGTCCCGACTTTTTGACAATTACTCCGTCTGTTAAAAATTTCTTTAGGTCGGGGAAGTGTTCAATGGCCTTTATAATGGGAAGTTCAAAAATCAAATGTTTTTCCAATGCCTTCCCGTAAAACAGGATCCAAATTCCTCAGGTCTTCTTCAGATTCAATTTTTAAGAGATTTTCTGTATTTTTGATTTTTTTGGTATTTTCGAATATTCCCATTTTTTTGGTATTTTCGGTGTCGTGTGGTGATGTTGTGTGTTCCTCAAATGAGCAGGGGCTTTGATGTTCAGAGTAAAGGTTAGGGACATAAGCATTTCTAGGGGAACAATGATGAGCGGAAGTATTGATGTTTGTATTATCCCTAGGTCTTTGAATATCCTCAAAATTTTCATCATGGAATCCAATCCTTTCCCCATTCATATTCGAGTCACCATAGAATGATATTACTCGGTCGGCAAATTTTTGAAATTTATCCTCCATCAATTCGAATCTTGTTTTCATCTTTGAAACATTATCCTCAAAATTCTGTTCATGATCAGTCATGGGAGCATTCGATTTTTGTTCAATGATTTCTTCTTCCATTTTTCTGTACGTGCAGAGAGGAGAGTTTCTTGGAATATCCACCATATGATCATTATTTTTAGAAAATATCTCCTCAATAATTATGGAAGGAGGCTGCTCATATGATCCAGGCATGTGTATTTGATCTGAGTAGAGTTCAATCCTTTGATCATGATTAGTCAGATCTTGAGATTGTGGAATCAACATACAGGGTTTATATGTGTCTAGGAGGTCAGTCCAGTCCTCTGTATGTCTGACGAGGGGTTTGTTGTGGTCAATCCAACACTCATGATCATTAAATGCATTTCCTTTCATCTGGGTTTGGTTTTTCTGCCAGTCATGGGACTTAAAAGGGTTTTGATCCTGAAATGTTTCATTGGCAAGAAACTGAGAATAAGGCGGTTTAGTCCAAGATGGTAGGTGGTCATGTGTAGTTGGATGACTTGACTAGGGATTCAATGGGAGGGCCGAGGTCATCCGCGGGTGAAAGTTTCCCGCAAATGTTAGAGGATTATTGAAAGAAGAGGATGTAGTTGATTTGGGCCAAACCGAGACAGATTTGTTTTCATGGTGATGTTCGGTCATTTTTGAAGGAGTTGAGAGAAATGATGGGTTGGATCTGAAATTTGGAAAGATTTCCATGATGGGATTAAAATCAAGAGATGAGAGAGATGATTGTATGGAACAGAAAATTTATCAAAAGTGCGGCTATTGATCTTCGATATCGGTTCACGCACGCCAATACAAACACAAATCAACCCTGGGTTCACCAACTCACACAATGAAGCCGTAAGATTTCGGCTATTATCTTTTCAATTTTAGTTGGTGATAATTCAATCTTGGCAAAAATTTAGCGAGCTGAGATTTTGGATTTGGGCTCTATCCTTAAGTGTCGTCTCTCGCTCACTCAGAAAAATAAAATCATCCAAGGTTGGGGTTGCTCTCCCGCAGAAATTCTTGATTTTATGGGTTCTTTAAGATCAACTAATTTTAGCAGTCCCGATTTTAATGAGTGATCATTGAAAAATTAGATGAGCACAAATACACGTCTATCGTCCAGTCCCAATTTCCTTTAAAGTTATGTTATAAAATAAGAGAGGAATTCGGGAAAAGCCGATGCACGCGGAAAACTATGATGAATGCTAAGTTAGAAGACTTACAGTGAATCCTCGCAATCTCCATGTGGGATGCTAGACAGAATTTTAAAAATTATTCTATATGATGTGCAAAACGATGGAAAAACTGCACCTAAGCAGAAAGTTCTATTAGCAGGAAGAATTGATTTAAATTTGGCTAAGTTGAACGATCTATGTGCGTCTCAATTAAGTGCAGTGTGGCTTAAGATCCTACGAGCACAAGCAAAAATATAAATGCTCTGAGAGCCGTATGTGCAGGTCTATCCTAATCGCCACTCAAGTCGGGCCCCACCCTCTCCGGAGAGTGAAATAGGCCACGACACACCACAGAATAAAGTCAGAGGTCTTTCTACACACGCGAGAGTCCAAACGGACACCGCTGTAAAATTACAAAAATTTAAAAAAAAATGCAAGAATTAAAAACCTAGACTTTACGCTCTCTCATGACTCGACTCGATCTTAAATTAATTGCGGTTTTTGCAAGAGTCGGTGAAGTTGCATCGGCTATTGAAAACCGCTCCACGTACAAGGTACCTCGCAAAAAAATAAGAGAGAAAATGTAAGAGAGAGACTCAAAAATATATGAAAAATAAAGGCTGAAAATAAATTGCAGGAAAATGAAATTTACAATGAAAAATTCGGGGGTCAGACTACCCGAATGCGGAAAACCGAATAAAAAATTTTTAGACAAAAATCTAAGACGTTTGCCTCCCCGGCAACGGCGCCATCTGACGGATCCGAAAATGCCGGTTTTAAGAAGTTGTTTTTATCGTGTCGTGCGTTGTAGGCGGCAATCGGAAACGATCAAGAAATTAACCACAAATAAACTATGCAAGTTTCAATCTCGTGGTTTTATGTTTATTTTACTTGGGCAAGTCCCAAGGTCGATCATAAGGAGGCAAAGGAACAACCTAGAATTAAGTCTATCAAAGTTCGAGTTCGGTTTTAAGCGGTCTTTTTTTGAAATTTTTCAATTAATTAGGGGATGCACATGCAAATTCGGCCTATTTTAGGGACTAAAATGTAAATTTCAATCAAACGATGTCCGAAAAATACGAGACTTGGCCACAATGTAAATTATGATGAAATAAATGCACTGTAATTTTTTTGGAATTTTTCGATGCAATATGAATTTTTTATGAATTTTTAAATGCAAACAAAATAATTTTCAATATTTAATTTTAATAAATATCAAACCTGCTTATTTTCAAGGATCAAAATTATCTGAGATCCATCACTAAGTGATGGATCTCAGAAAAATCCTAAACCTCGAAAATGTGGGGTTTAATATCTATTAAAAATTAAATACGAAAATATGCAAAATGATTTTTATAGGACAAAATATGCATGCAAATACAAATCTTTTTGAGCACAATGTTAAGAATAATTAACTCTACAAGATATGATTTTTCGAGAATTTTTAGAGCAACGGTTAATCAACTATCAATTTCAGAGCAAGAAATGGGTAAAATACGTAAATTTTCACAAAACAATTATTTATTAATTAACCATCAATCACAAAATTACCCACAACATGTCAAAGTGTAGGGAGTCAATTAACAAACATCATGCTATTTTTAGATTGATAAAATAATGCAGAGAAAATGTTCAAAACTGAGGGAGAACATAGGGGTATGATTGCAATATAAATATAAATAAATAAATATAAAATGCAACTGGGGGGTTTCTATGTAATTACCAATAGTCCGGAGGGTGTTTCTGCAAAATGACCAGTAGGTCACGTGCCAAGCACGTGACCTTGGTTGGGGGGCTGACATGCGAATAAGGCGGAACCCGGGGGCGCTTCTATAAAATCTCCAAGTTGTCACGTGTTGGGCACGTGACTTTGGACTTCAGTGCGAATAGGTAGACGCCCGGTGTGCTGGATGCAATTGACCCAGCGGGTCACGTGCGGATCACGTGACCCCTGGGGATGAGAACGGGTCGTAGAAGTTCCCTCAGCACGTGCTTCTCACGTGCGAGGGCCTCGGGACTCGTGTCCGGTGGTGGAGCGGTGAAGGTGGCGGAGGGCCGGCGATTGGAGAAGAGGGCGGTGGCGTGGTTGGAGCTCGGCGATGATGAGATGGCTGAAGGCGGAGCTCCGGTCGTGCTTCTGTGGTTGATGGCGGCGTCGCGACGTTGATGTAGTTTGCGGAGGAGTTGAGCGTCGTCGGAGGCATAGCAGGTCGGGGAAGATGGAGGAGCGGAGGCGATGTCGCTGGCGTCGTGATGGTGTCGATGACGTGGTGAAGGCGATGAAGCGTCGTTGGCTCAACGGTAGGCGAAGACCGGAGCAGGAGCACGGCAACACGAAGCTGCGAGCGGCGACGGTGGCTGGAGGAGGAGCCACTAGACCTCGCCAATGAACGAGGGGGGCGCTGTCACCGCCCTCCTCGATTGCTTGCTATCGGCGGATGCTTCTAGAGGTGTGCGGCGGTGGTCCTTAAATACTAGAGAGAGAGAGAGGCCGGAGATGGAAGTTCGCGGTGAGATTTGGGGGTTTTGATGAGATCGGGGAGATCGATGATGGAGGCGGAGGCCGATTCGCAGCGTAAATCACGGGCGGCGGCGATCTGTGACGAGGCGGAGAGGGCGAGATTCGCGGGCGGCGGAGTTCCCTGATTGGGAAAGGAGCTGAGGGGGACGACGCACAGGCGCCGTCCGATCGAGTTTGATCGGATGGCGCCCGTTGCGCCACGTGGCGTCAAAGAGAGGGGGAAGAGGCGGGCAGGAGGAGCGCACGTGCTTGGCGCGTGCCTGGGTGGCACGTGCCTCGCACGTGCGTGGTTTTATTTTAATTAATTTTTTTTAATAAAAACGAGTTTAAATAAAGCCAAAAATGGCTGACACGTGGCGGCACCAGGTGTTGCCACGTGTCAGCACCAGAAAATTCCGAAAATAAATATCTTGTAAAATCGAAAATAAATAGTAAATGACCTTGGATTGAAAAACTTTCTTCACGAAAATTGCTCGTTTCGATGAGATCTACAACTTTCATGAAGATATCAAAATCAAAATCGATCATTTGCACAAAGTGAATTTTTGGGGTATCCTATGTACATAGAATACCTTGCTTTTTGGGTTTTATAATTTTTATGTCATTTTTTTGATCAGATAAAAATTCGAAAAAATTACGGCAATATCAAAGATAAATAAAGACACCTTAATCTAATTTTTTTGGATTTTTATTAATTGATAAAATATGTACAGAAAATATTAGGTTAAAAATAGCTAAAATATACAATATACTAAAGAGGCCCAAAACCCAACTTTCACATATGAGCTCCGATTCACTTGAACTTGGTCTCGTTTTGAAGGTAATTGAATGTACATCAGTTCAAAAGTGAGTAGGATTAAATCAGACACTGAATGGGGAAGATATATGGCTTTTAGTCCGAAAATCCTGAAATTAGGGTTTGGTTTTTTTGGTCCGTTTATTTGGGTTAGTTATTTTTTTGTATTTTTCCTTTATTCATGTTAGTGATATGTACACAGTGGAATTGGTTTTGAGTCATTCGGAGTTAGCATGAATGAGTTAAAAATCTGGGAAGTTAGGCTATTTACATGTCATTTTGGGCTTGGATTTTTGGCTTCTTATTTTATGCAGATTTTTGTGCTAAAATGCCATTCTTATGGAAACATGCATGAATGCTAATTATGCAAAATAGATGCAAGAATGTTGTTGATTTTGAGGGTTTTGAGCTTAATAAATGAGATTTAGAGTGATGAATACGATATTCATCACCTATCCATCTCCCATTTATAGGAAAAAGAGTGAATCCCAGATCCGATTTTGATCTGGCTCGGGTCCACATATGGATCTCGAACCCCGTCCTAAAACATCAATGTCCTAAACTAGGAAAGTTGAAATTTGATGTTCTTGATATTGTTAAAAATACATCGATGAGATCTGCTAAGTGATGCAGTTATTTATAAATTTAGGAAGTTAATTACTCTAGATTTTATAAGAAAAATACGATATTTCACATCAACAAACAACGAAGGCCCATCTGATGAATAGCATCAGGAGCAGAGGTTCCTCTCGTTTCACCTGCTCCTCTCGTCTCTTGGTGAAGAAGGAGATCAAGGGAGAGAAACCATAGTTGATCTCCTTCCCTCATTTGAACGTCCACCCTTGATTCAGGAGGGATGTGGCACCATCAATCGAAGTTAACTTTCTATCTTGGCCGTTTGTGAAGCATCAACATCTATGGTTGACCTCTCCTCGATGTCCAGAAGGTCGACACATGGTCATCTTGCGATCCTGCAACTCCACGTGGACCTAAGGAGGGTTATGTGCGTTTGTGCACGTGACTGGACAATTTATGGAGCAGCACCCAATAATTTCCTCTCGCCATGAATTCCAACCCCAGCCGACGTCAGCACTATGTCACAATCACGCAAAAGGGGGCACATTCATGACATTTTGCAATCATCACCCCTCTTTTTTAGGTAATATCATGCATATCCATGTGCGTGTTTTTGTATTGTAATCTACACAGGATAATTGCAATTACAACCCTAGGTTTAAAGGCTAATATCTTCCCAACATTGCCTTAAAATTCGTGTCTTCCATTTTGTTGTATCAGGAACTTGTGCTCTGTGACCTTAGATTTGCTATTTTTGGGCATGCAATGACATGTTTTAGTGAAAATTGCTCTTTTTCCTACTTTAAATTATAGGAAATCATGTGTGTTGAATTGGGAGATGCCACTTCTGAATATACAGTATATCATCCAACTTTGCAAGTTTTGGGCTTTTTTAAATATCTAGGTTATACCTTGCATCAATTTATAGACAAAAAATCGTTGTGGTAGATAATGCAAAGGAGCACATCAGATAGTTTTTTAAGATTTTTAGATCTCGTTATATTTTTCTAAAATTCAATTTCTGATTGCAGTCCATGTTCGAAAGAAATTTTATAAAAAAATAAATAAAAACACCTCAAGTAATTGTCAAAATTAGGGTAGTTGTATTTTACATGTTTTATATCATAAACAAAAGTTGTCAAAAAGTACCGAGTTTGGAGACTTCGAACGCAAAAACATTGAAAATCTTCCAAAAGACCCTAAAAATTCATATTACTTCAAAAATAAAAACATTGCATTTTCTTCTCCTTGGTTTTATCTCCATATGAAAACTATAGTCTGATTTTAGGACCTCAATTGAAGCCTTAATTCCCATTTTTCTAATTCCTTAAATTGTCCTATTTTCCTTAATGTTGAATTACGTGTTTTTTAAAATTAGATTTTTATTCAACTACTCTATGTGATAAATATTATTCACCCCTTAACAGTATCTCGATCTTAATGGATTCTCATCATTAGGTTATTTTTCATTTTACCATCTTATTTTTCTACACTCTATTATTTTTACATTTCGACTTCCTAAATTTCCACATCTTGATGCTTCCTCATGCTATGTCCTTCCCGTTTGTTATTTTCCGACCACATTATGCTACTTTCCGCTAATGTAGAAGATGGTTAAGTTAATTATTATTCACTTCTCTCTATATATATATGTGTGTGTGTCATGTTGATTCAAAAGGAGAAAAATGACTTCTAATTTCTTCGATGATGCACATTGTTGGTTGTTACAACCACTTTATTGAAACTTGTTACAACCTTATCTCCAAACACATATAATGTAAAGTAAATGTACAAGATATATGTCGTCCCACAAAGTGTTTTTCAATAAGTAGTTTGACAAAGGATTTATGGGTTCGAATCCCCTACACAGAGCAAAATCATTTCATGACCTACAATGCATCTTACAGTAACATGATTATCTTGACTTTTAAAAAAATGTACAAGATAAGATTTTGTTTACACTATCAAGGTTTGTAAAAATGAATATAAAGGGCGATAACTAAAATGATGCACCTCATTTTTACGTATAAATGAAATATCCATTGAACATTTTTATTACCCCATTTCATTCTGTCAGACTCCCCCTCCATCTCAATTTGTTGTCCCCGTGCTCACCATCTCCCCAAAATACCAAGAGGGATGATCCTGTGAGAGCCCTAAACTGTGAGAGCATGAGAGCAGTGAGTCTGGACCACTAGATTCTACTCGCGTTTCTCCTCCTCCAATCAACCAGTGTGTGATGAGCAGAATCTAGTAGTCCAGACTCACTACTCTCATGCTCTCACAATGTGAAGCTCTCACAAGATCAGCCCTCAAGTACCAAACTCCTAAAAAAACCATGAGAAGATCGAACCAATCACTGCTAGGGTTTTAATCAAGAAAAAACACCGTAGAGGTTCCTAAAAACGGATGACATAAGGAAGTACTAATGAGGCCAAGACAAGGTCTTGCTTCTCTTTTGGTTGGGCCCAATGGAGCATCTTCATTGTTCAAACTTCACCGCCTACTCCTATGACCGAGGCCATGACCGTGTTTCTTGTTGGCTGTACAATCTATATTGATCATATGGGCATGGGCATGTACAATCTATATTGTTAGATACAACTAGCGATTACAATATAACATTTCATTTTAATGGTAAATTTTAAGTTACACCATTACAACACGAGAATACATTGTTAGAGAATTGATGCCTCTTTTGACGTTACAAAAAAGATTGAAGTAACTAAAATCTTGATAGCCACATGTAATTATACATGAGGGAAAGTCAATTAATGATGGAAAATAGGGAAGGATATCAATTCCTTCTCTAAGGGTAGATAGCCACGTGAATTATCTCATAAAAAAATAAATGACATTTCTCCAATAACTAGCCAATTATGTTAGCTTGGATCTTTGACTTGTCTCGTATTTGGAGTTAAAATTTACATAAAGATACGAATATTAGATATTCCACTCTCGTGCCATGAACACGAAAATTGTTAGTGCCGTAAAACATGTTCTGAGTATTGACTTATAATTTTTTACTATGAAGTGCATATTTTTATTTGGATTTATGTTGGATAAAAACATAGGTTATTTAATTATAACGACAACATCTCATGCATATACGATATAGGATGTAACCCGCACTTCACGGCGGAACAAACTTCAGCTAATTTGATGTCAAATAAAGCATTAAACTGTGATTTTTATATTCTAATTAAATTAAGTCAACAAAAATATTTTGTTAGCCATCAGATTACGCTAGGCTCACTTATCAACTTTCCAGGAGACTACTTTAGTCATTCAAGCTGGCCAATACCAAGCCGCTTTCTTCCGCCGGAAAATCTTCTCCTCAGAAAATCTTCCTTGAAAATATGTCGAATAGAGCCCGATCTCTCAAAGTATGGGATATAGAAAATGTCTATTGTGCCCTAAATCGATCATTCTCATGACTAAGCTCATTTCCAAGAACAGACAATCTATATCATCGTCGAGTACAATATATATGCCTTTCTCATCTCCAAGACAACTAATGACAACTGTATTGCTACTCCAGCTTTCTTTCAGATATAGAATCCTTAAAAAAAAGATCATAACCTCCTAACTTCTGCAATAAGCTTGTAAAAATATGTAACTTAATATCTATTAACAACTAATTTATGATAATAACATTCAAATTTTTTAATATTCTTATGTCTAAATTTAAAATATTTTTTATTGGTAGTGTAATGCATAAGTTCCATTAATTCAAGATCAATTAAGTGAATGCAAAACTATTTTTTTAATATATATATCAAATAATTAAAAATGGAAACAAACTTCGAATACAAAACTTTTGGAAACCTAACCTCTTCTGCTCAAATACTATAATACATGATTATTATTATCCATATAAAAGAGGAAATTCCCCCTTAATATAAGAAATTCCTTTAAAATAATGCAATCATTAGCAAATGCTTATTTTATTGGATATATAAAACCATCCTCTCAAACAAACAACGGGGAGAGAAGTAATTTATCATATACTTCTGTAAATCAACAAACATCCACAAAGAATGTAAGAATAACAAATGGATACATTAATAACATTAACTTTGATAAAAATATGAGATAAATAACTTTGACAACTACATCATCATTTTTTATTGAATTTACAATCTCTCATTAAATGGAGGAGGTGTTGGGTTTTTTATGTCCAACCCCCACTTGGAGCTGCAATATTCTTCTTTTGCAGGGGCTCCTTTGTTATTTGCCCCACTTGGATGCTCCATTTCCAGAATGCAGGAAGCCTCCTTCGTACTCCATCAATTCCAGCCGATTCCAAAAAGCTTCCAGAGAGCAGAAAAAGGATTTTTCAAAACACATCCTCTTCCTCCACGAAAGAGAGACTGAGAGAGAGAGAGAGAGCAGTCGGTGGTCTAGCTCTTCTTCTCCAATTGGTTGAGGTGCTGCTAGGGTTGCGGATTCGAGAGAGAAGTCGTTGGAGCGAGCTCGAGAGGAGCAGCCATTGGAGCTTGTTGTGGAGACCTCAAGAAGCCAGAGCCATCGATTTGGGTCTCCATCCTGGAGCCCACAAGGAAAGCCGCTTATCTTCTTGATTAGAGCACATTTGGTGTTGTTAGATACTTAGGGATAGTTAGATACTTGTTGAAGAACTATCTATTGTGTGTGTGGCTTGTATCTCGATTTCGTGGGCAACAAAACCGAGAAGAACATTGGCTCATCTTGACCGTAGTGGATTGGTTGTCGGTCTTGCCCCGTGGTTTTTCTCTTAGTCACATCGAGTAAGGGTTTCCACGTAAAATTCTTCGTCTTGTGTGGTTGCTTGTTGTGCTTGCTTGTGACTGCTTGTCATATTGTTGCCATTGAGTTCCCGTGTGGGGAACATATATTTTGTTGAGCCATCTTTGCTGCAGGACAATTTTAGGGGATACTCCTGATTGTCCATTATCCCCAACAAGATGAACTCTCATCTTTTTAGAAGATGTCCTCTCAAACAAACAACAGGAAGAGAAGTAAATTATCATATGCTTCCGCAAATCAACAAATATCCACAAAGAATGTAAGAATAACAGATGGATATATTAATAACATTAACTTCGATAAAATTTTGAGATAGATAACTTTTCACAATTACATCATCGATTTTTTTATTGAATTTGCAATCTCTCATCAAATGGAAGATGAACTCTAAACTTTTTAGAAGCACCACCAACAACAACAACAAATACCGAGTTTATCCCCATCGTTTCAAGGAATTATTGGGTATCTGCACCATTCAACCCCAACAGCAAAGTTTTGGAATTGACACTAACTCGCATCATAACCATAATGCAGATGATACCACCAACAGAAGTTCAAAGAGGCAACGACTATAGTTAAAACATGTTTCAGGGTCTGATGCTGGTATTCACTGATTTTTATAAAAATATTGGATTAAGAGAATCTCAATTTAAAGTGCAAACTTTTACATTACATAAAAATAATGAGGTGGAAATTTGATAATATTAGAAAGCAATGGGAAAAAGTCACAAATATTTTAAAAATGATTATGTGTACATAAAAATAAGGAATACCTTTCTATGGTTAAAAAAATTAGTGAACACATGAAGCTATCATCACAGCCTTGAGGGTATAGTGTATACATTATTCTATTTCATTATATCATATATATATATACATGAACACATGAAAAAAATTAGAAATCATTCCCTCAAACTAACAACAATGAGGGGAAAAACAAATATAACAAATATGAAATGAGAAAATTGTAGAAAGCAAGATCTGTATACATGTCGGAAAAAATAAAAACGTTTACCTTTATGCGAATATCAAGGAGACAATTATCCCCTTATCTATAGAAATTAGAACATGCATTTAAATAAAAAATCTAAAAGATGACACGACACCCTTATTCCTCAAGATCAAAAGGGTTTGATCTCTGCAACAAAACTGATATGAAGGTTACTGGAAGCCCAAAGAAAGTACATAGGAAGAAAATCGAGCAACTTACCCAACCAAGGAGCACCCGAAAATACTCGCTTGCATAGGTCGAGCACTATTTAAAAAGTTACTTTTCTGTAATTCAAAAAATTCCCGAACATAAGAAATAAATCGTAGCCTTGAGGGTACGATATATACAGTAATTTACTTCATTAGATATATACATGGACATATGAAAAGAAAAACTGATACGATAGTTACTGGAAGCCCAAAGAAAGAATATAAAAAGAAAATTCGATCAACTTACCTAACCGAGGAGCAACAGAAAATACTTGTCGTCCAAATAAGATCAACGGATAAAAATTTAAAACAAAAAAAGAGATCAGAAAAACTAGCAAACATTCTGATCAACTATCCCCCAAGTATATATGCAGATACTCCATAACCATACAACGATGAAAAATAAATCATACAAATAAAAAAACCACCACCGTACCCCGTAATTTATTTCATTAGATATATACATGAACATGTGAAAGGAAAAAGCTGATAGGAAGGTTACAGGAAGCTCAAAGAAAGAATATAAAAAGAAAAACCGATCAAATTACCCAAGTGAGGAGCATCAGAACATACTTCCCATCCCAAATAAGATCAACATATAAAAATTAAAACAGAAAAGAGATAAGAAAAACTATTAAACATTTTGATCAACTATCCCACCAAGTAAATATGCATATACTCCACAAACACATATCGGCGAAAAATAAATCATACAAATATAAAAAAACATCATCCTACCCCATTTACATCATGTAAAGAAAGACAACAACTGAGAAAGACAATGGCATTAAAATTGCTACATATCAGCCGAATAGAGGAAGAATCACCCGACGAAAGTTGCAAGCAAAGGTCTAGTGAATGTCGCAACCAATCATCCGCGAAGTGAATATCGAGCCAAACCGAAACTTGTACAAAGAAAGCAAGATGTAAGATCGACATACCTGTCGTTCAGATGAAGAACAAACAACCGAAGGTTGCGAGCAAAGGTCTGACGGAGATCGCAACCAAAGCTCTGCGAAGTTGATACGGAGCCAACTCGAAACACGAACAAAGAAAGTAAGATAGAAGATCGAGTAACATACCTCAATGGAGAAGCCACACATTAGGTTTTCTCGTCGAAGAAAACTCTAGAAATGCATAGCGGTCAACTCCTCAACAACCACAGATGGCAGCCGAAACAATCCTTAGGGCCTTGTTTAGTTGCTGGGTTGGACTGGGTTGGGTTGGGGTGCACCGGTGTACCCCTCCTTCCAACCCTCTCAATCCTCCTCACAGTTTACTATTCACAGGGATACAATTTACTGTTCACAGGGATACCCCAACCCAACCCAACCCAGTCCAACCCAGCAATCAAACAGTCCCTAAGGCACCAAACGAAGACACGTCCACACACAAAAAGACCAACGTGTATCTATGTAACGATGGAGAAAACAACAGGAGTCAGGGATACAATTTACTGTTCACAGGGATACCCCAACCCAACCCAACCCAGTCCAACCCAGCAATCAAACAGTCCCTAAGGCACCAAACGAAGACACGTCCACACACAAAAAGACCAACGTGTATCTATGTAACGATGGAGAAAACAACAGGAGCAAGCAACCGATCAAAACAACGGAGGAAACAACAGGAGCAAGCAACCGACCAAAGGGTAAAGAGGGAGAATACAGAGACCACAGGCAACCACGTGGCAAGAGCTGGGTGAAAAACCCAGCTCTTATATAGGTATATAGATATTTCAAGAGTTCGTAGCAATGTTTACGAGCGGATCATATCGATTAGGCATCACAAAAACTCCACCATATATAAAATTATCATATCACAATTTATTCCACAAGAATCTCATATAGCTATGCGTATTCAATCTTATGGGAACATTAAAGTGTGAAGCCAACTAACAGAGGGAAATTGGTTACCTTCGAGGTTGTTTCTTCGGGATCTCCTTCAACATGAAAATAATGTTTTTGATACTCCGATGTCAATGAGATAATGCACGTGAAGGTGACTTTGAGCTCCCCTATGCGTTAATGATCGCTGATATTCGATCTGAGCACCTTCTCTGACGACGACGATGGCTCTCAGGCAAAGATTCTGACCGAATGGTTGGAGTTCTGGTGAGGGGAAGAAGTGGTGGGAGGTTAGGTATTGAGAGAGTAGCATATCCATCTCCCATTTTATAGGGAAAAGAGTGAAACTTGAACCGGGTTTGGATTTGATTCGGGTCCATATATAGATCTTGATCCTTCATCCTAAAATATCATTATCTTGAGATAGGAAAGTCGGAATTTGATGTTTTTGGAATCGTTAGATGGATATCAACGAGATCTACAAGATGACGTAATTATTTATATTTTTTGGATGTTAGAAACTCTCCATATTTTATTATAAAATACGAGATTTCACATCAACAATGGAGGAGGCTCATCCGATCAATAACATCGGGAGCAGAATTTTCTCTTGTCTCTTGGACTGAAGAAGCAAAAGAAGGAGATCAATTGGGAGCAATCATCGTTGAACTCCTTCCCCCCATTTAAACATCCACCATTGTTAACTTTCCATATTGACAGTATGCGAAGGATCAACCTCTATCGCCGATCCTCTCCTCGATGCTCCAGAAGGTTGACACGTGGCCGCCTTGCGGTCATTCTATCTAGCCGAGCTTCAATTGTAGCCTACAACTTCACATGGACACCCCCCAACCATTAGATTAAGAGCCCGAGGGAGCATCTCAGTCTACTCATCAGGAAACATAGTTACATGCATTTATGCATATAGATGACAATCTGGGCATACTCATTGAGTATCTGACCCGAACATGTCCCACTTAAGGACATGAAACCCATCCCATTTACTTTTGTATGGATTTGGATTTTAAATTTACTAACCATGAGGGTATGGGTATGGTTTGGGACATGAATCCGAACATGCCTAATACCCAAATAAAATAGATATAAATATAGATGTGTGTGTTGTATTTTAGTCAATCTCATCAAATCTATTTCATATCTAATAGGTATCGATCTACATATATAAAAATATAGCTTAATTTTATACTCTCCATCCATTTATTCATATTCAACTATCTTTTTGTATCTTTAATAAATAAAAATTATATAACCAAAAGAGTTAAACGGATAATATATAAACACTTAACATTCCATACACATTGCACATCTTTGTATACCATCATATTACATGATCTTCCTCTATTTAATCTATATGTGAAAATATTATGTACATTTATGAATAACTTATGATTTTACTATGTCGAATACGTGGGGTACCCTTGGGTGCACATGTATTCGCCGATTTTATATGTACCTGCTAGAAATTATCCCTTTAGTAAATAGCAGATATGAGTAATGATTTTATAAATAGATACGAGTTTGAGAGCATTAATACTCATCTCAAACCGGCTAACATCCCTATTTGTGACATGGACAATTTATGGAGAACACTTTCCTCTTTGGTACCACAATCACGTAAAGGGAGCGTGTACTTGACATTTTATAATCCACTCCCTCATTTTTGGGTAATCGTACATGCCCATGTGAGTGTTTTTGTACTGTAATCTATCTAGGATAATTGCATTACAACCCTAGACAAAGGCTAATATCTTCCAAAGCATTGTCTGAATTTTCGTGTTTTCCTTTTTGTTGCAATCAGGAATTTGTGCTCTATAATATGAACTTGGCTTTGCTATTTTTGGGCATGTACCGAAATATCTAGAATTAATTTAGTGAAAATTGCTTGTTTTTATTCTGATAAAAATCACGTGTATTGAATTCGGAGATCACACTTCTGGATATATTTTAAGTCGCCTATTAATTTGTAGTCAAATAATTTTTTATAATATTGCATTGTGTGCCTGAATCAACTTTGCAAGATCTGGACTCTTTTAAATATCTATGTTATACTTTACACCAAATTTTTAAAAAATAGCTGAGGTAGACATGCAAGGGGCACATTAGTTTTTTTTGTAGATTTTTTAAATCACATTTGTTGTATTCTAAAATTCAATTTCTAATTTCAACCTACTCCCAAGAGAAATCTCATAAAAATATAAAAAAAAAACACTACAAAATTTTATCAAAATAGGGTAGTTGCATTTTTACATGTTTTAGATAACCAAACGTTCTCAAAATATATCGTGTTTAAAGATAGAATACAAAACATTCAATTTCCATAAAAAAAATCCTTAAAATTTCATGTAGCTCAAAAAACCAAAAACAAATTTGCATTTTCTTATTCTTATTTTTATCTGCATAGAAAAAAATATAGTTTGTTTTTTAGGACATCAATTCGAGCCTTTATTCCCATTTTCCTAAGTCCTTAAATTATTTTATTTTTCTCAATGTAGAATTTCATGTGTTTTAAGTAGATGTTTTTATTTAGATATTGCCTGTGATAACTCTTATTCACCCCTCTCAGCACTATCTTGATCTTAATGGATTCTCGTAACCAGGTTATTTTTAATTTTACCATGTTATTTTCTACACTATTGTTTGTCATTCCACCTTCCTGTATTTTCCACATCTTGCTGCTTCATTTATGTTATTTCTGTAATAGCCAAGAAGAGTTAATTATTATTCGTTTCTCTCTCTATGTCATGTTGATTCCAAAGGGGAAAAATGGCTTCTAATTGTTTTGATAACAATAATGCACATTGTTGGTTGGTACAACTATTTTGTTGAAACTTGTTGCAACCTAGTCTCCTAACACATGTAATGCAAGGCATATGTACTAGGTATATATTGTCACGTCCCGGACCTCGAAACATGGGGAAAATTTCGGAAGCATCCCAAAGCAATGGAATTTTTTTTCCGAGTCCAGGAGCGAGACAAAATTCAATTACTTTGGGATGCTTCCGAAATTTTCCCCATGTTTCGAGGTCCGGGACGTGACAACGTGGTATCAGAGCCAAATTCTCTCTGATAGTGGAAAGGGCTACCCGAGAGGTGGAGCCGCCCCTACAAAAAGGTTGGAGGAAATGGCTACCCGGAGCGTGCAACCGCCACTATCACTGGGAATAAGTGATGGGCCATGACGCAACGAGGACGTTGCGAATATAAGTGGGGGAGGTTGTAACACCCCAACCCCAAACATAGTGCCATACCTTAAACTCACAAAGTGTGGGTGTGGTTTATAAGTGGTGGGGATTACTACTTGTCAACTTGGGCTTAAGCATTTTGGGTGGTTGTCAACGGGTCCATCTGGGCCCGAACCCAACAAGTTGTCAGGGCCAGTTTTCCTCGATAACGGACCGGGGACCTAAGCCCGGGACGTTACAAATGGTATCAGAGCCAAATTCTCTCTGATAGTGGAAAGGGCTACCCGAGAGGTGGAGCCGCCCCTACAAGAGGTTGGAGGAAATGGCTACCCGGAGCGTGCAGCCGTCACTATCACTGGGAATAAGTGATGGGCCATGTCGCAATGAGGACGTTGCGAATATAAGTGGGGAAGGTTGTAACACCCCAACCCCAAACATAGTACCACATGGAAAACTCACAAAGTGTGGGTGTGGTTTATAAGTGGTGGGGATTACTACTTGACAACTTGGGCTTAAGCATTTTGGGTGGTTGTCAACGGGTCCATTTGGGCTCAAACCCAACAAGTTGTCAGGGCCAGTTTTCCTCGATAACGGACCGGGGACCTAAGCCCGGGACGTTACAAATGGTATCAGAGCCAAATTCTCTCTGATAGTGGAAAGGGCTACCCGAGAGGTGGAGCCGTCCCTACAAAAATGTTGGAGGAAATGGCTACCCGGAGCGTGCAGCCGCCACTATCACTGGGAATAAGTGATGGGTCATGTCGCAACGAGAACGTTGCGAATATAAGTGGGGGAGGTTGTAACACCCCAACCCCAAACATAGTGCCATACCTTAAACTCACAAAGTGTGGGTGTGGTTTATAAGTGGTGGGGATTACTACTTGTCAACTTGGGCTTAAGCATTTTGGGTGGTTGTCAACGGGTCCATCTGGGCCCGAACCCAACAAGTTGTCAGGGCCAGTTTTCCTCGATAACGGACCGGGGACCTAAGCCCGGGACGTTACAAATGGTATCAGAGCCAAATTCTCTCTGATAGTGGAAAGGGCTACCCGAGAGGTGGAGCCGCCCCTACAAGAGGTTGGAGGAAATGGCTACCCGGAGCGTGCAGCCGTCACTATCACTGGGAATAAGTGATGGGCCATGTCGCAATGAGGACGTTGCGAATATAAGTGGGGGAGGTTGTAACACCCCAACCCCAAACATAGTACCACATGGAAAACTCACAAAGTGTGGGTGTGGTTTATAAGTGGTGGGGATTACTACTTGACAATTTGGGCTTAAGCATTTTGGGTGGTTGTCAACGGGTCCATTTGGGCTCAAACCCAACAAGTTGTCAGGGCCAGTTTTCCTCGATAACGGACCGGGGACCTAAGCCCGGGACGTTACATATATCCTCCCTGCAAAGAGCTTTTTCATAAGTTTGACAAAGGATTTATTGGTTCAAATCCTTTGCATGGAGCAAAATGAATTCAAGACCTACTATACATCTCATGGCAACGTGATTATTCTGATATTAAAAAGATGTAGAAGATAAATAGTTGTTTATATTGCAAGGTTAAATGAATACAAAGGATGATGAAATGCTGCATCTCATTTTTACATATAGGGTGTGTTTGGATAGTGGGTTTAGGTGGGTTAAACTGATTGCAGGTAACCTATTTTTGAGTTTTAGCGTTTGGATAGAGGATTAAACTGGGGGTGAGTTAGAAGTGAATTTATTGTGATATGATTGTATTGAAGTTTGAAAAAGTGAGTAGTTATTGTGATGTGATTGTATTGGAGTTTGAAAAAGTGAGTATAAGTAGAGTAGTTTATAATTTTTATATGATATGATGGTATAATATACTATATTTGGATGGAATAGATGGAATAAAATTAATTTATTTAATATTTTTAAAAAGAGAAAATGTGAGATACACTTGGAAAGAGAGAATGAGGTAAGGGTGGGGGGTTTACTTACCCCTACCCCAACGTCACCATAGTGAATTATCCATTACCCATTTTAAACTGTTTCCGGTACCCCCTCCATCTAAGTTTTTTCAATTTTTTGTCCCCGTGCTCGCCATCTCTCCAAAGTTATAAACTTCTCAAAAAGTCGAATCACCTGTGGTCCTGTTCGGGTGCTGGGTTTTCTCTTGGGAGATAACCCACATGCTGGTGAAGGTTATCTGGAAGATAACCCGAATGTATGTTTGGGTGTTTGGTTGGTGGGTTTTACTGTTGAGAGGGTTTGTTGTGATGTGACCATTACTGAAGTTTGGGTTAATCATTGGTTGTTGATTGGTATATTTATGGTAGGAGAGGAAATGTTTATCCTTTTTGCACCTTTTCATTTTTTACCCTCTGAAACTTCAATTTCTGAATGAGGACTTGTGTTTCCATGGTAAATCACTACTATTTTGTGGAGTGGGAATCGTTCTGTATCCGTCGACTTTCTGATATCAACTCGTGGTTCGAATAAATTTGAGAATTGATACAACGATTTTTATTTGCATAAATAACAGCCAGACGTTATTATCGACGATATGAATTTGGATTCCTGAGAACCAACTATCGTTTCCGATTTTTTAGCAGGGACGTGTTGTTTATACATCTTAAACTTGGTATATAGTAATTGACGTTTCACAATTTGAAGCACCTGCACTTTTTTCGTTCTGATTTCCAATTTGAAATCTTCGTTTTTTGGATATAGGGAACTGGTTGTGGACTTGTTTGTGCATGAATTTAATATTAATGAAATCATTGCAAATCGAAGAAAATGTACTCGTCCTTCACTGTGAGTCAAGCATCTTTTCCAGCATATTGTAACGGCAAACTTTTTTCCAGAAATAATTTTAGCATTAGTGTAATGGTTTGCTGCAAAAGTAGAAACGGCAAACTTTTTTCCTTAAATCGATATATCTTACATCAAGAGGACAAGTGTACCACATGCGCTCATCGACATCCTCTAACCGACGTGACTCGTCAAACACCAGTAACGCAGCCTCACCACACAAGCATATGCGTCCGTGGGAGAAGGGAATGTCGAAACGTAGCATGACCATGACCTGCTCGAAGAATTAGAATAAAGCAAGAATTTATATTACTTGACGCACGTTATAAAGCAAACCGAGTCGAAGATAATTAGAATAAGTAGGTCCTAGATATTACATGTCATTGACTTACTTGCAATGCATACGACAATTCAAAAAAAATACAACTGCGATATGAACTGTTTCCTGTTGCGGTATGCACCCTCCATACCTTTTGGAACCGAAGCCTTTATGTGTGTACCATCGATGGCACCAATGACTCCCTACATAAGATGTGAATCAAGTAAATTATTTAAATCCAATGGATGTGGCTCACCTTCACGTAATTTGCGTGGACACGTACCTGAAAGTAATTTGCAAAACGATCATCCATCGATATGCGCGTTGGCGTTTCCATGGAAGGAAGACGAACAAGTAGGTCCTCCAGAAGAAGAACTTTTTCCAGGACCCTATGGATGTGCGCAGATATTGTGGATCCCGAGTGTTGAAACCACTCTTGCAGGACACGGTTTGATAAGCCATGTCCAAATGCAAATAAGAAAATACAAACTTGCTCGATCGTATCCATGGACCTTGTGTTACACAACCCCGCTCTTTGCTCCAATAACTCTACAAACTTCAACAGCGTGGCAGGCTCCATCCGGAAACATCTGTAAGATCGCTTGGTATGTCCTGCCATCATATCGTCAATCCACATACGACCAGTCCAAGGCCTGTTGTTCAGAGGAATGGGGGCATGCGGCCTTTCTTGATCGTGCATTGCACATGCGTATATGTACAACGCCAGACTGTAGGATAACTCCGTGGCCTCCTCCAAAATATCATCAAATGGATTGTATAATTGATCTTCCATCTACAAGAAATAATACAATTACCACGGGTGCTGGTGATGCAGAATAATACAAACATACATATGCTGAAAAGGAATAGACAATTACCACGGCATCAAAGGAACTTAATGCATACATACCAGGGCATCAAAAGAAACATGCATGATTTACCTAATACAAACATACATATGCTGAAAAGGACTTGTACAAACATACATATGGTGAAAAGAAACATGCAGATAACGGCATCAAAAGGAAACATAATACATACATAACACGACATCAAAGTAATACGAGTACTTTTAAATACGGAAATAAAACTACTGTCATGGTTGTCCATACACGATTTACCTACTGTCAACTCAAACACGGAAACAAAACTACCAACGAATATGGTTGCAAGTGATCATGGTTGTCCAAGGACATGGTGAACCCATGCTTGGAGGTACTCTGGGTCATCCTTGACTGAACGGAAGAGCTCCCTCCTGGCTGGGTGAGTCAAGGTATCAGCCATCTTGATATACCCGGCTGGGGAGAGGAATGGGCATGCTTCCCTCAACTCTCTGAAAACCAAACGGGCATCCTCATCTTGTTGTCGTCGTTGTGCCCCTATCCTTTCCTCAATCAGCTCCATGAACTCGCTCATGTCTGGTGCTGGTTGCTTTTCGGACCCACTCCTCTTCCGCTTAGATCCAGATGATCTCTGTGTACGCCTACTAACAAAGGGAGGTGTGGGCACCTCGTCCACATCCTCATTGACAGTATTTCCATCATCACCCTCTATGATGTGCTCCTCCTCGGCATTGTGTGTGGACATCGGAACACGCGAGGAGCTGGCATAACGTCCAGTTGCGGTCCCCTTACCGATGAGGTATGACACCTCTTCGAAATACAAGAAGGGGCGTGTACTGTACTTGCGATAAGCCTCACCCACCTGTGAAATGCAACGTCACAACTAGACTTTGCTAACCACTACAATTGGATTTTCGATGACAGTGCAAAGGGCAACATACCTCCAACCATGCTATTTCATCCGGTGCGATTGGACGATTTGCGACATTGTCCCATCCCCAACCAGACTTTCCACGTAAGTACAAATACGCTGCATGCTCCTTCTTGTAAATCTTCCAACGAGATTGGATTTGATCTTTTGTGTAACACAGGCCTGCTTGCTCGTTGAATTGGCATACGATTCCATTCCACCCAACAGTGGTGAATGACTTCTCACTCCATTGATTCTTATCTCGAGCTTCCAGCATACATTGGATTAGGATCCGGTCGTACGTTGGCGTCCAGTTCGGCGCCCTCGTTGTGGAGACGTTGTCACTGACAATCCCATCCACCGGGGCCTTTCCGTTATATCGTGGTGGCATTGTTATCCTAGCCAAAGCATACATCCAACAACATACTCATATCACGGAAAAATAAAATTAAGGGATGTGCTACGCATATATGTAGTGTAATGATCCTTATAGCAGCTGCGACATAACATGCAGTAGATTCTCACGTCATTACAGTCGTGACAACAATTTGGAGTGCATATTAGTGAACCTAGAACAATGCAAGGGTGATTACTGTAAGCCATATGAGGGTCTTAAATTGCCATAAACCTCTAGATATGAAAGTAGCTCGAAACATATAATTACTGGGAATGATTGCAGGTAATGTAGCACCAAAAATTACAGTAGATATGAAAGTACAAGTCTTTTGTACGGGTATTGTGAAGACATAGCCAAAAAAATTCAAACATTGTGTTGGTTAATGTTGAAGTTACAAAGACGAGGTTACCTCCAAGCCAAAAAAATTCAAACATGGATTTAGGGCGCGCCGGAGATATCCGAGGATGACAGATCGTCACAACCTTGCTCAAAACCCATCGAACAACCCCACACATCAGATGGTAAACTGATCGTCGAAGAGGTTACCTCGTTTTTTGGTTGGAGGTTGCCTCCAAGGTCTCCTCAACGCTGGCCGCCTCGGCTAGATCGTGGAACAAGAGATGGAGCTCGAGCGTCAACTTGTACCTCCAGTTCAGCTCCCGTCGACGCTGCTTCCTCCTCCAGCCCGAGATGTGCGAGCAGCGCGATTCAGAGGACGACACCATGCCAAAGGAGAAAGAATGGACGGCGATGGGGCACAAGAGGAGACGTGCCGTGCGAAGGATGCCTGTACGACCAGTCCCGTCAAGGAACAGGGGGAAGAAGGCGTGGCCTTTGAGGAGCGCTTTCGATCACGGGTTTGCGGGGGAAACCCGGTTGGTCACCCGCGGGTTTTGGGGCAAAAACCCGGACCTTACCGGGTTACCCCAGCACCCGAACAGGACCGTAGGGTTTTAATTACAAACCCACGATGCGCGGTCTCCAGGGACACCTCGGCCGCCTCACCTCCCTCCGCACCCTTTCCAACTCCTCCCGCCACCGCCCCATCCCCACCTTACCCGACTCCTCCTCCTCCTCCTCGTGGTCCCTCGGCATCTCCCCCGACGACTTCTCCGGCCCCGCCGTCGGCCGTCCAGCCGACGATGATCGCAACCATCGTGAGCTCCGCTGGGACGAGGAACTCTCCAGGGGCAACTCCAGGGACCGCGCCTTCGTCGATTCCTGGGATGACCGTTACCGGGACACCTGCGAGCTGATGAGGCAGGTGCGGGAGCCGGGAGCCCGCGGATCCTATCTCAAGGACTCCGATAAGGCAGAGATGTACCGCCTCCATCGCTCCGACCCGGAGAATTACACGGTGGACCGCCTCGCGAAGGAGTTCCGCGTGATGCGGCAGCGCGTGCACGCCGTGCTGTGGCTGAAGAAGATGGAGGAGGATGAGGAGGCGAGGACCGGGAGGAAGCTCGATGATTCCGTGGAGAGGCTGCTGGACGAGTGCCCTGAGTAAGTCCCCTAAGGAATCTGTATTGCTGTTGTGAATTGTTGCTCGCATTATGGGGTGTGCCCAAGAAACATAGACGGGTAATTGGTATATGTGGAAATGCAAAAAATTTAGTGGTGATGCTGTCTTTGCAGTTTGCATTCAACACCTTAGAGACTATTGGAAGTTCAAGAGTCAACTCATTGCATGGAAATCTGCTGTCTTTCTTTAGAAGATTATTGGAAGTGCTTTGGGATATTGGTTTTGTCGTTGCGGTGTTTTTTGGATGATTTCGTTTTCATTTTCTCCTCTATTTATGAGCATGTGGATTTCTCGCTATCAGATCTGAACTTTGGGCAGATATAAGAGTTCTATCTTTGTGGATGGGAAACCTGCTTCTTTGGTGATTATTTCAATGTTACACTTTCAACTTTTGATCAGTCAAGCAACGATATGCATGGATGACGACTGTCGTAGTTTTTTAAGGTCATGGAGGAGTTGCTCCTATGGACTATCCTATTCCCAATTATCGCTTTGCATGGCAGAGCTATGCCACGAGGCAATATTCATGGCACATACTTGGTGAATTAGAGTGAGATTTGCATACCAAAGAGGGCGGGAAGGGGATCTTAGGAGATTGCAATCTTCAATGAGGCCTTGTTGTCCAAGCAGATCTTGAAGTTAGTGGGATGGGGTGGAGACCTCTGTGACAGGGTATCAGAGGTTGCGGCAAACAACATGCACCAAGGTATCCCATCCTATATGTGACTAGTTGACTCGTCTATAATCAAAATAAAAAGGAAAGATCTGAAAGCTTAATCTTGATGCAGACCAATGCTCATGTCAAAGTAATCGATTTTCCCAGATTAGATTCTTACATAAGATGAAGCCCCATCATACATATCATTTACATGGTTAATGTACATGATAAGCAATTGTCTTTTCTCCTAAACTCTCCTAAGATCTTTCTTGGAATTGAATCACAACCCTTCTCCAAATTAATAAAAATAATGTGGAGATTCTTTCTTTTAGCTCTGTAACTAGATGCTTTTATATAGAGGAGAAGATCATCTTTCCATAAAAGGCTTTTGTATTTAGGAAGGGTTTGGTGAGCTCCATGTCTTTAACAAATTTAGTTTTGAAGTGACAATTAGGAAAGGGTTTTTATCAGTTGTGCCCCTCTGAGATATTGCAATTTCAGTTATGCCCCTCCCGTTTTTGGAATATCAGTTATGCCCCTACCTTCTTGCAAAATTCACAGTTCTGCCCTTTTGTAATATCAGTTATGCCCCTACTTTACCTTAATAGAAGGGCAGAACTGTGAATTTTGCAAGAAGGTAGGGGCATAACTGATATTTCAAAAAAGGAAGGGGCATAACTGAAATTGCAACATCTCAGAGGGGCACAACTGATAAAAACCCATTAGGAAAATGGTGAAGATTTCACATCACTTTGGTGAAGGTTTCGTCATTTCATGTCATTTTGGACCGATCAAGGAAAAGTGCACGATAGCGAGGTTTCCACGATTTTTGCATTTGTGAGGAACATGTGAGAGGTGGTGCTATGGTGCTTGGATGGGATGTGGCTACCTAGGTTTGTGGTATTTATATTTTTGTGTAAGTTCCCTTCCTCGGTCACAATGCTTGCTGAGGTCAAGGTTTAAGAAAGCGTGAGACAGTCCGAGGCGTTTTCTCAAAATTGAGGCGAGACATAAGCCTCGATTTTTTTGGAAAAAATAAAATTAAAGCAAAATGCATTAAAAAATACAATAATATTAAGTTCTACCTAAAACACATTCAAAAATAATTTCACACTAGTAAAAGATACAAAACATACACGATGAAATCATTGAAGTTAAAAACAATAATATTAAGCCACTAATATACGGAGTATCAAGTTCCAACTCCAACTTCAATGATTCTATATGAGTATTGAACTAAAGTCTATATTTAATATTAAAAATACAATAGAAACTATAATTTTTAGTGTTCAAAGTAAAAAATATCAATATGCCTTAAATCCCAACGATTTGTCTAGCTAGACATAGTTGGAGAACCATCGTGTGCACTCCCTCTTGTATCATACCCTACCAATAAAACACAATAATTATTTTACTTCACATGTTTATTTTCAACCTTGCTTCTTCATATATGTGATATCTATTTTAAGATTTACAATGCATATGGTACAACTACATAACAACATCAAGTTGCAAACTTGCAACTAGTATGAAAAATTTATTACAATTCAAACTCAAATCTGTGTGTAATAGAACTAGTATGCTTAGATGTATGATAAATCGAACATGATGTATTAGGGATGCAACCAGATGCGGATATATCCGTATCCGTCCGCTACCGTATCCGCTTTTAAGCGGATATGGATATACATTTTCGGATTTTAGCGGATACGGATACGGATACTAGTTTTAATTTTTTTGCGGATACGGATACCATTATAGATTTTTTTCGGATATGGATACGGATATAGATGTATATATTTTTGGCGAATATGGATATCCGTATTATCGAGTCACTTATGAAATGTACATCTATGTGCTATTATAGATCTCCTGATGGGCTTATATGTAAAATTTTATTTTGAGTTTGTAGAATTTGGTTTTTGAACTATTGTGGAACTACTTTAAATAATCTTTTTTATTTTATGGAGCTTTGTTGTTAGACTATCTACTCATGAAAAACTTTAGCTTATAGTTGTCTGTTTATATTTTGGGTCAACAAGATATGCAATATTTCAGCTTCACAAACGTTTTGAATGCCTCCATGTAGCACTGACACGAAATTGTACCTCATCATTAAATGTCAAAAAAGGTAATAAATTTTTATAATTTATCATAATGATGTTTCACGAAATATACCATATCACCTTTATCTTACTAGTTGGTTATAATGTTACAGTATTACCTATATTTTGGAAACATTTCAAATGAGGAAGACAGAGGTACGTCATCGTATAATTTTATTCTATGCTATTCAATTTATTTCATTCAATATTTTCATTTATTTTCTTATTTTTTATGTAACATTGTAAGTTTATTGAATTTAGGATTAATCGTCCATCAATTACGGGTTCGTAAAGACATCATTTCTAATTAAAAGTATGAGTATGATGAGGCACTGTAAAGCCTTGAACTTGGCATATCTCGGATCCTATATAATAAGATCCGGCTCGTCAAGAGAAAACCAACGAAATTTGTTTCGTGTGAATCGGACTTCGTTTCGAATTGTTATGATTTTCTTAAGAAAGAGAAGTCATTAATCCATAATGACTGTCATTAAGACTAATTAAACATGATTAAAGAAATTAATGACGATTGAAAGCCTTTAATGATCATTAGTAAACACTAATCAATAGTTAACAAAAGATAAGCGTAAGCTGCGAAAGTTAAATCACGATTAGTGAAAGTTAATCACGATTACTGTTAATTAAGCGTCATTAGCGAATCTAGAATCCTCTAGAATGTTCTAACTTAAGCTCCAAGTTTGGGATAAGTTTTGGCTAAAACCATGGGCCGCTAAACCATGGTTAAGGTCTAAACCATGATTTTCTAACCATGGTTACTGGTTTTTTGGGGCCTATAAATAGACCCCCTACCCATTCATTCTCTACGACTTGCACTACCACCACCACCCTAAGGGCTAGGGTCGAGAGGTCGGGAGGAGGAGTGGGAGGCGACGGAGAAGCGCTAGCGAAGCGCTGCCGAGAGAACAAGGAGGAGAAATGTATGATCCTCTCTTAATTTGCTTCGTAAGCTAGGTTTTCAATTCATACTCTTGTTCTTCCAAGTTTTGTTCGTGATTCATCTTTCTTTCCGATTCGTTTTCCTGTTGTGGTTCGAGAAGAAATCTGTGTAACACCCTACTTAGGTGCGGGCGGCTATGCACGTCAGTGACCCTGTGATTCGTCACACGTTCACTCATCTAAGACGCGTGGTGTCTATCGATTCTCCGTCGTTTATGTTTCTATTTTTCGTATTATGCTTTTATAGTTATTTTGATGGAGAAATCTGTGTAATACCCTACTTAGGTGCGGGCGGCTATGCACGTCAGTGACCCCAGTGTTCACGAAAGCGGTCTGTGCGGCCGCATATGCGGCCGCATATGCGTATGCGGTGCCCTCAGCGCACCGCTTTCCTGAAGCCCTGCATTATGCGCCCTGTGCGCTTATGCGGGCCGCATATGCGGGCTGTGCGGCCGCTTATGCGGTCTGTGCGGCCGCATATATGTATTTTTTTTATTTTTTTATTTTTTAAATTTGTGCCACATTTTATTGTGTTATTTATGCAATGTTTTTTCCTACTTTAGCATGTATGCCAACCAAGCATTCCATGACCATTTAAATCCATCATCAAATTAGTTGTACCACGAGATTGGAGTAAACACACAAGGAAGAAAAAGAATAATATACTAATAATTTAGCAAACCTATTTAGTCAACTAATATCTATTACGAATGCAATATATTATATGTAAAGTTTGGTACTTTTAATGGAGGATCAGTTATAAATATAACGATAGAGATAAATGACATTATATTCAATAATAGAGGCATTTTGTGCGCTAACTTTTTATTTTGTTGATTGTTGTCAATTATTTTGTGTTAATCGTTCTATTGAAGTATTGATATTTGATTGATAGAGATTGTTTTGAACTCTATATGAAAGTTATTTTTCTTAGATCTTCTATTGGACCACAATTATACGTAAATTTAGTTCTGTTGTAGTCACTTTTGTATATATTTATTTATTTTTAAATAAAAAATTAGGAAACCGCGTAGAACCGCATATACCCCGCATATGCCCCCGCATACCGCTTAAGCGCTATTCAGTGACCCGTCCGAACGCATACGCATACCGCTTTCCTGAACCATGAGTGACCCTGTGATTCATCACACGTTCACTCACCTAAGATGTGTGGTGTCTACCGGTTCTTCATCTCTTGTTGTTGAGTATATTCTTTCAGTTTCGTTATTTTCCTCTCGATTGATTTTATAAAGGAATCTCTTTTCGTTTTTATTTTGAAATATGTCCCTATATAAGGGGAAACTCTGCCGAAATTTTCCGAGAAATATGTCTCGATATAATGGGAAACTCTGCCGGAATTTTCCGAGAAATATGTCCCGATATAAGGGGAAACTCTGCCGAAATTTTAAGAGAAAATATGTTCTTGACGTTCTTCGTGTTCTTCGCGTTCTTCGCGTTCTTCGTTCGTTCTTCGCGTTTTTAACATGTTCTTAGCGTTTTGATAAGAAAATGAAATTCGATCTTTTCAGGAGCCTTAAAATATCCTTTCTAAAAACGAAACACGATAAAGCCTTGCATACACGAGAGAGAGCTCGATTAGGTAACGAAATCCTTCCTTTTGCTGTTGGGTTTTCATAAGAAATTATTGAAATTCTTGATTTTGTGTTCTTTGCTACGAAGAACCCTAATTTTGGTTATTTTAGAAAAAGTCTGAAGAATTGCTTTGTGATTCGTATTAAAATAAGGTTTACGCATCAAATTGATGCGTTAGCTCTGAAAGTTAGGGTTGGGAGTTAAAATAGGCATAAATACGAGTATATAATAATATATGGTTATGAATAATATATATGTGAGTCTATACTAAGTATTGTTGATTATGCAAATCGAAGACTTAATGAAAGAATTACGTCATGTGAATTGATGTGATTTGAGTTGGATCCTGAAAAGGATCATGTGTCACGTTAAGGATGACTGGGAGTAGAACTACAGGTCGGGCATGCAACCTGTAGTTTTGTCGGAAGGAACCCGTATTGACGTTTCCCTACCTAGGTGGTACACGGTTGCCATGTTATGATAATTGCGCACGAAATGAATGTTTTGCAACGCGTGGTATCGGGAGCCAATATATTCGGGTTGGAACGACGGAAAATGTGGTCGTGCCATGTGGAGGCACGGGTGGTTCAATAGCGGCTGGGTCACGATAACATGTATTTAAAGCCGCTAGGTTATATGATTACATGTTAGCCTGAGGTTTTAAGCAACCGAGTCCTCGAGGACGGTGTGCTCATTTGTTTTTTCAGGCTGAGGGTTGAGACCCTGTTTAATAAAAGAAAAAGAAATTGTCAGGGTAGTATTGGAGGATTGGTTGAGGCGACATGCGGCGGCATAAGCTTACTAAGATCAACACAATCTCCAATCCCGAAGCATCCACAGCTTCGGAGTCCAAGAATGGCGGGGTTCCCCTGGACTAATCCCTGGTGTAGAATAGAAAGGAATATGACATAAATTAATGAGAAAGAATGAAATTTTTGTGATATCAAGTTTTGAAAAATTACACACTTTGTTTGCTTTTCTCTTCTTCGTTACTTAGCATTCGCTAATTTTTATCGTATGATTTATGGAAAACCCAACAGGTATCGGTGAGCCATCGCAAGGACTTTAAAAATTCATCCGGCTTACATACTAGACATCCAGCCAGCCACAATAGCTTTACTCTTTAAGGTAGTTAGTAATCTTTTGTATATTTTCCTTTCAAGCTGATGTACATGTAATGGTTATAGTGGGACAGTGTATCATCTGAACTTTTTTTTGTGAATGGAAAAGTGTTGAAATACTTTCTTTCGAGTATTTTTATTTGCAGTATATGTCTGAATGTTAGTTGTGATTGTTGAATAAATTATTGCTGAGTAACCAGATCTGGATATGGGAGGATCCGACGGCCCGGGAAACGGGGTCGCGACAGATTGGTATCAGAGGCAGGTTACTCCAGTAATTTATTTAGTAATTAATAACTATGAGCGGTATTCAGAAACTAAGGTTGTATTAAGATCCTTTGATCTTAATAAATGACTGCAGTACTATTTACAAGTCATTGTCCCTTATGTACATCATGCTAAGGCATATAGGATCTGACTTTTGACCTTGACTCATCCCAGGATCATGGCAGACCAAGAAGTGTCTAGACAATTGACGGCTATGATGGCAATGCTCCAAGACATGGGGCAAAGGCAACAAGCATTGGAGGAGAGGCTCAATGCACAAGCTGAGAGACCCGAGGCATATAAGCCTGCGGATGCCAGGATTGAAGGTTCTGTCCATCTTTCTGAGGAAGAATCTAGTTACCATCCTTCAACTGAGTCTGCTCCTACCCCAACTGAAGGAGCAATGGAGAAGGCCCTTCTTAGACACCAAACATTGCTAGATAATTAGCGAAAGTGAAAAATTCCTCGATTCAAAGGTATAGAGACACCTGCCGGGGCTGAGTTATGGCTCGATGACGTTACTTGGATGTTGAGGATAATCCATGCACCAGTTGACACCTGGGTGCACTTTGCTGAATACTCCCTAGCAGATTATGCACGATGATGGTGGAGAGCAATTTCCAAGAAGTTAGCAGATCCTGTTCCATGGGATATCTTTGAAGAGAGGTTCCGAGCTCATTTCTGGCCCTCTCATTGGGAAGAATTAAAGAGGAGAGAGTTGGCTTCTCTGAATCAGGGTTTTAAGATCGTAAGAGATTATTATATCCATTTTACTGAGCTACTACGGTACTCACCAGCTCTAGAAGCTTCACCACAAGAGCGTCTTACCAAATTTGTTAGCGGTCTTCTGGGAGATCTTTGAGAAAAGCCGCTAGTTTTAGAGCCACAATCGTAGATGAAGCAATGGACATCGCCTCTCGTATTGAGATGGAGAGGGATAAAAACCGCCAAAGAAGAAGTTTCCACTTTAATGGTGGACCATCCAAAAGCAAAGCACATTATAATCGTAGAGATCGTCGCTATCATCCAACCGGTTCCAATATAAGCTCACCACAGACCTTGGGTCAGGAATTATCAGGGAGAAGGGGTTTCTCTAGACCTCCACTATATCCTCGCGACTCAGCTGCAGGAGCTAGCACCTCTGTGGCTGGATCTTCAGCTCAAACAAGAGCACGTGTGTGTTTTTATTGTCATCAGGAAGGGCACATCAAGAAGATTGTCCGAAGTTCAGAGGTTCAGGGTTTAAATCAACCCCAATTAATAGTATAACATCCACCTCGAGCAATGGAGCAACACATGGAGGAAGACATGGTAGAGGTCGAGGCTCACAAGGAGCGTCTCCTACACAACAACCACCACAAAGTGTTGCGGGTTCTAGCTTGCCTATTCCTAATGGCCAGCTCAATGCAATTACTGAGGAACAAGCCTACCACTCAGGCACAGTCGTACGAGGTACTGTTACTATTCATGGCTTTTCAGACTTCAGTACATGCATTATTTGATTCTGGTGCTTCACATTCATTTATTTACCTGAGACGCCTGTGCCCATAAGAAATCTCGAAGCCAAGGACACCTTTCAGTAGAATCAATACAGTCACATCCAGTACTGGGCCAATAATTTGAGCGATCCGCCCTAGGTTTTTTTCTTCAAATTTAACTGAACTTGAATTCCTATTATGGGTGGGCCATAATGACTGCATTTTCTCACATTTTGCCCACTTATTTAGTCTATTATTTGTATACTAAGAATACTTAACAGGGGGATTCACCGCAAATACTAGCTTGGCTCAAGTGAGCCACCGGTTCAGGTACAAGATAAGGGAGCAGGAGGACAAGTATTTATAATCCGAGAAATCCTGGATAATTGTACAATACTGATAGCGAGACATCAGTTACCTGTTTCACTACTACTAATCGAAATGGAGGACTTTGATCTTATATTAGGAACATGGTTCAAAAAAACGCGCCTCGAGGCGCACGAGGCGTACGCCTCGAGGCGAGGCGGCCTAAAACCGCCCCAGAACGGCCGCCTCAGGGGGGCTCTGAGAGGCGAACGCCTCAGTTGGTCGAGGCGGTCGAGGCGGTCGAGGCGGAGGCGAGGCGGTCCCTGAGGCGTTTTTTTATTTTCAAAATATTTGTTATGTTAATCATTTATCCTATTAGTAATTTCATATGTTTATAAAAGTCTAGTTGTTTAGGATATAAATATACAAGATGAATGCTTAAATTTGGCCACTTTCATGTTCATATTTACCATTAAACATGTCCAATTATGTCAAAAACTCTTAATTTAAGGCAACATACAAATCCGCAAATCCGCAAATATCATTTAAAGCATTACTTGTAAACTTAATTTAAGGAGTTGTTACACAATAAGCTATGCAATATACTGAGAAGGACAAACAAGATAGAATTCAAGGGGAGGTCATGTACATTCTCATACAAACAAATCCATATATCTGAATAGAAATAAAATCTTTAATAAAAAAAATACAATACTGAGACCCCCGTCTTGTTGGGGTATGTTATGGCAGGAGGGGTGCATACACTAGTTCTTCAACTTGGGTTAGAGAGTTAGAATTCTGATGAATACTAACATATGCATTCTCATACATTTGTATATCTTTCTATTTTGGGGTTCTTATCTTTATTATTTCATCATATCTTGTAGTGTAAATTATTATATATTGGGCAGAGAACATATAATTACATAAAGAGACATATAATTGTAGTTTTATACATATTTTTCTATATATAACTGAGGCTTACGCCTCGACCGCCTCGAGGCTACGCCTCGCCTCGATTCCAAGGAGACCGCCTCGTTCTGCCTTTCGTTTTTTCAAACCTTGATTAGGAATGGATTGGTTAGAAAGGCATCATGCATGTCTTGACTGTTTCCATAAGACAGTAACATTTCACCTTCCTAACTCGATAGAGTTCCAGTATATTGGAAAGACATCCAATGATAATATCAAATATATCTCTACATTGAAGGCACAACAGTTGTTAGAGCAAGGGTGCCAAGGTTATTTAGCTTATGTATACACTACATCAGGGTCAGAAAGAATGATAGAAGATGTGCCTATAGTGCGAGTTTACTGATGTATTTCCAGAGGAACTACCTGGATTACCACCTGAGCGAGAGATTGAATTTGAAATCTCTCTCATACC